>JAMRYI010000107.1:0-340509 GCA_029231635.1 Ditylenchus weischeri
TATTAGTCACAGCTTCCATGCGCTGGCCTACCCCTAAGCCTAAGTAAAAGAGCACCCAAATATATGTTCCAGACCCCAGAAAAGTGCGTAAAACACTTGCTAGTCACAACTTCCATCGCTGGCCTGCCCCTAAGCCTAAGTAAAGAGCACCCAAATATGTTCCAGACCCCAGAAAAGATCGTAAAACACTTATTAGTCACAACTTCCATACGCTGGCCTACCTCTAAGCCTAAGTAAAGAGCACCCAAATATATGTTCCAGACCCCAGAAAAGTGCATAAAACACTTATTAGTCACAACTTCCATACCTGGCCTACCCTAAGCCTAAGTAAAGAGCACCCAAATATATGTTCAGAGCCCAGAAAAGTGCGTAAAACACTTATTAGTCACAACTTCCATACATAATCTCAGACTAGATGAAGAGAAGAATATAATTGTTAGAAAGTCGTAAAACGCTTAGTCTACATTTATGCCTGCCTATAAACTTAAATAAGCCTCAAATATATGTTCAGACCCTGAGAAAAAGTGCGTAAAACTTTATAAGTCACAACTTCATAGCTACAAGCCCTAAGTAAAGAGCACCCAAATATATGTTCAGACCCCAGAAAAGTGCGTAAAACACTTATTAGTCACAACTTCCATACCTGGCCTACCCCTAAGCCTAAGTAAAGAGCACCCAAATATATGTTCCAGACCCCAGAAAAAGTGCGTAAAACACTTATTAGTCACAACTTCCATACGCTGGCCTACCCTAAGCCTAAGTAAAGAGCACCCAAATACATGTTCCAGACCCCAGAAAAGTGCGTAAAACACTTATTAGTCACAACTTCCATACGCTGGCTCCTACCCCTAAGCCTAAGTAAAGAGCACCCAAATATATGTTCAGACCCCAGAAAAGTGCGTAAAACACTTATTAGTCACAACTTCCATACGCTGGCCTACCCCTAAGCCTAAGTAAAGAGCACCCAAATATATGTTGCAGACCCCAGAAAAGTGCGTAAAACACTTATTAGTCACAACTTCCATACGCTGGCCTACCCCTAAGCCTAAGTAAAGAGCACCCAAATATGTTCCAGACCCCAGAAAAAGTGCGTAAAACACTTATTAGTCACAACTTCCATGCGCTGGCCTACCCCTAAGCCTAAGTAAAGAGCACCCAAATATATGTTCAGACCCCAGAAAAGTGTATAAAACACTTATTAGTCACAACTTCCATACGCTGGCCTACCCCTAAGCTAAGTAAAGAGCACCCAAATATATGTTCCAGACCCCAGAAAGGTGCGTAAAACACTTATTAGTCACAACTTCCATACGCTGGCCTACCCTAAGCCTAAGTAAAGAGCACCCAAATATATGTTCCAGACCCCAGAAAAGTGCATAAAACACTTATTAGTCACAACTTCCATACGCTGGCCTACCCCTAAGCCTAAGTAAAGAGCACCCAAATATATGTTCCAGACCCCAGAAAAGTGCGTAAAACACTTATTAGTCACAACTTCCATACGCTGGCCTACCCTAAGCCTAAGTAAAGAGCACCCAAATATATGTTCCAGACCCCAGAAAAAGTGCGTAAAACACTTATTAGTCACAACTTCCATACCTGGCCTACCCCTAAGCCTAAGTAAAGAGCACCCAAATATATGTTCCAGACCCCAAAAAGTGCGTAAAACACTAGTCACAACTTCCATACGCTGGCCTACCCTAAGCCTAAGTAAAGAGCACCCAAATATATGTTCCAGACCCCAGAAAAGTGCGTAAAACACTTACTAGTCACAACTTCCATACGCTGGCCTACCCTAAGCCTAAGGGCTAGCCTAAACTTGTTGTTCCAAGAGGTAGTTACAACGATTTTTAGAAGGTCTGATTTGGGGGAGGTTGTTATTCTATACTAGCGTCTAATTTTTTTGTGGCACATTTCATCTTTCAAACTAGATCAGCTTATGCTATTATGCAATTTTGCGATTTTTAAATTTTACTAGGGTTGGATTCGTCGGTTAACCGAATGGTCAGTTAACCGAAAACGATTTTCGGCAAATAAACCGAAACCGAAAACCGATATCAAAAGAACGGGGAAAACCGGGTTTAGCAAAATACCTGTTTATTTGCGACAAAAATTAACCAAAAACCGGGTACAGTACGGTTAACCGACCGAAAATTTTTGAAAAAACCGGAACCGAAAACCGGCTTTGAAAAAAACCGGTTCAAAAAAACTGACCGAATCCAACCCTAATTTTTACTCTAAAAAGACTTTTTTTTCTGTCGCTGATGCATTTTTTGAAATTTTATCAAAACGTTGGATTTATTTCAGAAAATACTAAGGGTCGTACAAATTACCTATTTTCAGTGTAATTGGACTCGAAACTAACCTAAATATCTGGTTTTAAGCCTTGGTCCCAATACTAGGCATACATGTTTTCCTCTAAAGAGAGTGGATTCCTGTAAGATAGGCCTTTCGACTCTAATAAGCCACCTGGGTGGCTTATTAGAAAAACCACAGTAGATTAGGCAATAAAAATTGATGTGAGTAACATGAAGTGGACTGACCTCACCCACGTCAAAATTGAACATTATGAGTCAAGGAATTTTCTGAACTAAATTTAACTTTGAAATGCCTTTTATAGCGAAGATCGTAGCCTTGTAAAAATGTCAAAAAGTGCACCATAAGCTTGAAAATTGTTTTCAGGACCTTCTGGCTTCACGTCCAAGAAACTAGTCGCCTTCATGCCGAGACCCTTCTAATCCAGCAACAAGTCAAGCTTTTGTCAACAGCAGAATTCATCAGACTGCAACAAGTTCTTCCAACCACCAGATTATAGCCAAAAAGCCAGCCACTGCCAGAGCCTACTTTTCCGCTCACCCGTCCACCTACAGTCACCCAAACCACAACTACTACTACCATCCCTCACTCGACTTCTCCTCCTTCCACCAATCCAAAATATCCAAGGAGATTCTGTCATACCGCGCCCTCTCCGATATCAACCAACAACCACCAAAATAGACCAATACCAGGTGGTCGATCAATTGGATAGTGCGAAGACCAGCGAGGGAATTCCATCCATAAGAGACGAGTTTGTTGACCAAGAGGCTGTATCCCACCAAGAAAACCCAGCTTCAACTCCTAGTACACCGATAAAAGTAATTGGAGAGAAGGAGAAAAACACCGACAACGACGTCTCGTCCATTTCCTTGGACCAGGAGCCAGCTCCTGAATCTCCAACACCCACGGCAAAATCAGTGTCAAACCAAAAATCTGCATCATCCACATTACCCACCCCAAGTCAACCACTCTAAAAGTGAAAAGGAAACTGAAAAAAGAGTAGCTCACCAATTTTCTCAGAATGAACTCACCAGCTGGTAGATGGAGTCCAGGAAGATGGGATGGAGGCTTGGCCTTTGCTATCCACGCCTGGATTGAGCGCTAGATCGCCTCCTCCCACAAGGTTTGCCTGTTTGAGCCGAAGAATGAATCGCAGCATCAGGCAAGCTCCAAGTCCAGCTCTTTCCAGCCAGCAAGTCCAGCTAAGACCCCCTGCAAAATGTCCTCAGCCACTTCTACCAAGCGGTCTTCAATTAGTTCAATGGTGATCGAGCCACTTTCAATGGCTGAATCCATAGTGGCAGAGGAGTTGGATGATCGTGCAGGCACACCTGTGAAAGAAGCTATGCTCGTCCAGACAAGCAGTGGATCACCCACTCCAGGGATTAGTGAGGTGAATGCTGATTCAGAATCTGTGCTGAATGCAAAAGAGCCAGAGAAAAGCAGCTTCTCAGAAGCAATTAGTGTGGAAGAAGAGATCCATAATGAAAAGAACAGCTCTTCTGCTACCGAGAAAAGTATCAGCGAGAATAAGGTGATTGACAGTGAAAGCACGTCGGATGAGTCGCCAAAAGAACACACCACTTCCATTGAATCAGCTGGGAAGGAGGACAAGAAGAACAAAGAAATTGGGGAAGAGGTGAGCATATGCTGAGGAGGTATGTGATTTTTAGCATATTTTCAATGAACTTAGTCAAAGAGAAATTAGTGGGTTACTACAAAGCTCCCAACTGGGCTGATTTCTCATCATTTTGCGATTTTGACCCAAAATGCCGACTTATTTATGTTTAAAAATATGCGCACACCCACATACCTTAGACACAAATCACTCAAAAAGTGACTCTGGATGCATGGAGGGGCTTGGGGTTGGTATGCACACCCACATACCTTAGACACAAATCACTCGAAAGTGACTCTGGATGCATGGAGGGGCTTGGGGTTGGTATGCGCACATACCTTAGACACAAATCACTCGAAAGTGACTCTGGATGCATGGAGGGGCTTGGGGTTGAGTGCGCACACCCATACCTTAGACACAAATCACTCGAAAGTGACTCTGGATGCATGGAGGGGGCTTGGGGTTGGTATGCGCACACCCACATACCTTAGACACAAATCACTTGAAAGTGACTCTGGATGCATGGAGGGGGCTTGGGGTTGGTATGCGCACACGCACATACACGCAAACTTTTAACTTTTTAATAATTGTCCTTTCTTTAATTTTGTGGAAAAACCTGTGGAAAAAGAAATTTGAAGGACCAGACTCACTTTTTCTTTTGTGGAAATATGTGTCCGAGGTTTTTGTCTCTTATAATGGTGAAATTGCTGCGAATCAAACGTTTGATTGTGAATGGGACTATGACGTGTTCGACGAATAAATAAATAATGTCGTTGTTAATCTGATGTTGTTTTGATTGGTTTTAAACAAAACTATACAAAAAATGACATTTCGGAACAGCAATTTGAAGGCTAAAATTTGGGGTCCATATTGTGAAGTTGTTTCCATTAGCTCCAGCTCCATGATAAAGGCTTAAAAAATTAATGGTGATGAAAATACCGAAAAATACTCGTTTTTACGATTCACTGGAGAAGTCAGTATTTTGGTGCGAGATTTCAATTTTAGCCATTCAGTAATTTGTCGCTAAAATTTGATGCTGTAGTTTGAGCTGAACTTTAGCCTGAGCTGGAATACATTTTTCGTTGGCACAATCTGATATGGCAGATTTTATTCCCTCACCAATTCACTAAACTTTAAATCTGCCTTTTGTCGTACAAACAATATAAATAATACTTTTGTTTTCAGATATCCTCCGCAAAACAGTCGACTGCCAGTATTAGTGCCTCAATAACCACTTCACTGGAAACTTCTTCTACACTCAACCAAGTATCTGATAATTAAACTTTTCCATCGTAGCCCTCTCAACCCATTTTCAGACTTTCTCCAAATCTCCTCCCAAATCTCCCAAAAGCAAAAGTACTAGCCATTCCGTACCTGGTGCTCCACAAGACTCCGACTTTGAGTCATTTTCAAAGAGACTCCATCTCAGGCACAGATAGTCGCTTCCCGCTCCAAACCCATTGACTTGTCTAATTTGTTGCTAACTAACCTCAGTATCAACTCTCCCCGCGACAAAAGTCCCAGAACTCCTCGTTCTCCCCTAGAGCGATTTGTCACCAAGTTCCCGACCAGTCCTCGAGCTCATTTGAACCATTCCCTGAGCCATTCTCCCAAAGATTCGCCGATCAACAAAAAGAAACCGGCTGTATCCTCCTCGCCCACCTCCAGAAGGAGATTCCTCATCTCAAGGATTTCTGCTAGAAGACCTGCCCAATGCCAGCTCTTTGGGTCCGATTCTGGATATAAGCCGCACCTCCTGGATGCCTCTTTCCGCCAAAGCCTGGGAAACACAGAAGCCCTTTGCTAGACAACTTCTCAAGAAGAAAGAGTTTGGAAGGACTGCCCCATTTTGGTATTCAACTGAGTGGCGCTAGATATTTTCCAGCTCCAGCGGCGATTGTTGAGGAGGAATTGGAAGCGGTGGTAAAAGATTCCACTTTGAATGTATCTAGAGTGGGCTTGAAAATTGAGATGGTGAACATCTGAAAAAAGTAGTGGACGGGCAGAGCAACAAAAATTTGGGAATATTACTGCCAGAATCAAAATGTGCCTGTGCTACCTGTGGATGTAGAGATAGTTAATGGAGAAGAAAATATGCTACAGACTTCCGGTTGATGGTGGTCCATTGGTGTTGGCAATTGGCTCATAAGGAACTAGAACTAGGAAATAGGAGGGTAGTTCAGAGCCAAGACGATGAAAAAAGTGCTTGAAGAAACGATTTTGCCAAGCTTTTAGCTAATTCAGCTGACATGGCAGTCAAAGGTAAGATTTGTGCTACAGCTAGTGTAAAGTTTCACACACCAAAATACACTTTACTATGTTTTGAAATTTGAGTCCCTGAAGGAATCGGGACCGGGATTTGCATTAGACAAAAAACCGGAATCCCTGTGGGAATCCCGTGATCTGCGATAAAATTTTATGCATAAGTACGCCAGGCTTCCGAAAAAAAACCAAAATTTATATAAATTCCGGATTTTGTCGAAGAATTGACCGAAAACGGGATTATAGAATTTTACTATACTATAGAACTAGGGGGGCCCGAACAGTGGAGAAAATAGTCCAGTTAGAAAAAAAAAGCACAAATAAATTAAGACCTTTCTTGAGCTTAAAATTTGATTCAGGGTATAGAACGCGCTTTGCGCGTCGGACTGTATCTAGAAAGCTTTGTTCCAAAGCTCTAAATTATCTGTCAGCTGCTTCGCAGCAGACAGTACACAAAAAAAATTGACGAAACATTTTTAATTAATTCTAAGCCACCCCATGACGACCATTAAATCACCATAACTACCGAAATTTCGACTATCCGGATGACACCACAAAAAACCACTGAAAATTTATTTTTTTTAAATCAAAAATCGTTATATTCTCAAAAACTTTCATATTAGGAAAAAAATTTCACAAAATTTTACCCTGGTACCTTCACCCTGGTACACTATACCTGGCCGCTTCGCGTCCCTCGGAACAATGGTACCTTCACCCTGGTACACTATACCTGGCCGCTTCGCGTCCTCGGAACAATGGTACCTTCACCCTGGTACACTATACCTGGCCGCTTCGCGTCCTCGGAACAATGGTACCTTCACGCTGGTACACTATACCCTGGCCGCTTTGCGTCTCTCGGAACCATGGTACCTTCACGCTGGTACTATACCCTGGCCGCTTCGCGTCCCTCGGAACAATGGTACCTTCACGCTGGTACACTATACCTGGCCGCTTCGCGTCCCTCGGAACAATGGTACCTTCACGCTGGTACACTATACCTGGCCGCTTCGCGTCCCTCGGAACAATGGTACCTTCACCCTGGTACACTATACCTGGCCGCTTTGCGTCTCTCGGAACAATGGTACCTTCACGCTGGTACACTATACCTGGCCGCTTCGCGTCCCTCGGAACAATGGTACCTTCACTGGTACTATACCTGGCCGCTTTGCGTCTCTCGGAACAATGGTACCTTCACGCTGGTACACTATACCTGGCCGCTTTGCGTCTCGGAACAATGGTACCTTCACGCTGGTACACTATACCTGGCCGCTTTGCGTCTCTCGGAACAATGGTACCTTCACGCTGGTACACTATACCTGGCCGCTTTGCGTCTCTCGGAACAATGGTACCTTCACGCTGGTACTATACCTGCAGCCCCGCTTCGCGTCCTCGGAACAATGGTACCTTCACCCTGGTACACTATAGCCTGGCTTTGCGTCTCTCGAACAATGGTACCTTCACGCTGGTACACTACCTGGCCGCTTCGCGTCCTCGGAACAATGGTACCTTCACCCTGGTACACCTACCTGGCCGCTTTGCGTCTCTCGGAACAATGGTACCTTCACGCTGGTACACTATACCTGGCCGCTTCGCGTCCTCGGAACAATGGTACCTTCACCTTGATACACTATACCTGGCCGCTTTGCGTCTCTCGAACAATGGTACCTTCACGCTGGTGCACACTATACCTGGCCGCTTTGCGTCTCTCGGAACAATGTACCTTCACGCTGGTACACTATACCTGGCCGCTTTGCGTCTCGGAACAATGGTACCTTCACGCTGGTACACTATACCTGGCCGCTTTGCGTCTCTCGGAACAATGGTACCTTCACGCTGGTACACTATACCTGGCCGCTTCGCGTCCCTCGGAACAATGGTACCTTCACCCTGGTACACTATACCTGGCCGCTTTGCGTCTCTCGGAACAATGGTACCTTCACGCTGGTACACTATACCTGGCCGCTTTGCTCGGAACAATGGTACCTTCACCCTGGTACACTATACCTGGTACCCGCTGGTGGTTCGGGTACACGCTGGTTGTTCGGGTACCCGCTGGTGGTTCGGGTACACGCTGGTTGGGCCCGCTGGTGGTTCGGGTACACGCTGGTTGTTCGGGTACCCGCTGGTGATTCGGGTACACGCTGGTTGTTCGGGTACCCGCTGGTGGTTCGGGAGTATTTACGTGGTTTTTGTACCCGCTGGTTGTTCGGGTACACGCTGGTTGTTTGGGTACACGCTGGTTGTTCGGGTACCCGCTGGTGGTTCGGGAGTATTGACGTGGTTTGTGTACCCGCTGGTTGTTCAGGTACCCGCTGGTTGTTCGGGACCCGCTGGTGGTTCGGGTATTTACGCTGGTTGTTCGGGTACCCGCTGGTGGTTCGGGAGTATTTACGTGGTTTGGGTACCCGCTGGTTGTTCGGGTACACGTTACGTTGTTCGGGTACCCGCTGGTGGTTCGGGTACCCGCATCTTTCAAGTATAAACACTTCAGTCAGTATAATATTTTAGTCACTTTTGACCCTTGGGCGACCACCCACCTGAACCCCAAAATTTCGACCATCAGGATACCCCGAGTTGGTTCAGGTTTTGTAATTTTTCGAGATTTTTGACTACACATGTGGAATATTAAAATTTTATATTGTTCTACACTTCCTAGCGCATCTTTTAAGTATAAACATTGTTATGCGACGTAATATTTTAGTCACCCTCCACTTTTCCGGAGAACACCCACCTGAACCCCAAAATTTCGACCATCAGGATACCCCGAGTGGGTTCAGGTTTTGGTAATTTTCTGGAGTTTTTTGACTACACATGTCGAATATTAAAATTTATTAATGATCTACACATTCTGGCACGTCATTGGCGCTATCACACTTTTATTTAATAAATCAAAGTCAATGCTATCATGACGATTTTAACCATTAAAAACCGAGATTTTTTCGAAAAAGAGGCGAAATTTCGGAAATTTTCAGAAAAATGGTTTTTTCTCACAATTTTCAATATCAAAAATAAAATTTAAAAATTTTATCTTGTTCTACGTTTCCTGGCGCATCTTTTAAGTATAAACATTGTTATGCGACATAATATTTTAGTCACCCTCCACCCTTCCGGAGAACACCCACCTGAACACCAAAATTTCGACCCTCAGGATACCCCGAGTTGGTTCAGGTTTTGGTAATTTTCTCGAGATTTTTGACTACACACGTGGAATATTAAAATTTTATATTGTTCTACACTTCCTAGCGCATCTTTGCGCTATTATACTTGAACTTGCAAAACAATATTGCTCCTTTCACAATAATTTAAGGTCTCCAAAAGCGAGATTTTTTCGAAAAAGCCAATAAATTTTGAAAATTTTCAGAAAAACGGTTTTTTCTCGAAATTTTCAGTATCAAAATCAAAATTTAAAATTTTTATCTTGTTCTACGTTTCCTCGCGCATCTTTTAAGTATAAGTTTGACAGAAATACGAAAATATTTCGCCACCCTCAGTCCCTTAGGAGAAATCCTTCAAAACCCCGAAATTTTGGAAAATTTTAAATTTGAAACATTAAGGCTAACTTTTGATAAAATTCGAATTTTTCAATTCTGATAAGCGCAATCGATTTTTCGGACCCACTTTCCATGCGCAAGTCTTGGTTTTTAAAAGTTCGGACAAAAACGGGCACTTTTGCACTAAAAATTTTGGCCACCCTCCAAAAAACACCGAAAAACCCGGATTTTCGGCTCTGAGTTGGAGGCTTGTCCGCGGCAGATCGTCATGAAGCCGCATTCAGACACACCTAAATAATACACCATTCGAAAGCTGAGATTCCAATGATGTGCCAAAATAAAGATCGGAACACCGTGTAATTTGACCAAAAATCCGCTAGGGGCAAAAGAAAGTTGAAAAAAGTGGTCAAAAATGGCCATTTTCCGAAAAGTGAAAATTTCGATTTTAAAAATTGTTTTTCGACCACTTCCAGCCCTGACACCTGGCTAAAAAAAATTTTTCCATGCGTGGCATGAAAAGTTGACTGAGACATGTGAAAAAATTAGATCGATAAAATCAGCCATCTCTTCAATCAATTAGCTTTTACACTTTTGGAGTTTATTTTCTGTATAGTGGATAAAAAATTGCGTTTTGGGCATTTTTAAATTTCGACCATTTGGCTGTTTTACCATGTTTCGGTCACTGGGGCTGGGCAAAAAGAGCCTCTAAATGCATTTTTGATCAAGAGTCTTGCTCGGAATTATGTCTAAGGTAAGTGAGTGCGCGCACCTTGGACGCAAATCACTCGAGAGTGACTCTGGATGCATAAAAAATGTATGCATACCAGAGTTTCTTTATGCAGTAGGCCCCAGTTAACAAAACTATGTTCAAATTCCATCTTTTTGGGGTCAAGGTACCCTCAACATCTGATTAACTAAGTTACAATAAATAGAAATCAACTAAAAATACCGAAATTCAAGATTTTAAAGAAATCGACTTTTTATAGAAAAAAGTAGGTGAAAACACTTTTTTTATCGTGTTCAACGTGTAGGAAATGCTTAAAAATCGTTAAAACGGTGTTTTGAAAAAGTTCAAAAAAAATTTCATTTGGGGGAGGGGGGTATACTCCGGTAGCGCCGGAAAATTTTTCGAATTGGCGATGACAAAATTTGAACAGGTGAGCATGCCCCTTTAACCCTATCTCAATAAACTGCAATACAATCACTGTTTTTGATATTTAGCTTTATATATCAATTTTTGGGCTCTTTCTGTTTGTGTATTCATATTTTGAGTTTTTACGCGAAAAAGTAGATTTTAAAGGCAAAAAAGTAGGTGCAAAATTGATAAAGCAGAGCCGAAGCAGAAAGCAGTTCGGTTGGACATTTTTCGGTCAACCATTTTCGGTCAAACATTTTCGATGGAAATTATTTATTTCTTGTATGCCACCCGTAATTTGACGCTGCCCCGTAGATTATTATGAAATATGATTGGTTTCACAAAAAATTAGGCTTTTACGCTTCTTTTTTGTACAGAAGTGTAAAAAGAGTAAAAATAATTGTTATTATCAAGAGTAAAAAGTCCAAAAATCAAAAAATGACCTAAAAGTAGGATCAGGGGTCAGCTTAACTCTATCCAAAATTTTTAATTACCTGTTTTTTGAGTATTATTAACACGCATTGGAACAAGATAGCAAGAAATAGATTGATAGAAAAAAATCTGATGATGTAATTTAATTATTTAATGAAGTAATTGTATTGGCTTTTGTTAATATTAATATTAAGTATTCAAAATTAAAGTTAAAACCGCCATTTATAAGAAAGATCACATTTGAAAAGTATTTGCATTGAGTTATTTTTTTTTTGGAAATATAACTTGCATAACGCAGTTGTAGGCAATTGGCAGTTGTGATCGAGGCACAAATTCGTTATCTGTGTTGTGCCAAGCGGACCACTTTTTTCAGTTTTAGCATGATTAAAGTGAAGAAAAAAATTTTAAGTGGGGCTCAATAATTTTTCAAAAAATTTAGAATTGACTTTTTGAAAACTAATGAAAATGAATATTTTGGTCAAAAAGTCAATTTTCGGTCAAAAAATTTTTTTTTTGAAAAATTATCGAGCCCCACCTAAAAACCTTTTTCTACACTTTAATCATGCTGAAACGACTGAAAAAGTGGTCAACACACGTTTTTAGGCATAACACAGATTCCAAACTTTAGCCGGAATCGACACTGTTTATGTGTTTTCTAGATCTTACATACGTGATTATGCAAGCTTTCTCAAACCCAATAAATTAATTTCGTAAAGTAGCTCAACCCTACAAAAGAAGGGCATGTTTGTTTTTCTAAAGAACGATTATTTTGTGGATAATGTTTTTTTATTTTTGACTTTTTATTCTTGTGACAACCGAGTCTTCTCTTTGCTTCATACTATAGATTTTTGACTGGATTTTGGTCAGCGAATTGAGAATTGCATAAAATCAACACTGTTGTCTTTTTCCTTTTATGCTGCTATCCTTGTGCATCTTAATTTTCAAACCCTAAAAACCTGAAAGACCTGAAGCCTTCAGTAGTACTGGCACCAAGTTTGGTCAAAGGATGCAGTTTGCCCCATACCTGGCTTCTCTCGAAATTATCATGGCTGGTACTTTCGCTTGCATCTGGGCTTACCTTCGCTTGCAACGAACAATGGACTAGAAGGAACTAACAACATGATCAAGAAAGAGTATTCGCAGCGTGAGATTCTTGGAATTTTAAGATTCGTTTGCTAGAGCAGTTTGTACACGATCGGAGCACTGATCCAGAGAGAAAAGTAAGATTTTTCACTTCACCATTTTTATTGCTATTGTTATGTACTGATTTAGGATCCGCTTCGAGTGCCTACAGTTCCAAGAAGCCTCAACTGCAGCATCCGAAAGGCTATGGAGAAGTTAAAGAAGGACCAGCGACAGACAGAAAAGAGGGCGCAAAAGAAAGGTTGGAAATGCACTTGAAAGAGTCTAATCATCTTTATACTGTCAATGTTGAACTTTGTTGTTTTTATCGCTCTGCTTTTGTAGAAGATAGGGGAAGGGAATAAAACTGCATATGTCGACAGGCGCAGAAAAACATACGATAAGATAGCTGGGTCTACAAAAATAGCCCAAACCACTGAAAAAAAATTGCCAACTGGTCCTACAACCGTGCTCAGTATTACTGCTTGCTTAAGGCTACTAGTGTTTTAGACTATCTCTGTAGACCCAGTCACATTTTCGTGTGACCCTTTTACTGAGTTACTGACTACAGTACATTAAAGCTGGTAAAAACAACCGAAAAATAGAATCAGAGACCTCAGACTAGGATTCTTTTTAGAAAACAATATAGCCTCTAAAAAAGCCGGGAAATTTCAGAAAAAAGACGGGAGATTTCAGATTTTAAAGGCAAATTTTAAAAAGCCGGGAAAATAAATTAAAAAAACGGGAAATTTCAGACTTCAGAGGTGTGTTTTCAGTTACATCCTTTTTTGCCTTGGTCTCCCAACTGAATTGATTTTTTTGTAATTTTTAGGCTTAGAGTAGGCTAGCGTATGTTAGGATGTACTCAAAAATGACTTTAAGATACGTTTGAATCCGTCCTAACATACGCTGGCCTACCCTTGCCCAAGGCTAAAAATAACAAAAAATAACCAAGGCAAAAAAACCCCTTTTGTTGGGAGGGGCCGGATTTTCATCGGATAGTTAATAATATTCAAATTTCAAATGCACAAAAAATAATAATTCGATAAAATTAAAGACAAAATAAGGGTAGACCCGGTCAAATTCAACTTTGCTTACCAAGTTTTAGGTCATTTAAGCATCAATTTTTAGCTAACCTTAAACTCGATGCCTTCAAGCAAGCCTTTGAAGTCCTGAAGATGAAACTTGGTGGTCTCCACCCAAGCATTGTCACTGTTCTTAGGGTCATCTATGTAGCATTGCTTGGTCACAGTTGGCTCATAAGTGATCAACCACGTCTTTATTTTTTCCATCACTGAGGGTTCAGGTAGATTCACCATGGCAGCTATAAATGCCGCCATGCCTGTTTGAAGCAGACCTTCACCTGATTTTACCGGTGCAGGTATTCCGAAATCAGGAAATTCTTCTACAACAAATTTTCATATTTTTTAATCTTTTGTTTAGGCTTACTCAAATTTTTGAGACGCGTCGTAAGGTATTCCCAACTTTTATTCTCACCAGATATAGTTGTGTGAAAATTGGCACCATAGGAAGCACTCTTCGGCCAACCAGTCCAGTTCGACCTTTGTGATTTATGGGATAGCCATTAGAGTCAAGCTTGTTTATTTGAATTAATTAATAAAAAAATTGGTAATAGGCTTAACATTTTAACACTCCAACACTTGAACGACCATTAATAAGATGGTTTAAAAATTTCATGCTGCACATTTCTGATATATGCACTATAGGTAGGCAGTGTCATGATGTGGTCAAAAAACAATTTAAAATATCTCGTTTTTGTAAAATCATTTTTATATTGGCTAGGCATACGCAAAATTCTGACACCAGATTCGTGTTCAACATGGTTAATTTGTTTGAAAGAATGCCCTTTAAATTTAAAAATCTAGAGTTTAGATGTTTTTGTCTCGAGCGTAATTTGAAATTTAAAGGCTCGAGCGTAATAAATCGACTATGCTGAACACGAATCTGGCGTCAGAATTTTGGGTTTGCCTAGCAAATGTTTTAGAAATATTTTAAATCGTGTGAAAGAAATCACATGATGATACTGGGCCTACCCATAGTACATATATATAAAAAATGTTCAGCATGAAATTCTGAGTTGATCCCATCAAAGTGGTCGTTCAAGTGTTGGATTGTTAACTGGAAAAACTTACGAGACATGAAAAGTATGATTGGATTCAGTGGAATGATTTTATAAAGCAATTTTTCAAATTCATTTTAATACAGTCAACTCTCGATTTAGCGAACCCCCGGGGGACCGACAGAAATGTTCGTTAAATCGAGAGTTTCGTTAAATCGAGGGTTCGTTAAATCGAAAGTTGGTGTACAATTTTTATTGTAATGTTCGTTAAATCAAAAGTTGACTGTGTTTGCTTAACAACGCTGAATCAATAAAACTTTATTGCATCAACAATAACAACACACTTCGCAAACATTGTTCAAGAATTAGATTCGAAGAAATCGGTTATTCTACATTGCTTCATTTTCTTTTGACGATCTCTGTAAAAGGCATCATCTAAGACATCACTGAGACGAAGCACAGAAGGATCACAAAAGTTTTCTTCAACATATTGCTGGACAATCAGGAAGCCACTATGGGCATCGAGACGAGATTTTCCCACTTCTATTTTCTCGAAATCCACTTCTTCGTCGCCAGGGCCTTCCGTTCTCGAGACATCTTCTACGATTTCAGCCAGCGAAAGAGTAGCACCTTGAAAATAATTAACTAGTGAAAAAAAAGAATGTGTAATTGATAATTCCATGTGAGCACCAAATCATCAACAGCAATGAAGTCGGACACCGTCGCTTCATGATCATCACCTTCTAGCTGCTGAAGTTCTGTCCAAGCATCGATCAACTCATCCATGACGTCCTCGTCGACAAGACATTGTTCTTCGTAAACAGTAAAGAAAAACAGGAAAATTAGTGCTGTTAAACAAAAACACGTTAAAAATTGAAAGTTTCGTTAAATCGAGAGTGACTTTATCAGTAGGAATTCCAAAAAAGGTTCGTTAAATCAAGAGTTTCGTTAAATCGAAGGTAAGCTTTACCTTATTTGAGATTTAACCAACCAAATCACGTTCGGAGGTTCGTTAAATCGAGAGTTTTGTTAAATCGAAGGTAAGCTTTACCTTATTTGAGATTTAACCAACCAAATCACGTTCGGAGGTTCGTTAAATCGAGAGTTTTGTTAAATCGAAGGTAAGCTTTACCTTATTTGAGATTTAACCAACCAAATCACGTTCGGAGGTTCGTTAAATCGAGAGTTTTGTTAAATCGAAGGTAAGCTTTACCTTATTTGAGATTTAACCAACCAAATCACGTTCGGAGGTTCGTTAAATCGAGAGTTTTGTTAAATCGAAGGTAAGCTTTACCTTATTTGAGATTTAACCAACCAAATCACGTTCGGAGGTTAAAAATTCAAAGAAACTGTAAATAAAAAAAGTATTTGGCCCGCATGCCTGTACAAAGTGTGCCAAAATCAAGGGACGAATTTGAAAAAATTAATTTTTTTTCCAAAAATGTTTTCTGTGAGAACTTGTGTTAATTTTTCTCTCTCTCTCGTTCTTAATTCTTTTCCTCGTCTTTGACTCTAGTTAAGCAGATGTCAGTTGTTCATAATAATTTGAAATTTTATATTTAAATTCAAGCAACTGCGTTGTTTTAATTTACTTAAAAATTTGATTAATATGATAACTGGTAGGATCTGTTGCCTTGGGATTTCAAATTAAAAAATTTTTATAGAAGTATAAGTAATACAAAAAAGTGAACGTTCAACTGTATTAATTTTCGCTTTTTCTATGTTCAGCAGTCACAGCAATCGCACGGGAAACAGCATGGGATTGGGATGCAGAATGGAAAACACATGCAAAAGGACCGACTGGGACGCTCCTCCTCATAGCTACAATATTCAAAAATAAATAAATCTTAAGATAAGAAATGCTTACTACACTGGCGCTGGGGCCTGGTTGGGGTAGTTAGGTCGAGAATTCTGAAAAAAATTAAAAGATATTTTAAATTGTAATTTTAACACTCGAAAAACACAGCAACTGACCTGTGGATATGGCTGATCCGTATACATAGTTCCTATC
This sequence comes from Ditylenchus weischeri, assembly GCA_029231635.1. Classification (NCBI taxonomy): domain Eukaryota; kingdom Metazoa; phylum Nematoda; class Chromadorea; order Rhabditida; family Anguinidae; genus Ditylenchus; species Ditylenchus weischeri. Next base: position 16,468 of record JAMRYI010000107.1, read on the forward strand.
TACTAAAACCAAGTTTATTGTAGAATGTAAAAGTCTGCGGCGTAACTTACGGCCGATTTTTCAAGCGTTTTGTCTATTTTTTTTGTTTTTTATTTTTTTTAATAACTTTTATGCTGAGCTCAAAAATATTTTAGCAAAAAGTACATAACTTAGTAAGGGGTTTTCTTATTACTTTTCAATTTTTTTTTTGATCTGCGTGTAGCCCAGAAAACCCCCGAAAACAAAAGCATTTTCAAATTTCCGGCAGGAAAAGTGCCATTTCCGGCAGAAAAAGCGCCATTTCAGGGTCGAAAAGTATTTCAACCAATAAAAAATGGAACTAATGCTGCCGTCAAATTTTTTAAAAATTATTTTTTTATTTGGAAAAACATTTCGGCGCTACTAGCGAATACCCCCCCCCCTCCCCAAGAATCTGACCTTCCCAAAATCGCTGTAACTATCCTTTGAAACAAAAAGTTTAGGCTTAGCCCTTAGGCTTAGGGGTAGGCCAGCGTATGAAAGTTGTGACTAATAAGTGTTTTACGCACTTTTTGGGGGGTCTGGAACATAAATTGGGGTACTTTTTACTTAAGTTTAAAAAGGTAAAATCGTTGGGGGTGGAGGTATTCGCTAGTAGGTTCAAAAAATTTTCAAACTTTAGGCAGATGTATGGGCGGCCGATTTAAGGTGAACTTATAACAAAATAAATATTATTCACACTACTTTTTCAGCTATCTATCCGACTTCAACCTCAAAATCGATGGATATGAATGGAAACCGGTGTCTAGTGCTATCTTTTCTTCCTCTGACTACCGAGAATTTGTGGTATTGAGTCTTCAAGCGTTGAATATCGAAGAAGGAGTCAACATTTCTTTTATTAATTTTACACTTAAAACACAAAATGAGTTTTTCCAACAAAAAAAATATTGGCTTTTCGATTTGCGAGACCAAGGTAAAACATCTCATATAAGGGTACTATACCCTGTTTCGATTACTGCGACTGGGATAAATACGTTTTTAAAGGCATTTGATTAAAGGCTATTAATAATTCCCATGCTCTTGTGTTTCTAGTGTAAAATTATCACAAGAAATGTGTTTTTAACAGGGTTGCGAACTCAAAATTTTTAAAAAAAAGTACATTTGGCTAAAAAAGTAAAATTTGGTCAATTTCCATCACAAAATGACATGTTATCCAGTGCTTATTGATTTTGGAGTACCGAAAAAAAGATTTTGACGTAAAACCTCAAAAATAAAAAAGATTTCGGGTTCCAAAAAAGGTACAAGTCTTTTTAAAAAATACGTTTCGATACCCTGGTTCTTAAACTTAATTTGACCTCCAATGGGGCCAACAGCACCATAAATTATACACCAAAAAAGAAAACAACAAAAGAGAAAATTAGAGACAGCTTTAAAAAATCGGCAGCAAGTAATACCACAGACTGGTACAAAAAAGCAGCTAAAATTACTAATTAAAGAATAAACTTTTGATGAAAAACATATTTTCGTTTATCTAATTAGAGTAAAGTTTAGTTTTTTGATCAAGCTCCACCACCTCAATATTTCTTTGTATGTGCAAACTTCCTAGTAAGAAAAATAAAAGAAAGTATTGATTTGTATTTGAAAACAAGTTTAAGACGTTCACATTGGTGACACATCAATAAATTGCGGTGGAACATTAGTAATCAGGGTTTTTTAAACAATAAATGCGGATTTTTCGCCATAGTCCTTATGTTTTCTCAGCTTAGACGCATAAAATGCGGACGGACTCGAGCATGTCTTTCTTACTTTTTTAGTTTGAAAACACGTACGCTAGCCTGCCCCGTGCCCTACCGAAAGTGTTTAATACGAGAAGGGCCGACTGTGATGTTTGAACGTATCGACCTAACCTTTAATTCTGCGTCGACCTATGCTTTTCGTTTTTGCGAAAATACAGTATAGTCAAAGAAATTGGGCCGATTTCAAATGGCCATAACTTTTGGTAGACGTCAAATTTCGACAAACGGTTTTTTGCAATCGTCTTAGAAAAAATATAAATTTTGTTTGGTATATGATGTCAAAAACACGATTTTCGCTTGGTACCCCCTGTGGTTTGGGCCTTACCCATCCAGAGGCCATCCACAAACCATCGTGTTTTTTACATCATATACCAAACAAAATGTATACTTTTTCTAAGACGATTGCAAAAAACCGTTTGTCGAAATTTGACGTCTACCAAAAGTTATGGCCATTTGAAATCGGCCCAATTTCTTTGGCCATACTGTATTTTCGCAAAAACGAAAAGCATAGGTCGACGCACAATTAAAGATTAGGTCGATACGTACAAATATCACAGTCGGCCCTTCTCGTGTTAAACAATCACTTAAGCCAAAAACATTACAGAATCTCATGGTTGCTAAAGGGGGCATATCAAATAAAGGCGCGCAACAGCAGTGTTTTTTTTCCATTAAATTTTTTAATGACCGTTTTTCTTAATCCGGCAAAATTTTCAAACGTAAAACGAGTGAAAATATGAAAGGTTCAAAAAAATGCTGGTGCCGTCTTTTTTGCGATGTAAGGTGGTAAGCCCCTTTCAACGGTTACAATTAATTAAAACACGCTCAAAGAAGATGAAATGAAATTTTTCTACGCTATTTTTATATAAATATCTCAAAATCAATCCAGTTTTTGATGCAGTTTTTCATGGGCTTTCGCATGTTATATCGCGTTTTGTAAAAACTGGTTGATAAGTGAAGTAGGCAAAAGATCAGAATTTTTGACTCGAAGAATCGAAAAGTTGATTGGAATCGATAATTTTCGAAGGATTGGATCGAACTGGAAGTCGAAATTTTTTAATATTCGGATCGAAAGTTGAAATTTTCCGACTTTTCAACTAAAAAATCGAAAACCAAGAGTCGGATCACCAAACCCACTGATAAGCCAAAAAAAGTGTCCTGATAAATTACAAGTGCCGCAATTTAAAAAATAAGGTACTAAATACTGTAAATAATATAAATATTGCAAAACAAAGATTACATTTGAAGACAAAAATTTTTGTATGTTTTTTTAACTGATACTGACGCACAAAAAAACAGTGTATTAATTTTAATAAAAAGAATCTCATCAAAAATATCTAAGATCTGACAAGCATTTAGTGTTGATGATCGGACCGGAATCCGTTTTTTTTGAAAATCCGGTTCGGTTTCCGACCGGTAGCTTACCAGAATCCGGTAAAATTTCAAAAAATCCGGTTGATATCTGTCTAGGGTTGACCAATGGTTGATTGACTATCAATTGACTGGTCAATTAATATTATTGGCCGATCAATAAAAAATCAGTCACTTCTTCCCCTCTAACCGCAAACTCTGCTACTTTTTTTTCTGTACAGTCAATGCTCCCAACACAGTCAACGCTTCCAATACAGTCAACTCTCAGTCATAAATATAGTCAACGCTCTCAATACAGCCAACATAGGCAATACAGTTAACTCTCCCAACACAGTCAACGCTTCCAATACAGTCAACTCTCAGTCATAAATATAGTCAACGCTCTCAATACAGCCAACATAGGCAATACAGTTAACTCTCCCAACACAGTCAACGCTTCCAATACAGTCAACTCTCAGTCATAAATATAGTCAACGCTCTCAATACAGCCAACATAGGCAATACAGTTAACTCTCCCAACACAGTCAACGCTTCCAATACAGTCAACGCTTCCAATACAGTCAACTCTCAGTCATAAATATAGTCAACGCTCTCAATACAGCCAACATAGGCAATACAGTTAACTCTCCCAACACAGTCAACGCTTCCAATACAGTCAACTCCCTCAATACAGTCAACTCTCAGTCATAAATATAGTCAACGCTCTCAATACAGCCAACATATGCAATACAGTTAACTCTCCCAACACAGTCAACGCTTCCAATACAGTCAACTCCCTCAATACAGTCAACTCTCAGTCATAAATATAGTCAACGCTCTCAATACAGCCAACATAGGCAATACAGTTAACTCTCCCAATACATTTAACGCTTCCAATACAGTCAACTTTCAATTTATCGAAAATTCGGTTTCGGTGGCTAAAGTTCCCCAGAGGTCATTTTACCTACAACATTTTCGAGTTTTATAGTGTTTTTAATTAACAATCGTTTTCAAAAAAATCTGACGGGAGGGGGGCTACAGCAACCTCGCCCCCCCCCTGCCTACGCCCCTGGAGGGGGTGTCACTATACCTAGGTGTCACTATAGAGGGGGTTGACTTTAGTCTGAAATTTACCATTATGGTAAACAATAGTGGTAAACAAAGTTCACTAATTCAAAAATTTATTGTCTTACCTAGAAAGCGTTTTCCGCAAATATATCTCTTTGAAAATTGCTAAAAGAACAAATTTGAAAAATAAGACCTTTTTTTGTGATCGATGGACTCGCAAAGCAGTTCGCTGTGCGAATCGTTTACATCTTCCAGGTATAAATGTTAATTTTGAGTCATTACATATCAAATATAAGTTTTTAAGAGCTACTGATTCATCTTCGAGAATTGAAGACTTACATCGGCTCTTTATCAAGGGTGCCTTAAATTTATCTAACAAGCAATTAACTAAATTACCTGCTTGTCACAGTGAACTATATGCTAATGTACTGTCTCTTAATGTTTCTGGAAATCGATTTAGGAAGTTTGAGGCAGCTAACATGTTTGTGAGTTGTGTTGAGGTGGGTATTACAGTTCATATAGTGCGGTACTTGTAGTATTTAGGCTTAGACTCCTTTTCCTTCACTCCTTTTCCTTTTCGCCTTGATCTCTCTTGCCGTTTTTTGGTGTGTGTGTGTTTTGGCGCAGGTTGGGCTGTCACACGTTAAGAGTCCTAACTTACAACGGAAGCTCGAAAGCTTGTTTTCGAGCTTGGTCTTATTGGATAGCTAATACCGTATTTTCTCTAATAGCTCTATATGTCAAGTTATTTTAGATCCCCCAAAAATCTGAAAAATTCGGGGTAGATCTCGAGATTTTTGCGTAAAAATCCAAAATCCAAAAAGTGGACTCGGAGTTAAGAAAACGGCTTTGCGAAATAAACAGCTTTGCGAAATAATTTCTCTAGTCTGAACTACAAAGTTCTATAGTAGGGGGTTTCGAGCTATTGATGACTGTCGCTGTCGTATTACAGAAAATACGGTATGCGACTTCCAATCAAATTTGCTGAGATCTCAGGCCCACAGGCGAAAATAATTGGATAAAAAAGCTAGTAAAGTATTAAAAAACGTAGCGGGTACCAAGACATTTTTAATTTTTATATTTTTCGATGGTTTTCAATACTTTACTGGTCTTTTAATCCAAAACTTTTTCTCAATGACTTTGATTAAGAGTCGACTATCGGTCTTATCTAATAAGACCAAAATTTCCTGTGCGAGTAAAAACAAGCTCACGAGGTTACCATGTTAGAGCAGACTCAAACATTCTTTTTTTGCTTTTTTGTAGTTGGAAAAAATGTTTGAGTCCATCCTAGCGTACACTGTCCTATCTTACGTCAGCACAAACTCAAAAAACAACAGGAGAACCAAGGCGAATAGGGAATACAAGTACTTAAAACAAGGTTGATTGCCGCCTTACAGGCGTCTAGTCCATGGCCTGCAAATGGCAAAAACATAACTTTTATTGGAAAACTCGACAATGGCCTGCATACTTTTGTCAACGCCCCTCTTAAAAATGCGAATTTCTCGCCGCTCTTTTTTTTAAACGAACGCTGACATCAAGGCGAATCTAAAAAATCCTGCAACAGAAATTTTCGAGCCTTTTATGACCATATTTTTTGATAATTCATAAAAAGTGTGAACCTCCCACCCACCCACCCGACCCAAATACTATATAGAGATGCTATCTATGAAACAGAAGTAAATAATTTTAGATCAATGCTTCCCAAAATGAACTGATCACAATGAAACATTTTGAGTTTTTACATGAAACATTAGAGCATCTCAACTTATACGACAACAAAATAACTGTGGTCGATGGACTGCAAAGACTTGTGCATTTGAAGAACTTGGATCTGTCCCATAACAGCATTGAGGTAATGCATGAATTTTTTTCTGTTTTATTCATAAAAAATAATTTATTATCTTTTAGTACTTTCCCAGCCTGGAACACTCATTTCTTTTCTTTTCCCACCTCAATCTTAGTCAGAATCGCCTAAAGCGCTTGCCCAATCTAGTCTCCCTGCCCAATCTCACGCAGCTTAACCTAAATGGCAATATGATTAGCTCCATATTAGATGCGCCTGACAAATTGCCAGTCTGTTTGGAGTCCCTAGACCTAGGCAATAACCAGATCTCAGATCTGTGCGAAGTGCATCAATTGGCTCCTCTAAACAACCTCAACTCTCTGACCTTCCTCAACAACTCTTGTGTGAGAGATGAAAACAGACAGTTTAATTACCGACCATTTGTCTACTCCTGTATTCTCGGCAACATGAAAGTAATTGATGGTACTTGTCTAACTGAAGAAGAAATTCTTAAAGGTAAGCTATAATTTTTTGCAGGCTATTTTAAGAAATTGGGGTAGTTCTAGATAAACTTACCTCTTTTCTCTAAAATTTTAAAATCTCGATTTTGCTTTAAGAATATTAAATTTTCCTTTGGTGTACACTTAGGGTTGTTAAGCGAAAAGCCGAAATGTCAAAAAAAAATTCCCCTAAAATTGCGTTTTTATCTATGTTGACATAATTTTTTTTGTAAAGTTTCATTGTAAAAAATATCCTAGAATATGAGCTTTTCAATGACACCAAAATTGCGTAAGGGTCATATAAAAATCATGGATATCTATATAAAAGCATTTTCGGTCTGAAAAGCCGAAAATAAAAAATTATTCGGCTTTTCAGACCGAAAATGTTTTTATATAGATATCCATGATTTTTATATGACCCTTACGCAATTTTGGTGTCATTGAAAAGCTTATATTCTAGGATATTTTTACTGTAAGATTTTATAAAAAAATTTGATGTCAACATAGATAAAAACGCAATTTTAGGCGAAATTTTTTTTGATATTTCGGCTTTTCGCTTAACAACCCCATGTACACTACTTATGATAAAAACTTTGGTGATAATGAGCAGCCGGAAAAAAAACGGCGGCAGAACTTTCGGCGGCGAAAAAATGGCGGGGGAAAAATTCGATCTATTTTCGAAAAAAAAACGAGTTTAAATGTTTGTTGTCTCGAATTGAATTTAAAATATGAGTGGGTTCCGAGACTGAAGAGAATTTTATAAGCAAAGTGACCATGCTGGACACGAATCTAATGTCAGAAAATCCAATTTGCAAGGCAAACATACACAAAAGGCGCTAAAAAATTACTCCGGTTTTCTCGCCGCCGAGTTTTCGCCGCTGAAATTTCTGCCACCGTTTTTTCCGGCGCTATTCATTCCGCCGCCGAATCGTACCCCCACCGCGTGGTAGGCCAGCGTACGTTAGGACAGAATAAAACACATTCCGCAAACTACAAAAGAAAAACATGTTTGAGTCCGTCCTTATATATGCTGGCTTACCCTGCGCATAACCACAAAAGCAACAGGGGACCCAGGCAAAAAAGTGGACCGTATTCGGGGCGGAAAATATGGGGCGGAAAAGATGTGTTCGTTGGATTTTGATTGCTAAAATGCTTAAACACGGTGTTGTATTTAGGCGAATGGCTGCACACCGACCGTAAAGGCCGTTTCCAGCCTGGTTCTGGGGCCCACAACTCACTATGTGCTTATTTGGAAGAGCACTGTTTGCAGTCACCACCGGGTTTGCGTCCACTGAAGAATTCTTCTGCGCATTTTTTAGTCAAGGTAATCACTAAAGCACTGTCAAACACTTTCCTGTAAAAAAGAATTTGAAGCCAAGTGTGATTGAAAAAAGAAGAATTTACCAACAAGAGGGTTTGGTGTATTATGACTACGAAACTAACAGCTCTACTGGCCACAGATCACCTGTTGGGCTTAGATTGACTAACTTTAAACCAGACATGACCCCATCACCAGTGAGACAGGAATCAAAGTTCAGATCCCCCATTCAAAAGTGGGCTTAAAGATAAATATTTTAATATCACAATAGTAATTTTAAGACTGTTTTAGAACTGAAACCAAATCAAAGAATAACTCAGAAAGAGAATCTGCAAGTAGTCCTTCTTCAAGTGCTTCAACAAGCACGGTGATTCTCTCGCAGAGTGAGGCACCAATGTAAGTTAATAGTAAAATTTGAAAAAGAAAGCTTCAGACTTTTGATTTATTAATTTTCAATTTTATATTTTGGTATCCCGTTCAGGGTGGCCATAATGCCCTTTTTGAAGGGCAAATGCCCTCTTTTTGAAATTTTCGCCCTTTTTTATTTGACAAAAAGAGGGCAGATAATTGCATAATCGAGTAAAAATTCTACATGAACGGAATGCTTTACTTGTTGTGTTTGCCACTTTTTGTTGTCTTCTTTTTTCTTGTTGTGTTTTGCGAATGGATTTGATAACCAGTCTTTCAATAATTGAATATTGTCAGCATGGCCAAACGAGCGATTTCGACTACTTTTCGTTTTCGACTACTTCCTCTCTAAGAAAGATCTTCTGAAAAAAGCGAAATCCAGCGAGAAATATGAATGGTTTGAATGAGTTAGTTTTGATGTTATATATCCCGATTGTTTTGCTCTAGAGAAATAAAAAAAATTCTGAAAGTATAGTTTTTGTGCGATTTTTTGCATGTTGAACTAGCTTAAGTGTTGCGTAGTAGAAATATTCATGATGCCCTTTTTTCAAAATTTTTACTTGTAAATGCCCTTTTTTTGTGATCGCATGCCCTCTTTTCCGAAAGATGATATGGCCACCCTGACCCCGTTGTGTGAAAAATAGAATTTGTTGAACTGTCTTTAAATTGCTGATATAAAGGGGCACACTGCTGAAAAGGCGGGATCATCAATTTTGGCTGGATCATTCCTACTGTTTTTTCTAGTTTTGCATGAAATCTGATAAAGATGACCTCAGATGATTTTTTAAAATAGATCAGAAAACTTTTAAAACTCTCATGTCGCGCATATAAAAACTTTCGAGAAAAAAAAACTGATGGTTCTTGCCTTTATTTTTCAAAACGTACCTCTTTAAGGAAAGATAAAAGCCAGCTGTTGTAAGACTGCTCGCTTCCAAAACTTGTATTTGCAGGCCCAACCAAGTAGAGATTGTGGATGCAGTTGCAGAAACAACAGCTCCAGTTCCCACACCAGAGATGACTCCAGTCTCTTCGAGGACAAATACTTTTAGGAATAGTATCGTTGAGTGTTCATCCGCCTCATCCAGCAAACAGCTCTCGTTTAGCAAAGATGACAAAAGCGAGTTGCAACATGAATTACCAATCACACCTCTATTTTATGGAAACTATCAACCTTACACCCAACCCAAATCCACAATGGTAGTCGACACTCCAGGCAATAGCCACACTTATGAGTCTGCGAAAGGAATGCCAAGCCCAACTCTAGCTGCTTCTACGATACAGGTAGTTAGATGGTTTCGCCAACAGATGTTTCGCCAACACCGTTTCGCCAACACCGATCCAACTCCAAATTTTTGAGTGTACAGCTTTGAATCCTGGTGGTAGTGAGCATAATTTTTTCTTGAATAGTACTCATAAACCAGTTTTTATAAGACTAGTAGACTTCAGGGTGGGTAGGGTACCTGCCCTAAACGGGTATCTACCTCCAGGAGTTAGTTGGAAGTAATTAATTTAGTAATTAACCCTATCCAAAATTGCGTTCAAAACATGGTTTGATCGTCCAAAAGAAATTTTTTTCTTGCAAAAACCGCAGTTCTGGAGTATTTTCGAACCCCGTAGGGTGTCCAAGTGTAGTTGTAGCAGATAGTTGTACCTAGGTAGAGGCACTCAGGTGGTAGTGCAGGTATCGGTACTTAAGAGGAAGTGTCTAGGTAGTGGTACCCAACGCTCAGGTGGTTTAGGTAGATGGAGATGCATAAACGTGAATTGATACCTCCAGTGAATGAATACCTAGGCGAATAGATTTCGCTCTACTCAATCTATACGGGTACATGCGGTGAATCTAGATATCCACCTGGAATCTGGAACAACATTTTTTACTTATATTTTGGCTTCAAAAAGCCGAAGATAGTTTTAAAGATAGTTTGTAGGTATTGAACTGTCGTTCAACCAATTTTACCAAAACTCGAGAAATACCCTACAAAGTAACATTTTAATATCATCGAACCTTCTTTAGAATGCTTGAATTATTGCAAAAAACAAGTTTTGGAATCCGAAAAAGATCAAAAAATCCGCTTCAAGCCATTTGATTAAAGTGGATGACCACTTAGATTGGTTGGTACATGGATTGTCCAGTAGAACTGAAGTTGGATCATACAGAAACATTTGAAATCGTAGGAGTTCTTCACAAAAGATACTAATCGTCGGCGAAACGGCGTTGGCGAAACGGGTGCGTAGTCGTTTCCTCAAAAAAGTCTCATGTGAGACTTTTTTGAGGAAAAGTCTTAACAAAATGCCAAGTTTGTATTCTTGTTTTCTCGCAGTCGGCTGTTTTTTCGTTCTATTCATTTTTCTCCCAAAGTATCTTTGTAAGTTCTCTGATAGATTTTGGCCTTTTCATATAGCTTTAATTTTGCAATCCGGCACCGGGAGAAGGTTTCAGGAAGAAACATCACGTACCTCTCATCCTTTTCCAATGTTTCTATAGAAGGGTATTGAAGAAACCCCCGCAGAAATTGAATAAAAATTTAAAATTTAAAAATCATTCATGTGCCTTGAATTCGAATTTTTGAGAAAAAAAGTTTTGACAGGAAAATTCGACTTTTTGACCAAAATTTTCATTTTTTTATTTTTGCATATTTTTTGTTCGTACAAGCGGAAGGGTATATATCCATAAAGGTGTATACAACCCTTTCCTTATCCCTTGCAATGAGGACCAAATAAGGTCTTTGGCCGCGAAGCGGCCAAACACATATAAAATCTAGGATACCTGGTTTATACTAAATTTTAGGTACCACCCATGGTCCAACCATGGTCTGTATAAATTCTAATTTAAAAAAGGTCCAACCACGGTTGGACCTTTTTTTTATTTACTGGGATATGAATCAACCCCAAAGAACACAATTTGTATGCCCGCAGACCTGCTGTTAAAAATATCAGAAATAAAATTACAGGAATTCAAAGAACAAAAAATATGCAAAATTAAAAAAAATGAAAATTTTAGTCAAAAAGTCTAATTTTCCTGTCAATTTTTTTTTTCTCAAAACTACATCAACCATACAGGATGGGGTAAAATTACGCGCCTACTTTTAAGAAATCTGGCTATGCATCCCCTTCCCAATTGACTTACGAATCTCTATATAGTATTTGGGATGGGTGGGTGGGTAACGCATTTGAGTACATGTTTGGTCACAAAAGAAAAATTTTTTTAGTGTAATATTTTTATTTGCATGTTTATACTCATTCGAAAGCTCTTTCAATGGCGGAGGACCTTTCGCAATTAGATTTGAAGATTTTTGTGAAAAAAATTGAGATTTTGCCCTTTCAAAGTGAAAAGTGGATTTATATTTGAATTTCAAAATACGATATAGGCGCCGATAGGCGCCTGTTGTCCCTTGTATCTAATAACTGGCATTGTGCTCTTTTGCAATCTTCGCGATTTTTAGCAGCCACTCACCAACCGTCACCCAACATTACTTCACACTGTAATACAGTTAAAACATTTATTTCAACAAAAAACGACAATTACAAAAAACGACAATTACAAAAACAATAAATTGAAATAGCTACTGATCTTCATCATCCTTCTTGACTTTTTTCTCCACCTTTGGCCCGGAAGCACAGCGGTCCTGGTACGTCTCAAAACAGTCCTTCGCGTCTCTTCATTAGGATTTCAAAGAGAGTCGAGCTAAATATAAAAAGGGTTAATATTTAGTCAACTCAAAAATCTTTGTGGTATGCCTCCCAGATGTCATGCAAAGTCAGCAAACAGTCATTCTCGCTCATAACGTTTGTAGATCACAATGTTAACCTGCAAGCAGCCTCATAAAAATATTTACCTGAACGGACATGTCTTAGCTCCAGCATCTGCGCGCCAACTCCCAAGAGAAACCCACGATAGACCATGTGAATATGGATGTTAGTTCCTAAAATTAGAACTAGAAATTAGAACTAGAACTATTAGAAATTAGAACCGTATCACGAATCCTCGGAACCACCATAAGTAGGCAGAAGACCATCATCAGTCGGGAAGCCACCGGTCCAAATATCGAAAGAGACGATGACCTGAAAATGGAAAATAACAACAAAATCATTCGGGATACCACATTAGATATACCGGTCCAATCTGACTCGTTGGATCAGAAGCAGACGGTTCGACAGGAAATTCCTAAGCACCAGAGTTCAAAGCTGCGTCATACCCAAAACTCATGAAACGGCCTTTTAAATTTGTTACTCAAATTCTGTATGGCATTTGTACTGTCTAAAATTTTGGCACTTTTGGAAGTGGCAATCAAAGCAGGGTATCCGGTTTCAATTTCTATTCTCATAAAAAATTAATAATAAAATTCGTTGCTTTTCGTTTTCAATTCAAAGTTAAATTATAGCAATGCGTATTATGTGCCACCATGGTGATTTATATATTTACAGAGGTGGTGGTGTAGATCTGTGCCTTTACTAGCCAAGTCTACAATAGAAGGCTCTAGAGCAGATTTGGAGCATAAAAATAGGCTGCAGGAGATGCAGCAACAATTGGACGAATTAGCTAATCAAAACTCTCTTTTTGACCACTATCAATGAAGCTCAGACTAAAACCATTGATGAGATTGTGGAAAAAATGCAGGTAATCTTTTAGGAGACTAAAAAATGGCTAAAACTTAGTTTGACGCATGCTATCGTATAACGCCCTACTACCTTGCAAACTTTTCCTAATTATGTTCAACATCTGCGTTTTTTCCAGTGGTTTTTTTTCGGATTTTTCAGCGTTTTCGCGCTGTCTTACCAGTCCCTCGTGACCTCCCCTGTCCTAAATTTTCAAATCCCTTCTTTGCAACCCCTCACCGTATTTTTTTTCAGAATACCATTCCCCTGCCCCGGAGGCCAAATCTCACATTTTTGCGAGCCTTAGTAAGAGTACAGTCACACGCCACAGCCACTAATTGTAGACAGACCTTTCTTTGTCCCTTTCCCTGTCTACATAGCCCTATAGCTATAGCCTATAGCCCCATAATGAACAAAATATAATTTTGAGAAAAATGATTGGGGTCGGAGCATACAATATGTTGAAGGATATCACACTAATGACAAAAGTTTGTATAAATCTTTTATTTAAGGAACTGCAGAGGGCAGTCAAAAAACTAGAGCCATTAAATGAACTGCTAGCAACTCTGATTCCTGCACCAGTTTCACTCAGCTATGAACGCCAATCACCCAACTATTTGTTGTTGAAATGGGACAATATTATACCGTTGCTGAGTATGGTGGAAGGCTATGAAGTGTTCTTGAATGATGTTCCCTCCGGCAAGGTTATTGCCAGAAACAAGAGGGCAATAATCAGTGATGTTGATCCACAACAGGAGTATAAGTAGGGCTTTAACTTTCACTATTCAAAACAGAACAATTATCATATTGTTTGCAGAATATCCATTCAATCCATCTCTAAATTCGGAGATCTACGTTCTTTGAAGAGTGATCTGATAGTGCCTTGCTCAAATCAAATAGAAGAAGAAGAAGCTGAGAAAGAAAACATTTCCGATGCATCGAAAAGTGTAAGTAATTTATTTAGACAACTTTCATCGTACCATACTTCCTCTAAAACAGCTCCCAGTCAAGGTTACCTGAAAAACCTGCCATTTTCCGGGCATACAGTCGAACCTGGATAACACGACACCCCCTCAACACTCGGAGGACGCCCTGAAACAGTAGGTTCTGGTGTAGACATGCTGAACAACTCTGTAATTTGGATTTGTCCGGATTCGATCATTCAAATTCAGTTTTAAACGTGTCATTTATTTCAGTGCACTGTTCGAATGAGTATTCAAGCTTTGTGGTTCGTTCAAAATACATTGTACAGACAGTGCACTGAAATAAATGACACGTTTTAGGAAGCAAAAACTTTGAATGGGGCTTTTAGGGCACATCGAGTCGGATCCGGACAAAATCCAAAATTACAGAGTTGTTCAGCATGAAATTCTGCACCAGAAGATATCTTTGTTTCAGGGCGTCCTCCGAGTGTTAAAGGGGCAGCCCACGCTAATAAGAGGTGGTGCCCGGGAATTCAAAAATTTTTCCTAATTACTGGACTTCTGTACGGATTTTTCAACTTGGTTTCTATCAAAACAAGGGCTATAATTTAATTTTAGGTATGGTCTTGTTAGAAACCAAATTGAAAAATCCGTACAGAAGTTCAATAACTAGGAAAAATTTTTGAATTCCCGGGCACCACCGCTTATTAGCGTGGGCATGCCCCTTTAAGCACGTTCTCGCCTTGGGTCCGACACATTTTTTACCTCGATTTTTGAAATCTTTTGCTAAATGTGATTCGCCAGTCTGTTCCAAAATATCGCAGGGATTATGATTTTGCTGGTCGTTTTTCCGAAATGTTTTATTTTCGCCATAAAGACCCGTGGACCTCGATAACTCGACACCTGATTTTCAAAAAGGGGTGTGAGGTTGTCAAGGTCCGCGAATCTTTATGGCAAAAATAAAATATTTTGAAAAGCGACCGGCAAAATCAGAATCCCTGCGATATTTCGGGATAGACTGGCGAATCACATTTGGCAAAAGATTTCAAAAATCGTGGTAAAAAAAGTATCGGACCCAAAGCGGGAACGAACTTGACGGGGTGTCGGGTTATATAGGTTTGGCTGTATTTGAAAAACTTGGCAACAACGTCGTAAAGTGTCGAAAAAACTGGCAAACGCCAGGTGATAACTTTACTCCCAAAGGCTATTTTCGGGGTATAGACGTTTCCCGAAAATGAAACTTTTTTCATTTTCGGGAAACGTTTCCCGAATTCGAAACTTTTTTCATTTTCGGGAAACGTTTCCCGAATTCGAAACTTTTTTCATTTTCGAGGAAACGCTTTCCGAATTTGAATCAAAGTATCAATTTGATGTTTCTGTATCTTTCTGTTCTGTATTTAAAACAATTTACCTGGCCTGATATATATGTTTTCTAAGTCAAAAAGGGGATAAAGCAAGGGGCTATTTTAGACAAAGTACGGTATTTTAAATATAATCTCGAAATTGATTTTAACATTTTAAGGAGGAAAAAAAGATAATGAAGTAATAATGCTGTCTGCTTTGTACATCACATCTACCAAAAAAATTTCTTATGTGCAAAAATACTGGTTGGATATATGCAATTTGTATAGTCGAACCTCGATATAACGACACCCCAAATAGTTCATTCACGCCTTGGGTCCGACACTTTTTTCCTCGACTTTTGAAGACTTTTGCCAGTTCTGTTTTGACAGTCCGGTCTTAAATATCGCAAGGATTCCGATTTTGCCGATCGTTTTTTTTTAATTAAATATTTTTGCCTCTAAAAAAGCAAAACCTCGATATAACGACACCCTATTTTCGAAAAGGGGTGTCGTAATATCGAGGTTTTGCTTTTTTAAAGGCAAAATTATTCAGTTTTTGAAAAACGATCCACAAAATCGGAATCCTTGCAATATTTGGGACCAGACTGTCAAAACAGAACTGGAAAAAGCCTTCAAAAATCAAGGTAAAAAAGTTTCGGACCCAAGGCTGGAACGGACTTTTTGGGGTGCCGTTATATCGAGGTTCGACTGTATGTTACATATAGTTGATAAAATTATCTGACGTTGGTCGACATGAGAATAAAGATTGATTATTTTAAAAATTATTTATTTTTTAAGCTTTGTAAAATTGTAAAAAGGAAACTGAAAATGAATCGGAGCAACGGATTTGTTATTTTTTAACGGATAAAATCTAAAACACCCGTCAAAATCTCCTGTCGAATTGATTTTTTATCCCGTCAAATTCAAATTTTGTGCAAAATCATTAAATCTCCGGTCAAAATACGTAAATCTCCCGTCAAATTCAAAATTTTCAATGATAAATTTACTTTCACTCCGTAAGTGAATATCTTGTGCAAGGTACGTGAATTTTTCATCCAATCATGTCTGTACTAAGCATACTTGACGACTTATTTTCTTGTTTATCAGGTAAATGTCACAGACTTTAGTGAGAATTTATCAGTAGTCATGTCAAAGATCTCCAGCAATTATTGGATGCGTGCACGGCTGGCTTTATATAGCCTATATTTTTTATCTTTGAGACACTATTTTCAGAATATTATTTTGTGATTTTAGGTCTGCTAATCAGGTAAATTTAACTTTTTTACGCAATTCACGTTGCAACTGGTTAAAGCCGGACGAAGTTAGGAACGAATGTAACGTCAAGTCAGAATTTTATTAAACTTTTAACTTTGTAGACTGTATGTGGTCAGAGTGTAACTTTCTATGTGCCTTCGTGCTCCATACCCATGACAGTATTGCTAGGCCTGTGTAACATAACTGTCGGAGCACGTTAACTTCTATACAAGAAACCGCCTAGCGAGAGTTTTCTACTTTAATATTTACTTCACCTTTTTTCAGGTATTCGGGAATCAACGGGTATCAACCAAAAGTCAATCATTCAGGGTGTTGCGTCTTCGACGCAAGTGGTGTCTACAAAATTCTTCACTTTCCCAGTCTAGGGTTTGGTGGCCTATTGGTTAAGGCGATTCCCTGCGGATCCAAAGGGAGTGGGATCAAATATCCCCTCCATTCCCCTTTTTCCAATTCACGAGCTGGTGGCCGTGGCCGCTCGCGACAAGGGGTAAACTGGCAAGATCGGAATAAGTGTATCTTCTACTGCCGAATATATGCTTCTTGAATCAGCTCTGACTTATGCATTATCCCACAAAGTTAACCTAAATTCGACGGATGGTAGGCCCCTGATACCCGTTGATTCCCGAAAATACCTGAAAAAGAGTGAAGTAAATATTAAAGTGGACAACTCTCGCTAGGCAGCCTCCTGTATAGAAGTTAACATGCTCCGACAGTTATGTTACATAGGCCTAGCCATACTGTCTTAGGGTTGGAGCACGAAGGCACATAGAGAGCTACACTTCGACTATATACAACACGACAAAGTACATAACTGACGCGTAGACAAAATATTTCTGACTTGTCGTTACATGCATTGACTATGTTGTCAATCTGTATGCAGTTTGTGGGAAAAATTTAAGTTTACCTGATCAACGAATCTAAAATCACAAACAGAAACTTTTGAGAATAACGTCTCAAAGCCGAAAAATAAAAGCTAAGCCAACTGATGCGCGAATCCCTCTATTTCCGGACATCTTTGACATGACTCCTGAGATATTCTCACTCATTTACCTGAAAACAAGAAAATAAGTCGTCAAGCGTGTGTATATTGGCTGAAAAACAAGGTAAAATAAGCCATATAAACAAGGTAGCCGAGTCTACACAAAATAGCCTAAATTCCTGAGATAACAATACATATTGGTGTATAAAATTGTTTTATAAAATTGGTGCATAATTGGACGCAAATAAACGCTTTACAAAGTGATACATATAAGTGTTAAAAACCCTGTATGAAATCCAGTTTTTAATACTGATTTTTTTTGGCAAGAACATAGCTACAGTAGAGGAAAAAAGTCTGCGGGCTAGCATATTTTTTGCGTATTTTACTCTGTATTTTTTGATAGACATACGTTTTAGCAAACCTTTGAAAATAGAATATATTCCTCAGAATCTCAGCTACATTTTGAGTATAAGTGCGCCCATTTTTGTGGAAAATTCTAATAATTTATTTGAATTATGTATTGATATCTGTTTTCGGGGCCGGAAAAAAGTATGCGGGTAAGTTCCAGTGTTTTCAAAAGTCAAACTATGACACTTGGGTCACACTAACTTCACCGACCTTCTTATCTGAAATTTTGTTTTTGGTTTTTAGATGTGTTTACACCGTTTTGTAGCTGAGATTTTTCTCTATCGATTGAGTAGTCAAACGGTTCAGTTAAAAATAATTTTTGACAAAATCACACCAAGTGTGACTTTAAAGTCACACTTTTTACGAAAAGGTGTGACCTCAAGGCACACTTGGTGTGATTTTGTCAAAAATTATTTTTAACTGAGACGTTTGACCACTCAATCGATAGAGAAAAATCTCAGCTACAAAACGGTCTAAACACATCTAAAAACCGAAAACAAAATTTCAGATAAGAAGGTCGGTGAAGTTAGTGTGACCCAAGTGTGATAGTTTCACTTTTGAAAACACTGGTAAGTACTCTTCTGCCTTGTTTTTAATAAATTTTGCTAACATCTACGTGATTTTTAAATACTAACCAATTACTTATCTATCGCGCTTTCAGATGACAGGCAAAGAACTAGTTGAAGGAGTGAAGGAAGCTATTGTTTGTGCAAAAGAAGAGGGAACAGCAGATCATAAAATGACTGCTTTTTGGTATTTGGACAACCGTAGTTCAAAAGTGTATCAGCGCTATCGTGAGAAAAAGACAGTCGCAAGCCTTTTGAGAAGTGGCCGCTCATGCAAATCGGCTGAAGATTGTCAAGGATGATTCGAAAAAGACGACTACCGATGTGACCAAATATGCGAATGAGCGTCTCAAACTGGGGATTACCACTCGTACAGCCAGGAACATCCTCAAGTAAATGTTTATTTTGGTAAAAACTGGTTACTGAGGATTGTCGGTTCTATTCTAGAATCGGGTGCCAAAAAACAGCTTCTTGCTCTGCTGATTTTTTGCGAAAAACATCGAATGATGATACATCGAATAGATAATTATGAACTTTGACTTGTTTAATTGTTAATCTCTTGTGCGAAATAAAATATCTGTGTAATAATTTCTGGCTTGTCATACTAGAAAACAACAAGGGGGAGCAAGCTGTTTTTTTTTTCACAAAATCAACAGGGGGACCAAGCTGTTTTTCTTGGCACCCGATTCTAGAATAGAACCGGATTGTCTTTGGGCGTGCTAACTTGCCTGCTGCCAAGCTGTCGAAGAAACCGTGAATTTACAAGAGGAATGTCAAAGCCTGTTTGAAGTTTGCTCGTGCTAATCTGGACTGGTTTGTTGCTGATTGGGGAGGAGTGCTCTGGAGCGATGAAAGCAAGTTCAATCTTTTTTTTCGATGGGATTAGATATGTGAGACGTCCTCCTGGCCAAAGAAACAATATAAAGTACCAAGTTCCAACCGTGAAGCATGGTGAAGAATCAGTTATGATCTGGGATAAGAATTGACAGATTTTTGTTGGAATGATTTGAGTGTTTTAAGGTGTTTTTTTTCGAGAAATGGTGTGGGTCCAGTGGTCTGAGTCGAAGGAATAATGTATGCAAAAAACTACAAGAACATTCTGAAGGAGTATATGCTGGAGCACGCTATTGCTTGCCTTGACGTCGACTGGATCTTCCAACAAGACAATGATTCAAAGCACACTTCAAGGCTGGTCAAGCAGTGGTTCATCTGCAACGAAGTGCAAGTTCTTAAGCGGCCATCCCAGTTTCCTGATCTGAATCCAATCGAGCATCTCTGGGAAGAGCTGGACAGAAGACTTCGGTCCAGAAATTTCACTAAAAAGGCGCTTTGTTGGTTTTTGGGTTTTTAAGGTTTTTGCTGAAGAATGAAAGAAAATCTCTATTGATGTTGTTATGAAACTTGTTGTGTCTATGCCAGGCCGTTGTGCTGCTGTTATTGCTTTCAAAGATCATGCGACGAAATATTGAGGTTGAATAAACTGTTTTTAGTTTATATTTGGTTTTCTTAAGTTGTTATCAATGCCTGATTAGTACACAAACCATGCTTGCCGCATAATTTTATCCGGCCCGAAAGCAGATATCAATACATAAGTCAAATAAATTATTAGAATTTTTCCACAAAGATGGGCGCACTTATACTCAAAATGTAGCTGAGATTCTGAGAAATATATTCTATTTTTGAAAGTTTGCTAAAAAAAGTATGTCTATCAAAAAATACAGAGTAAAATACGCAAAAATGTGCTTGCCCGCAGACTTTTTTCCGCTACTGTAAGAATACAGAAATGTTAATTAAAACAATAGTTTGTATAGACTCTTTAGGTACTATTTTATTTTAGGTAATGCACTTTGAAAAAATTGAAGGTTGCCTTTGAGTCATAGCATCGTTATTTCCACAGGTTTTCAATCAATTTCATCAAGCCAAGACATTGTTCTTCTTCATAAGGCAAAGTCACTACTTGAACACCAAGTGGCAGTCCAGCAGAGTCAGCGGCAGCGTTGCGCACTATTTTGAGCACGAAGTTTTGGTCTAAAACACTTTCATGAAGCAATTTTTAATTTGTGACTTTAGTGTGTTTCAAAGTCAAAAATGGTGAGATTTGGAAAAAAAGAACTCAAAACTGGAATTTTGTTCGGTACCTGTCGGCCATTTCTCTTCATCCATCAAATCCTGGTCATCCTGCTTGGTAACTTTTCCGGTCGGCACAAGACCAGCTGGGTAGTCGAGCATGTTAAAAAGACCAGTGGCAAAGGCACAAGCTCCTAACTGGCTAGGGTATTTGTGAGGCACTGAGGGAACTACAATGAAATATTTTTAATCAATGCTATAAAAGTATTTATTTTACCAACAAAGGATGGGCAAATAAGGCCGTCTAGCTGTAGTTCATGCCAGTGAGCAGCAAACTAAATTATTTAAAGACTTAACTTTGTTAGAAGCTAGAAAGATATATCTGCTAACCTTTTCAATATATGAGTCACAAGATTCCTGAGCCATACGCACATCTTCAGCAGATTGCACAAAAGAACCAGAAATAATCGCTGCTTGAGACTGGTTCAAGTAGGACAACGGGTAACTATAAAAAAAATTGATTTTCGAAAAGACGAATCTTTAGTTTGTTTAACACTCTTTAGCCTCAACAAATGCTATTTGAGGATCTTTTTTTGGATTATCCCCCTTAATAATCCAAATGTGGTTCGAAGGTTTTTCTGCATACGAAAAAAATTTGGGTTTTTTGAGTTATATCCAGTACTTTTCATAAACAATTTTTGTTAAGAATAACGGTTAAAAATAACAGAAATCTGTGCAGCGTAAATTAATCAACGATTTAATAATTCAGCGGATGTCTTGGGCCCTATAAATTATCGAGTATAGAGAAAACTACGATTGAAATTGGTAAAAAATTGTAGACCCCAATAAATTGTCTAGCCCAGCCCAAGAAGCAATAAACTTAGTCCGATATTCAAGGGTGCTCGCTTATTGGGCTTTATTACTTGACTGTAATTCAAAATACTAAATATACCTTGCGAGCCATCGAATGACCTTAGGAACCTGAAAGCAATTAATTTTTGAACAAATATGTCAAACAAGGTAAATAGAAAAATTCGAAAATTCAAACAGTTTTGAATAAGCCTAGTTAAAGGACCATACTTGTTGATGACAATGGGAGTTGGGCGAATTCGAATGCACGCGGGACACTTCTCTTTCGTCTCGTACTCTTTTGAGTTATTTCGAACGACTCAAAAGAGTACAGTGCGAGACGAAAGAGAAGTGTCCCGCGTGCATTCGAATTTGCCAGATTCTCATTGTCATCAATAAATGTAGTCCTTTAAGACTGAAATTTTTTGTAGGTCAGTGCCTAAAAGTTCGGAAATTACTCGAACAAGGAGCTATCTTATCAAATTTCTGTAAATTTTTTTGTTCTTTTGCATACACCGTGAACTAAAAATATTTGTTAAGCTAAAATTCCAAAAAAAATTACCTTGAGCAATGTAGCGAACTGTTTCATGTATGGGTCCACCAAGTCATTGTTGAACAACTTAACAAAATAGGCACCCCCTTCTGGCAACACACATTTATAGAGTATGCTAGCCGCGTGTTCAGGTGTAGGCACTCGAAAATGGACCAGTTCATGGCCTTCAGCCCTTAGCTTATTGACTGTCTCTTGAACCACTCTAGCACAACTGAAAATGGCAATTTTACGACATTAACTTTTGAAATGTCCTAATTACGCTGGAGTTGGCTTCATAAAGCCGTCATTAGTGAAATAGCCAATGCGAAGAGACTTCTTTTCAGCTACCTCATTGACTAATTGCAGTTTCATGGGTACAGGAGTGTGCTTGGGCACCAACTTGCGGTAGTCTTCTGAGCCGAAAACTTGCTCCAACAAGAAAATCTGTTCGTCCACAGATTTGGTGAAGAATCCGAAGCTAAGACCAAGACGTCCACGACCTGGCACTCCTCCATGGGAACCTAGCACAACAAAACGCTCTAAATTATTTTAAGTTGATTGAAATTTCCAACTTTTTTATATGTTTTAGTTTTAATTTCGATGTTTTTTGGAATCAGCTTTTTTAGGATTTCATTCAATAATTAACTAGCAACCGACCCTGGCCTGGCTTCAGAGTAGTAAGTCCACAAAAGGCAGCAGGAATGCGCAGACTTCCAGCCACATCACTACCTATGGCAAAAGGTGTGCCTCCAGCTGCTAGAAGACAAGCTTCCCCACCACTCGAACCTCCAGGACTCCTAAAACAGCAAGCATACTAAGTATGTTATTGCCTCTAACTGTCAAAACCTTTGAACATCATAGGGATTTGAAGTAGTGCCATAAACCGGATTAGAGCACATAAAACTAAGCAAGGCTTGAGGCACATTGGTGTAAACAAAGGGAACAGCACCCAAATTTCGCAAGTGAGTCACAAAAGAACATTCATCTTCATGGGGACTATTCAAAAATTGACTGAAGCCAATGCAGCTGTCATATCCTTTCAACTAAAATGTCACTAATTAAAATTTATATTAGGTTATTCGAAATTTTCGGCTATAGGAAGTTTCGTAACGAGAAAATTTCGTAACAGCGAATTTTGTGCTTTTTAGATATGTAAAGTTGCTTTTTTTGCTTTTTGATCCTCCTTTGATGTTTTTTATCGTAAAGCCAGTGCACCTCGAATTTTTTGTACTTTTAAAGTACCCATTTTCAGCTGAAAATTTTTATTCTGAAGCACCCCAGCAGGCTAAAATTCCTCAGCAATCCGAATCATAAAGCAGAATTTGAAAAAAATACTTAGTCGTTGAGATATGACCTAAAGTTGAAGTATCAATATTTAAAAAAATGCCCATTTAACTTTACTAAAACTTAGGGTCATATCTCAACGACTAAGTATTTTGTTCAAATTCTGCTTTGTGATTCGGATTGCTGAGGAATTTTAGCTTACTGGGGTGCCTCAGAATAAAAATTTTCAGCTGAAAATGGGTACTTTTATTTAAAAGTACAAAAAAAATTTCGAGTGGGGGGTGCACTTGGGATACTGTCGTTTCGGTACTTATACGGTTCCCCCCCCCATATCGGAATTTTTTCAAAAACAGGTTTAAACCATTTCTAATCAATTCTTACACGCTAAAACCGATAAAAACGTTGTTTCCGACCACTTTCCATCAAAAATTTTGACTCTTTAGATTTTCTACCTGCCTGCCTTCGGCAGGCAACCTACTTCAATAGGAAGCCCCTTTGGGGGTACATGGTCCGGGCCAAGGGCTGACCCTTTATATATCAAGAAATATATCAAGGAAATTTAACCAATAAATAACCACTGAAAATATAAATGTAAAAATGCTTATAAAAAATTCAGCGGCAGTTAAATTATTTGCATGTTGTTCCAAGCCCTATCAAAAGAACAAAATTTCACAATAGTAGCAGCAATGTAGTATTTTCCCCAGCTTTGCAATGTTAATTTTAATCATTTTTATACCCCTTCTCCATTGCAAGCAGGCAGCTCTTTTTCAAGACATATAGATATATATTTTGAAGATATATATTTCTTGATATATAAAGGGTCAGCCCTTGGCCCGGACCATGCACCCCCAAAGGGGCTTCCTATTGAAGTAGGTTGCCTGCCGAAGGCAGGCAGGTAGAAAATCTAAAGAGTCAAAATTTTTGATGGAAAATGGTCGGGAACAACGTTTTTATCGGTTTTAGCGTGTAAGAATTGCTTAGAAATGGTTAAAACCTGTTTTTGAAAAAATTCCGATATGGGGGGGGAACCGTATAAGTACCGTCGTGGTACTTCGTTTCTTATAGCTTCTGTGATTTTTTAACCAAAAATAGTCAAGAAAAAAAGAGGCGTTGAGGGGGTGGAATCGAACCGACGGGACAAACAGCAATCCATCGACTTACTTACTGCACCACCAGTGTTTCCAGGGGTGCCAATTAACACTTTGCATTTAACACTTAACACATACCTTTTTTCATATACTTTGTTTTCTTATCTCAGTTGTTTTTACACTGTTTAGTAGCTGAGATTTTTCTCTACCGATTGAGTGGTCAAACACACCAGTTAAAAATAATTTTTGAGGAAATCACACAAGTGTATACTTAACACTTGATTTTTTTCAAGACTTGGTGTGATTCTGTGAAAATTTATTTTTAACTGGTGTGTTTGACCACTCAATCGATAGAGAAAAATCTCAGCTACAAAACGGTGTAAAAACATCTGAGATAAGAAAACAAAAACAAAATATATGAAAAAAAGGTATGTGTAAAGTGTTAAATGCAAAGTGTTAAGTGTTATTTTTGGAAACGCTGTGCACCACCCATGCCACTGATAGAGACGAGCTATGTATAAAAAATTCGCCTTAGTCACCCAATCTGCCTTCTTTTACTTACCGTATTTTCTCTAGTTATAGACCCAGGGTTATAATTGTTCAAATCCGACCCCACCCCCCTACCTCCTTTTATTAAAAATTTTGCTCGAATCGATGAATTTTTCTAAAACACGGCCAAATATTGCTTCTGAAAGGCTGGCAAGAAATGGCAAAACTGCTTACAAAGAAGTTGCCTTTAACACTAAAGGGAATTCCATACAGAGCTGGTTTATTTGGCTGGTTGGAGTATTTGGTGTCTATAGCTTCTGCTTGTTGAAAGGATTCTAGTAGAAATTCATTGATGCAGTTGTAGGCCTCCTGAACTTGCAGGGCCTTCCAGGAATATGCCTTCAACACGGTTTGTGCTGTGTATTGGTCCTGTTGCAAGGCATCTGCAACCGACTCTCTTATTGAAAATTTTCTTTTTTAAAACTGACCATTCTAAAAACCCCCGACAGAACCCAGCCATATTACTGTGTTTCAACGCTAACTCATTTGCAATTCACTACAATTATTCGTCGGACAACCCAAGGAGAGTTTTATTGAAAGTGTTTACTGTATTTATCCGTAAAATATTCGTAAAGTCAAAAATATTCTTTGCTTTTCTGGTGGTTCTTGAAATTTTAGTCAAAGTCATAAACCGGAGAGATGAAATAAAAGAACTCCCTCGCATTAAAGCCCCCTCCTTTCTAACAGAGCCTCCCTGTGGAGGGCAGTCAAAAAAAGAAAGCTCCCGAGGACTCTATTAGAAGATTTCAAAATGCCTTAAATCGTCGAAGCCCTAGCCGATTCGATAGACACCTTCGTCCATTGATTGCATTCATTCTTTTTTGATACCGGCTTTTCGGTTCTTATCTTTTATCAGGGGATAGGGGGGTGTGTGGTTTAGGCCAACGTATGTTAGCTGGAACTAATAAATGTCTTACGCACTTTTTCGTGGTCTTGGAATAATATTTGGGTACTTTTTACTTAAGTTTTAAAAGGAAAAATTGTTGCAGGGGGCACTTGCTAGTAAGGTCAAAACTTTTTTTAGAAGAATATGAATTTAGGAGTAAGTCCAAAAAAAAGCCCGCGGATAAAGCATAAGAACTTGGCTTTCTTTTTCCACTTTTCAAAAAGTCAATTTTCACCTCGCAGATCCATCAGAGAAAGTGACAATATCTCATCGCGCAGCTCAGGATCCTGCTTGTCTACAAGGGTTCTCACTTCATCAAATACTTTAAGACGATTTTTCTGCACGTTATCTATCAGCTTTTGACACGCTGCACTAGAATTCCAGGGCTAAAATTGTAGAATTTCATCTTCAAAAAAGTTAAAAATCTAATAAAAATAAATTTCAAATGTCTGGAACAAAATTACTGACCAGCAAGTTTCCCATTTGAATTGTGTCTACTTAGGATGTTCTAAATGAATAAATAAATTTTTGTTCAGTCTAAAATTTTTACTGACTAATAAATAAAATCGAAATTTTAAATATAAAAAAATTTCAAGTATTATTGACAAAGTCAATGTGCATTCAAACTCTTGAAAATATTATGACTAGAAAGAGGCATAGTCCTTTAAAAGTGATTTATCTCCCAACTTTTAAATCAACCATTTTCTCAAAAACGCATTTTGAGTACCGTATTTCCTCCAATAAGAGCCCATGGGCGCTTATTTTTCAAACACCCAAAAATCTGAAAATTTTGGGGTCGATCTCAAGATTTTTGAATGAAATTTCAAAATGTAAAAAGCGGAATCGGTAGAACTCGTGGGGGTTAAGAAAATGCATTAAACAGCTTTGCGAAATATTCTTTCTTGGCTGAGATATAGGTCTTCAAAGTTGGGGGTGGGCGCTTATTAGAGCATGGACGCTAATTAGAGGAAATACGGTATTTTCAAGCATATTTTAGATGGTGAGAAAATGGAAAAAAATAAATATTTTTGCATTTAATTTTACGGTATATAAAGAAGTATGAAAAAAGGAAAAATTTGAAGACAAATTCAAAGAAAAACATTCAATTAAGGAAGCCTAAATTTTGGTGTACATCCTCTAGTTTGCTTTGGTCCGTCAAGCTGTGTTTTTAATATTTCCTATTTTTTTCTTCTTTTTTAACTGCTTACGAAAAATTTCAAAAACCTTTTTTTTTTTTGAGAAAAAGCAGCTTGGGCGACCAAGGCAAACTGCTGGGGGTATACCGAACTTGAGTGGGGCGTGTGTCACAGTTGGACGCTCGAAAAAAACAGCGCCGCCGCCAGCGCCGCCGCCGGCGGCGCGAAAAGTTTCGCCGCCGGCGGTGGCGGTGTCCAACTATGGTGTGTGTACACCGAAATTGAGCCTTTAGATAAATAATTAAATTGTAAACAGAATGACTTTTCGAATTGTTATTTTAACAATTTACAAGCACTTTAAAGATGGAAAACTACCAGAAAATGTTACAACAAGACAAAATAAAAGCAGTCAACGAACTACAAACATTGTAGTGCCAGCTATATTCAAAAGAAAAGAATATGATTTAGAGATAATTAAAGCAATTGACATGTGTTGAATAGGGTTGTCCACTTACAATCATCAAAATCGACCGAAAATCGGAATTATGATTATTTATAATATTTTCGACCCTACCGGAGTATCCCGAATGAAATTTTTTTAAAAGTGTTTCCAAACACCCTATATCAACATAAAATCACCTCAGAAGTTCAAAAAAAACATTATTTATATTATATTATAGCACTACAGTCGACTCTATATAAACCGTAACCCTATCTTTAAAAAACATGTCACGGCTCATTGAGAGGAGCGGGTCTTTTGTTGCATTAATTTCACGTCAGCCGAAAATAAAAATTAAATTGATCAAAGATTCCTAAAATGTGATATTTCAAAAGCGCAGTTTTTTTACAAAAACGTCGATAACTTTTATTATACTAAATATTCTGAAACATGATTTACGGCGTTTTGAAGAGTTTTACAGTTTTATGAGTCAGTCTTAAGGGCATGGATAACTAAGTTATATACCATTTTGTAGCGCAGAATGTGTTCTTCAAAACTCCGTAAATCATGTTTCAGAATATTAGGTATGATGAAAGTTATTGGCGTTTTTGTAAAAAAACTTAGAGATGCAGACAGGACCCTGGTTTCAGGGCTCTGGTCAAGGGCCCTGGTCGTCAAAATTCTAATCCTTGGTTTCAGAGCCCTGGTCAAGGGCCCTGGTCATCAAAATTCTAAACCCTGGTTTCAACCCTGGTTTTCAACCAGGGCCCTTGCGAAATATTTTTGAAAAAGTATACATAAATAAAATAAAATTGGCGTCATTTTTAAAAATATATTTGTCAAAATCTCAACCTCAACTCGTCCTCTCTCACTCTCTTCATTACATTATCTTATTCATTTCAGAAGGCCTTTGCTAATCCAACAATGAGTTCAATCTGTAAGATAGATTTGTTTGTCAAGGAATCGTCGGCGGAGGCTAAGTGCAAGGAGTGTGATGCAATCATCCAGAGAAGTAATGGAAGTACAAAGGCGATGTTCACCCACGCCGCCACTCACCCGGTATACGCAAAGAAGCTTGAGGAAATCGGACGAAAAAATGAGGAGGAAAAGAATGCCATGGAGAAGTTCATCCGAGTACAAGCGAAAGGTTTTTTTATTTTGCGTTGATTTTTTTTGTTGAACATTTTCCGTTACTTTCTTTTAGATCAACTCTCAAGTCTTGACAGAAGAGTCCTTCATTTTTTTGCCTGCAACAACCTGCCATTCGCCATTGTAGAGACGCCTTCGTTTAAGAGTCTGGTCAAGGAGGAGTTGAAGGGTAATAGAAAATAAGCAAGATATTTTTTGTTATTTAATTATAAATTCCTAGGTCGACAACACTATTCCGAGTTTGTTCTGCCACGAGTCTATGATCAGGTGCGGAAGAAGGTGAAATCGTTACTCGATGAATGCTCGGTGCTCTCCTTCACATCTGACATTTGGTCCAGCCCCACGGAAAGCTTCATTAGGTAGGTTAAAAATTAATTGAATTAAAGAATATTTAATAAAGATAAATATTTTCAGCCTCACAGCGCACGGAATTAACAACGATTGGAAGCGAATCAAGTTTACCCTCTGCGTTCGCCCATTCCCCGGAAGTCACAAGTCGCAGGCTATCACTGCAATCATGGAGGAGTTGCTCTCAGAGTGGGGAATTCAGCGTTCAAGGTGTCATGTCTTCTTGCGAGATGAAGGATCCAATATGAAGAAGGTAAAACTAATTTCTTTGTGTAAATTTTGTACGCAAATTCATGTTCTCTTAAGGAATTTGAAACCGGCGGTTATCATCACGCGGACTGTGGGGCGCATAAGGAAAATTTGGTGGTGCGTAACTCAATATTCGTCGACCCGTCTATCAAAGCTCCCTGGACCGCTGCCGAAGCTTGGCTGGACACTTTCAGAACTCTAATCTGGCGAAGAGTCTACTCAAGGCTGAACAAGAGGCAGAAGGATTACCGATTCACAACGTCAAACAGGTGAGAAATTTTGTTATCTACACTGTTATTTAATTTATAAGTCTTATGTAGGATGTATCGAAACGCTGGGATTCTACGCACGACATGGGCGAGCGACTGGTTGAGCAAAGGCGGGCCATCGATCTCTACATGTACAAGAATAACAAAAGAAGCCTAGAGTTGAGGGATGAAGAGTGGAGTCTGCCCGAGAAGGTTGTCAAGCTACTGGGATCCCTAAAGTCGGCCTCGAAGCAAATGTGCCTGGATGTCTCTCCCATCTCCGTCCAATTTCCGATCGCAAGGATGCTCTCCAAGACACTCTACGACGTTAATGATCCTCTCCTCCAGTCTATTCGCGCCTCCCTCTTCGGTTTACTCGTTGAGAAATTTGATGTAGAGGATGAAAAGTGAGGCTTTATACTCTATTTGTAGTCCTTTTTGTTTATCGTAAACTATTTCAGGATCTACGGCCTGGCTACATTTCTCGATCCTCGGTTCAAAGATAGATTTGCGCACAACAAGGTGAAATTTATCAAGCTGGTCTCGGAGTGGATAGAGGAAGAAATCCAGATAACCCAGCCTATCGGTAGTTCTTTGTTTTCGATTTTAATCATTTCTTGTTAACTTCTTGATCTTGTTTAGATCTTAGCTACCCCCTTCCCAAACGCCAGCAATCGTCGTCATTCTTTGGACAAAATACCGAGTTCTTCGAAAAGGCGGATGTTACTACACGAGAAGAGTCGACTGGGAATGTCAATATGGAGCTTATCGCCTACTCGAAGATGAAGTGCACCAACCCCGATGAGGACCCTTTGGATTTCTAGAACGTTAGACTTTTTATATATTTACAATTAATTTTTATAATCTCATTCGACAAATTTAGAAAAACGAGTCGCTCTATCCCGGACTGGCGAAGATTACCCAACGCTTCCTTTCTGCACCGGCGACCAGCGTGGCAAGTGAGCAGCTCTTTTCGGTGGCGAGGGACGTGTACGACTACCGAAGGTCAAACCTGGATCCGAATAATGCGGAGATGCTCATCTTTTTTGAACAAATGCCTTCCTCAACTATTGAATGCTGTTCTGTTGCGTTTAGTTGAATAAAGAACTATTATTATCAATTTTTGCGAATACGTAATTTATTGTTATTAATCAATAATTATATTGTCTGAGAAATTAATAAACCCTGGTCCCTGGACAAGGGCCCTGGTGCTAACAATGGCAAAACCCCGACCCTGGTATTTTTTTTTTAGTTACAACCCTGGTTCGGGGCCCTGGTTTTGCTAAATCTGCATCTCTAAAAAAACTGCGCTTTTGAAATATCACATTTTAGGAATCCTTGATCAATTTAATTTTTATTTTTGGCTGACGTGAAGTTCATGCAACTACAGGAAGATAGAGGAGCTCATTAGGAACATTTATAGTCTTTAAAACAGACAAAAATTATATCTGGAAAAAAAGTTGCGGCCTAAGTTTGTAGTGTCCGGCCTATGGGTCACATGTTTCAAAGGCCGATACAAACCACCTTTTAGATTTGAAAAAAAAACTGAAAAAGCCATCGTGTTTCCCATAAAATTCTGCGTCCAGCGAGGCAAAAGTCACGCTCGAGGATCGGAGTGTTAAAGCTTCAAAAAAAAATTTAGCTGAACTTGTCAAAAAAGTATAAGATAATAAATCTTATATAGTATTTGGCATGTATGGGTGGGTGGGTGTGTGGGTAACGCTTTTTTACTTCGAAGGCCAGAACGGGTCGTAGATAGCGAAATCACTTTTGTCGCTAATACCATCGTGTTCCCCAGAATGTCAGCTTTCGTTTTAAAAAAAGAACAGGCGAAAAAAATGAGTTCTAATAGGGGATATACCTATTTTTATGAATGAAGTCATAGCCCCTCATTGAAATTTCGAAATACTATAGAGGCGCCGATAGGCGCCTGTGGTCCCTTGTAAACTTAATAATTTGAAATGCTGCGTGAGCTGAAAAAGTAAAAAGGCGCTAGTTCAAAAAGTGGTGCGGTTTTTTTGCCACCCTTTATTTTTAATATTAATTTTAAATTCGAAAAATCTCTAAACCATCGCTGTATTTAAAAAAAAACTAAAATTTATCATTAAAAACTAAAATTTATTAATTTCAAAATCATTTTTGTCTTACCACGACCCACATTTTTTAATATTTTTTGCTAGTGAAGCATAACCTACTGTTGCTCCCCCCATCTGCATGAACATAGAAGGAAGTGCAGAGGTTTGCGAGCGGGCAGAAACCCGTTTTCGCGGTGGGGGAATGGATTGCATTCTATGTTGTGGTAGTAGGGTTAGCCACTTGCATTCACCTCTACCCACCACCTGCGCCTTAGACACTATTTTTTGCATTAATTGTTGTTGAGGAACTGTCAAAAATAAATCAAAACACTTTGTTTCGCCAACAACAATCATTATTTTGTTACAGATCGGCTGATCACCACCAATATAGCACACACCCCAATCTATGGGTCACTGCTTCTCGCGCAATGCAGATAGGGGCATTGAGCTGCCTGAGGATGATCCGCTTAACAAGGTGGGTTTTACTTCATTTATGATAAAAGGGTAATATGAAAAAAGGCTGGGTGAACAAAGTGACATCTGGCTGAAAAATCTCAAAACCGACTACGAGGTGACACAAAATTACTGCACCACTTTTTGAAAAAATTTATTTAAAACTTTTAAGTTGAAATTTTCGGTCGCATTTTATTTTCGTTTCTGTGTTTAGTGGAAAAAATTGTATTTCTAAAAGAACCGTATTTTCTCTAATAAAAGCCCTCCCCAAAATCGGGAATTTCCTTTATTTATTCTTCGAGTTTTTACTTACTTTTTTGAATCGACTCTTGCTTGTAAAACATACCGAAATGTAGACCAGATTCTCAACTACGTTGCGGCAAATATTGGGTTGGTCCATAAGTGAGGAGAAGTGAGGCCAAAAATTTAAAAAGATCTCATTATTCTTATCATCGATCGAAGTTGTCGAATACGAAGGCGATTACCTACCAGAAAAAATGTTTTGCATTGTCTATAGTTGTTGGGTCTACATAAATATCACTCGGTCTAAGTTAAAATTCATCAAAAACAAGTGGAAAATTTGAAATTTTCGCGAAATAATCATTTATTAATTAACCGATGGGTTTCAAATCGTAAATTGTGTAGTCAAAATTTCGATTTTCAAACCCAGCAATTAATTGAGTGCCAATTCTCAAATTTTGCAATCCATACATAAATATGGTCTGTTACGTATAACAACCCACGAATTTATGGACCAACCCAATAACATGCCTGAAAGTCGAAACGAAAACGTGTGACAAAATTCGAAGAATAATTTTTAAAAATTCCGGATTTTGGGGAGGGCTTTTATTAGAGAAAATACGGTGGGCTAAATTTTAAGTGGTCATTTGCCTGTGAATTAAACCGACTGTGTCGGTCAAAAAAAACAGTACCAGAAAACCTATTAATTCGAACTACCGTATTTCCTCTAATAAACGCGCCGGCGCGTTTATTTTCAACCGGCGCGTTTATTTTGCGCGTTTATTTTTTGGATCACCAAAAATCGGAAAAATTGGAGGTCGATCTCAATATTTTTGGCCAAAAATTTAAAATCTGAAAAGCAGAATCATTAGAGCTCGCGGGAGTTAAGAAAATGCAAAAAAGAACAGATCGAAAAAAAATTCTGGTCCGAGATACAAACCCTGAAAGTCGAGGGGGCGCGTTCATTAGAGGAAATACGGTATTTAAATATGAGTTAAACTTATATTTGCGGTTTCAGGACGGTCCACTGACACAAGAAGAACTGGACAGCCTTGGACAGCGGTTCTTTACACAAATGAATGGTGGTGCCAATTACCATATGAACGGAGGAGGAGCTCGACACTTCACCAAAAACAACAAAATGAGCAACGCAAGTGGCGGTCAAGCTACAGCCACAACCATGTACCACATGGACTCGTCACCTTCTATATTCGAGCACGCAACTGCCAATGCAATGTTGTATCATCCAGGTAGTAGTAGTCAACAGCAACAAAAGTCGGCGACCATTGGCTCCATAGCTTCTAACAGCACTCAACAACGCGTCGTCAATACAAGTAGAAACAATGGAGCGGAGCCAAGTAAACAGACATTTTATTTTATATTTTCATTAATTAATTTTTGTATTATTCAGTGGTCAAGGTTGTAGCTATATACGACTACAACAATAGAGTGGAAGGGGATATAAATTTCCGCAAAGGAGACATTATGATTCTAATGGATAACAGGTACTTGAATTAGCTTGCGAACTACCATATTTCCTCTAATTAGCGCCCAGCCCCAACTTTGAAGACCTATATCTCAGCCAAGAAAGAATATTTCGCAAATCTGTTTAATGCATTTTCTTAACCCCCATGAGTTCTACCGATTCCGCTTTTTACATTTTGAAATTTCATTCAAAAATCTTGAGATCGACCCCAAAATTTTCAGATTTTTGGGTGTTTGAAAAATAAGCGCCCATGGGCTCTTATTGGAGGAAATACGGTAAGCAACAATTGTAAACAGAGTGTCTTAGCTTTTTAGTAAAAGATTCGGTTGAGGTAAGAGCTGTGCAACTCAGCAGCACACGCCTCAGCCACAGCCAAAGTTTCTAAGTTTTCCTTAGCCACAGTATCAGCAAACCCAAAAAATTGAAGGGTCCATATTTTTGTGGTTTATCTATGTTTTTCAATTTTAATATTCTTTCGTCTTGGATGATGTCTAATATGGGTTACTCCAAATTCTTCGCGCATCTAATGATACTAAAAACCTACCTAGATTCTTCAAAAATTTAGATGCATTAATCGATCATGAACCCTACCGGACACCCCAAAATTAAAAAAATCAAACCAATTAGTTTGTTTTTTCGTCTCACACTAAAAATTATTAATTGCGCTTGCTATCACTTTTTCGAGGTCAATGATTTGCATTTTTAAAATCTGAACATTAAAAACCAAGGGAAAACAGGCGCCTATCAGCGCCTCTATTGTTTTTGTAAACATTATTAGTTGTAAATAATATTCAGGATTCCGGGGAGATATCCGACATAAATCTGCAAAAACTGGTAGATAATTGGGTTAAAACACGAAAATCTACCCAAAATCCAGACTAAAATCCCCCATCTCCAATTTGGAGGGATTTAAAAACTTTTTTAAAGCTACCTCAATTTTACGTATTTGTGCTTAAAAGAGAGCTAAGATGTTTTACTTGAGGGTTCCGGAGAGATATCCCACATGAGCTTGCAAAAAATGCCAGAAAATCGGGCTTTATAACAATAGCTTCAGAAATAGCGTCATATACCCATGCCAAATACTATATAGAGATGAAACACAATCCTTTCATTCCTACCTGAGAACCCGAGCGAAATCTCGTAGAACATAGAAAACCGAAAATTCATGTGAAAAGACCTAAAAAGATGTTTATTAACTGCAGAGGATTTACGGTAGTTTGCATCAACACAATTTTGGCTATTTTCAGCAACAACGACTGGTGGTTTGTGGAGCATCGAAAGAATGGAATAGGCTATGCCCCACGCAACTTCCTGGCCAGAATAGAGTCTCTGGAGTCTGAAGAGTGAGTGCTTCCATAACTCTCCAAATCATTCAAATTTGCTTTTGCTTAGATGGTATGCCGGTAAAATCCAGCGAAGCCTAGCTGAAAAGCTGGTGTTCGCGTCTAATTTACCTCGAGGCACTTTCCTAATTCGCAAACGAGAGCCCAGCAACGAGTATGCTCTTACCATCAACGACTCCAAAGGAAACTCTTATGAGGTCAAGCACTACAAGATTAGGCCACTCGATGGAGGCAATGGATTCTACATCACTACCAGGAAAATATTTTCCAACATTCGTGATCTAGTCGCCTACTACTCAAGTTGGTTTTTGGAGTAAAAAAATGAGTGAGAAAAAAAATTAATGATATTTGCAGGAGAATCAGGCGGTTTGTGCTCCCGCCTCACATTCCCAGCTCCTAAAGTGGCTCCAGTGCGCACAGACCTCAGTCATGACACTCAGAAAAATTGGGAAATACCCAGGGAAGAGCTGCAAATGCTGGAAAAGCTAGGAGATGGCAACTTTGGAGAGGTCTGGTTGGGCTCCTGGAGAGGGGTTGTCGAGGTAGGGAGCAGACTTTGAAAACTTTAATAACTATGAAAAAATTAGGTGGCTATCAAAACCATGAAACCGGGCACAATGAGTGTGGAAGCATTTCTAGCGTATGAGACACACATTTATATATGTAAAATAAAAGATTGCTTTTGTTTTCAGAGAAGCTCAGATAATGAAGCAATGCAATCATCCCAAACTAGTCAGACTTTATGCCGTGTGCACCATCGGCGATCCTTATTACATTGTAGGTTCTGGTAGCTCTAAAGCAGGGATGAGACGGAATTCCGATTTCCGTCTTTTAATGTCCGATTTCCGGCACTTTATTGCTTCCGATTCACGACTTCGGGTTTAGAATTTTTTTTCGTTTCCGGTTTAAACTTGTTTAGTCTTTCGTCCTATCCCTGCTCTAAAGACAGACAAAGGTACATATACAGGCTGAATCAAAAAAACTCTGCCATTTTTAAAAAATTGGTGTACGTAATTCCTTACCCGGCCGATTTCCGAATTTTTTCGAAAATCTCCACAGTGTACGGCTTTTGATATGAAAAAATAGTACGACATTTATATGGACGTACCTATAAATCGTCCAAATCAGCTTATGTAGTTTTTTTTCTGATCTTCTAGTTTCTGAGTTTGAGAAGAGCTTCTATGCTCAGAGATCTCAGCTCTTGACTGTAACTGAAAAACATCCGAAAACTTATTGCACACCTCTAATAGAGGTGCTAACCGAAACCCCTTGGGTAATCCTTTTTTGGAGCAAATTTTCATTTTTATTAAATTTTATCATCTTTTTTCAAAAGTGAGCTAGATGATGATGTAGCTCTGTGACTCTAGTTTCTAATAAGATATTAGTAGTTGCATCATCTTTGCAAAATGTAGCACAAAAAAGTAAAAGTATGAAGCAAGTCAGAAAAATAATTTGATTCATACTTTCACCTTGTCATGCTACATTTTGGAAAGACGATGTTATGAGTGATACCTCATTAGAAAGTAGAGTCGCAGGCAGGCCTGTGCACGGGCGCACTTTTTCACGGCCCGGCCCGGACATTTTTTTCTGGGCCCGGCCCAGCCCGTCCCGTGGCTTAAATTTTTATTTGGGTCCGGCCCGGTCCGGCCCGTCAGTATAGTCAACTTTAAGTGCATTGCCAAACATAACTAGAAAATCAAACAAGGAACTTTATTATTTAACATCACTCAAACGTAATATCACTCTTGATTGTTGCTCATTCTTGATTAATCGCTTTCTTCCTGGAAATTGTGATCCTATTAATAAAGAAATTATTTTCCAACGATAAACAGCGAGAAATTATTGATAAAAACAGTTTGAAGGATAGGTTGCTAGAATGGTAGAAAGTCATAAAGGCAAAAAAGTTCAAAATGGCGGGATTATGAGGTGTATTTTAGACCCAGAATTTCCGGGCCGGCCCGGCCCGAGAAAAAAAAAATAATAAAAAATAAAAGTTGGGCTCGGCCCGGGCTTTAAAAACCACGGCCAGGGCCGGGCCGGCCCGTGCACAGGCCTGGTCGCAGGCTGCATAATGGTGTTATCACTTTCGAAAAAAAAAGATGAGAAAATTTAGTAAAATCAGTCAAAATAAAAATTTGCCCCCAAAAAAGTATATTTGCCCCAAAAAAGGATTACCCAAACCTCCTTACACGACAAAAGTAAAGAATAATAACTTTTTGTATTTTTCTTTCCAAAAAGCGATTGTCAAAAAAAGATGGTCGGAAAACGATCTAGAAAAAAGTTACAGTCAAACCTCGATATAACGTACCCCCTGGTGGACGGGTAAAGGGGTACGTTATATCGAGGGTACGTTATATTGAGGGTACATTATATCGAGGGCAGAAACCAAATAGATGACAGGTGTACGTTATATCAAGGGTTTGTAAAATATTGAAGTGATTTTATTCATAAGCTCAACAATAACAATTCCGCGAACAACAATCAATGGCTAGCGGAGAAAAAACCTTTGACGTTTCGGCTTTGGAGTACTCATCAAAACTGAAAGGGAAACATTTAATGACTACAGAAAACATTGCAGAAGCTGAAAAAGAGCAAAAAACTGTATGAAATTGGTAAATATACCACACTATTTTTCAAGGGTACGTTATATCGAGGGTAACGTAAAGGTCAGTGTTATCTGCAAGGGGTACGTTATATCGAGGCAGCGTTATATCAAGGGTACGTTATAGCGGGGGTGAACTTATTGTAATTTGAAGTAAATCCAAGCAAATTGTCTGAAGGGGTACGTTATATCGGGGGGTACGTTATATCGAGGTTTGACTGTATAACCATTTCAACTGCTTCAAATTTCTTGATCAACCTATAAAAGTCTGCTTTAAAATTGAACAAACAGACTCAGCTTTATGATGTAAATTTAAGATAACCGAATTTATGATTAATGGCTCCTTGCTTCACTATCTTCGCAAAGATGACCACAGTCTGAGTGCCCAAGCCTTGGTAGACATGTGTGCACAGGTTTATAGCACATCGTCTCGAATCTAAAAGACCCTCTAATTGCAGATAGCCAATGGAATGATGTATCTGGAGAGTCGCAAGCTTGTGCATAGAGACCTAGCTGCTCGAAATGTGCTTGTAGGCGAGAAAATCTCTGGAGTTCCTGAAGTTAAAGTGGCCGATTTTGGACTGGCCAGAAAACTTATTGGAGAAAACATTTATGAGGCACAAACTGGAGCTAAATTTCCTATTAAATGTTGGTTTAGAAACTTTTGATTTTATCTATTTTCAAATTATCTTTTGTACCCTTTAGGGACAGCTCCAGAAGCTGCCACTTTCGGCAACTTTACTGTTAAATCAGATGTTTGGAGCTATGGAATTTTACTCTATGAAATCTTTACTTTTGGCCATGTTCCTTATCCAGGTATTTTGTAGCGGTTTCGGTTATTTGGTTTAAGTTTTTTTTATATTATAGGGATGCACAATAGAGAAGTAATTGAGCAACTGGAACTAGGCTATAGAATGCCTAGACCCAACGGATGTCCAGATCCCATTTACCAAGAAATGCTTAAGGTACAAGCACATTTTTTTTGTTTTGATTTACTGAAAAGTGCACCTTTGGCTCTATTTAAGGGTTAGACACTTTTTAACAGATACTTAGATTCTTAGTTTGACTACATTAGCTTAAGTTTTTGCTAATAAAAGCTAATTAACAAACGCAAAAAACTAGTGTGGGTTTGGGGTTCGAGCAAGAAAATTGTCAAAATTTTAGCGTGAGCAAGAAGCCGAGTAGGAGAAAACTAGATTGTCGGAATTTCCTAGTTTGGCCGCCCTAGCACTACGAAATTCCAGATAGAAACATTGCAAAAATTTCTCCAAAATATTCACTTTTTTATATTTGTTTTAGTGCTGGGACAGAAGTCCAGACAAAAGACCTACATTTGAATACCTGTTTGCCTTCTTCGATGACTACTTTGTAAGCATCCAGCCCAACTATGTGCCCCCAAGTGTGCAGAGCATGGATGTGCACAACATGAACTAGGCGTAAACACGGCAATATTGCTAGTAATACTAGTAGTAATACTAGTCTTCCAATCTTCGAATGTAACTAGTTTTGGTTCCTACTAATGCTATAAGCCACAACTTAATGTGTCTTATTTTTTCTAAATACTGTGTAGGCTAATTTATAACTATAAGGTTGTGTCATAAGTTCTGTTCACGATATTTTTGAACTTTTTTATTTACAAAAGTAAACTTTTGTAAGCATGTCCTATAGCATTTTTTTAGCCCTGATCCATAGCTGCAAAATGTGTGGTCGTTCATAGTCAGAGTGTGACAAAATTAAAAAATTATGGTCATAAGAACCATAAAACAATTAGCTAAACACACTGTTCAACCCAGCCTATTCTTGCATTTCCAGACTCATCAAGCAAAGATATTGGGTTGTAACATAAGTCATGGCGGTTTTTTAGTAATGAATTTTATTCGCTAATTATCACACACATGCGATATACTTTACATAGCAATGGAAAGCTCATTTTTTTGCTCTACAAGATCTTTGTTATTGTTTTTCTGGAATAATCAATTCTTGGTAATTTGTAGGCATAAACGATGGAGTGTCAAGTGGACAAGGATTTGCATTTTCGACATCGCTTTCAATCGTGGTGCAAAGGCTACAGAAGCAGCTAGGGAAATTCGTGCGGTTTACGGAGAAGATGCTATGCCAGAAAGAACGGCTCTAAACTGGTTTCTCAAGTTCAAAAGCGGAAATTTCGACCTTAATGACGCCACGATTGGTATGTAAAGTATATCGCATGTGTGTGATAATTAGCGAATAAAATTCATTACTAAAAAACCGCCATGACTTATGTTACAACCCAATATAATTATGGACAACATCCATTTCTCACCCGCTTTCGTATTACCATCTCTTTCGCTCGATGTAACACTTTCTGATTGGCAAAGGGCACAGCACTGTGCACAAAATCGAGGTGGATCTGATGCTTTACTTCAAATCTAAGCCACCCTCATTGTGATTCAAGGGAATTGAACGTCTTCCCGAGCGCTAAGAGAAGGTTGTAGAGTTTGAGGACGACCACTATGTCAATTAAATTTGCCGAGGCTGGCAGTTAATAAATGTTGACTACTTTGTGTAAAAACTATCGAAAATAGTTCTTTCGACCATAACTTTTCAATTTTGCCATACTCTGAATATAAATGACCATACATTTTGTAGCTATGGATCAGGGCTACAAAATGGTATAGGACATGCTCACGAAAGCTTAATTTTGTAAATAAAAAAGTTCAAAAAAAATTGTGAACAGAACTTATGACACAACCTTATATTATTTTCAAGGTATATATATCTTAAGTGTATTATTATTTTTAGTTAAAAGTATAAATTATTTTTTCATAAAAATTAAGCAACTCTAATTTTAATTTGACTTTTTACCTATTGAAAGCCATAAAAATGCCTCACGGACCCAAAAAATAAAATTTCAACCCCTACAACGTTGTGCTGAAAACATTTTTCACACCTTTAAAAATTCCACCAAAAAAAATATTAGGTTCAAAAATTTCAAGTTAAAGATATTTGGCCAACTAAAAGATCTTTTCGCATGTCCTGGAAATAGTGTAACTATATTTAGTAATTGTAAAGAATAAAGCACTAGAAATTTAAAATTTAGAATTGTCAAATCCCTTTTAATTATTATTAGTTTTGTGTTGCAAATCGAATTAGATAATTGCATAATCTTGCCTTGTGAAAGGGGAGATTCTCGATCGCCGCCAAATTTCTAAATATAGCATTTTTAAATACAATTCTGTATACTTTTTATAGTTTTGTAGGTTCTTTTCGGTTATCCGGGGGACCTTTTAAAATTGCTTTTTTGATTTAATTTTACATATTTTCTGAATTCTTTAAATTTTTATTGTAAACAAACAACGACAAAATAACTATTCAACGGAGATTTTCGTTACTATTCAACGGAGATTTTCGTTACTATTCAACGGAGATTTTAGGCAGATCACGAAAGTTCATAGCGGCTAGAAATGGACAAAAAATGTAATATTAAATCAAAAAAGCAATTTTAAAAGGTCCCCCGGATAACCGAAAAGAACCGTTTTGTAATAGGTTATGTAGATTTGATAGATTCTCAGTTATCTTGGCTCTAATAAACAATGGGTACCGATATTATCTGACTGCTGTTATTTTTGGCTTAGGCGAAGGTTAAAACGGACTGGATCACATTTTTATTACTTCTTTTCGTAGTTTGGCAAACACCTTGAGTCCATCCTAATGTACTATAGCCTAACTTGCGCCTGAGCCAAAAAAAACCCAAAAGAGAATCAAGAATGGGCTGAATTGTACAATAAGGCTCCATTTTGTAATAATAGTATAGAGCTGTCCGAAATGCCTCAAAATAAGATTTATGTGCAAAAGGGTGGGATGGGAGTTTCGATTTCCGATGTTTACTCTTTCAATTTCCAGTTCCCAACTTTTTTTAAACTTTCGATTCAGATTTCCGTTCCAACTTTCTTTGTTCCATCCCTGACATGCAGGATT
This sequence comes from Ditylenchus weischeri, assembly GCA_029231635.1. Classification (NCBI taxonomy): domain Eukaryota; kingdom Metazoa; phylum Nematoda; class Chromadorea; order Rhabditida; family Anguinidae; genus Ditylenchus; species Ditylenchus weischeri. Next base: position 57,716 of record JAMRYI010000107.1, read on the forward strand.
AGCTTAAAAATGATTCAAACTTCAAAAGAACTTGTCTGTACCTATCAGATAGATGAGATTCTAGAGAATATTTACGACAACTGCTGTTATAAACAGATAATTTTTAAGATGCTATATTTGGGGCATAGGTTACGATCAGGCATCCTAAATTTTGATGTTTCATGTAAATTTGCCCAGCTCAATTGTCCATATCGCATCAAACATTTGTCAAAAGCCAGAAACTCTTTCCTATTATTCCACACGTAAATATCGAACATTGTTGTATTCTCAAGTTATTATCAGTCTATTTATCAATTATTATTACTTATTACATAAAGAACTGCCGTTCCGGAAGCAGTTCTAGTGATTCTCGACCATTTACTTACTTGCCCTTTCATTCTTATTCCTATATAAAAATAAAATAACAATTTGTCAATTTCATTCCAAAAAATATCTTATTCTTATTTTTTGTATGGTAAATACAATGTGCGGATATTCTCCTAATTCTTATGCAAATAATAAACGTTTGAGTTCATAATAAACTGCAAATTTATTCACTCAACTTTTTTTAAATTTAAGCCTCGGGGTCTTAAATTTTTCAATTTCCCGAAAAACCCGAAAAAAATTTGAGTTAATCTCAAACTTTTCGGGTGAAAATCCAAAATCGGAAAAGCTTAATTTTTGCGCGCAGCGGCATGTTCAAACTTTGAATTTTCGGGGACATCTCACTTTCGTCTCGCGCTGTACCTCTTTTGAGTAGTTTGAAATAACTCAAAAGAGTACAGTGCGAGACGATAGAGAACTTTCCCCGCCAATTCATTTTTTTGCCACAGCGCGCAAAAGCATGGTCTAACAATACAGTAAGTAAGCTATTTATAAATACAAAAACTAGACCTTTAAAATGTATTTTAGTCAAAAGTCTTGCTCGGATTTATGTGCTCGCGCATTTCTAGCCATCTAAGCATCCATCTACGCTGGGCGACCATCTTACCGACCTAAAGGCTGCATTGCCACCTTTTCGATAATTTTTTGGATAAAATGTTATTTGTATAAAAGATAAAGCAACCTTTTGAAATTTTTAGTTGGCAGCCTAGCTCTTACGCCATCTTTGTTAAAAAACAATTGAGCTAAACACAGTTGCAAATGGTTGCAAACATGTTAATGCTTTTTATGTAATCTTCATAGTAAATCGAGAAGAATGCACCATTTCTAAAATTTGTGCCTTTCAACCCTTATGTGCTTGTTACAGTTTTTTCAGTTTGTACTCGATTTCCAGTTGTACAGTCAAACCTCGTCTATCCGACACACCCAAAAGTTTGTTCCCGCCTTAGGTCCGACACTTTCTTTAGCTCAATTTTCAAAGTCTTTTGCTAAATGTAATTCGCCAGTCTAGTCCCAAATATCGCAAGGATTCTGTTTTTGCCGGTCGTTTTTCCAAAATTTTAAAATTTCGTCATAAAGACCCGCGGACGTCGGTTATCCGACACCCTTTTTAAAAATCAAGTGCCGGATAACCGAGGTTCGCGGGTCTTTATGACGAAATTTAAAAATTTTGAAAAAACGGCCGGCAAAAACAGAATCCTTGCGATATTTCGGACTAGACTGGTGAATCACATTTAGCAAAAGACTTCGAAAATTGAGCTAAAGAAAGTGTCGGACCCAAGGCGGAACGAACTTTTGGGGGTGCCGGATAAACGAGGTTTGACTGTATTGGAAATACTGATTTTTTAACCTCAATTGCCAGATTTTTTACAAAATAATCTTTTTATGCTCTACAATTGTTTTTTGTAATCTCATGAAAACTCTTAATTTGGTTCTGCAAATAAAGAGAAGTAGCCAAATATAGAAGGCAAATGACTCATTTTTCTGAGAGAAGGCAAAGGAAAAGCCACAAAAAATGTTTTGCTCTGCCTTCGAATACATCATTTGAGGCAGAACTAGGAAAAAAGACAACTCTCTATTTTGGTGCCAAAAAGCTATGGGTTTACGAAATTGCTTGCCTGTGAGTTTTCAGCTGGCTTTTTTATAAGTCTTTGACGTCATTAGCCGTGTTACTACCCGAAATTGGCCTATTAATTCCCAAGTCATTGGTTCTTCCTCTTTGGTCAAAGGTGCTTAAAGTGTAGAAAGGTTGAGTGTGTTGTTATGTTAATACTTTTTGTGAACGATATCCTATGCGGACATGAAACTATGCAATTGTCTTGCAAAAACTCATTTTACAAAAATTGCTCAAAAGTTTTAATTACAATTGACTCTCGGTATAAGATACCTTCGCCATAGGATACCCCCCGATATAAAATACACCTTGGTTTGGTACCGAGTTAAATTAAACTCGATATAATTTTAAGATACACTTCGATATGAATTACCCTTGAGCTCGGTCTCGTCGGGCTATCTTATAGCGAGATTTGACTGTACCTTAAAAATATTTCTGTAAGATTTTTTCGCAACAAAGCTGTAATCTTTACAGATTGTGTAAAGTTAGTAGAAATGATAGAAAATTCGACCAAGGTTTTCTTTTCCACAAGTAAATGGACTGTGTTTTGGAATACCTAAATAATATTTAATAAAAAAGACGGATAGAAATGTGTGAAACTTTTTGATATTTTTAATTATATTAATTATTTATTTAATTATTTTTAATATAAAATGTGCACTGCCAAAAATTTGAAATCCGAATGTTTGGATTCAACTGCCAAAAAACAGCATTTCAAATTTTGGAAGCAGATTTCATTTCGCACCAGAAGAAGGTAAGATTTCGGCAGCAAAATTCAACCAGCCCAGTCAATATATTGGGATGGGTTGATAAGAGAATTGTCCACAAATCAGCCGTTTGCTGTGGTAGAAGATGAAACGTTTAAAGCCTTACTGCCGTTGATTGACAGGGAAAACTTAAAAGACAGGTGTTTTTTTGTTTTTTATGAAAGCTATGATACTACTACTGTAGTTAAGGTTGTAGACTCAATGCCACGAGTCTACGAAGCTGTGAAACAGGAAATTCTTTCGCGCATTGAAGACTGCATTGCTCTTTCATTTACTTCCGATATATGGTCTGAGGCGGATAGTTATATAAGGTTAATATTATTTTTTGCTCGTGTAGTTTGTGGACTGATGTGAGTATTTCAGTTTGACAGTGCATGGTATTGATTCTAGATGGAAGCGTCACAAATTCTGTCTCTGCATGCTTCACTTCCCTGGCTTTCACTACTATGAAACAATTGGCGACATTATGTACAAGATGCTAAGCAAGTGGGGGATCGGGAATGAGAAAAGACATGTTTTTCTGAGAGATGAAGGTTCGAATATGGTTAGGGTAAGCACAATAAAGAAGAAGTTGCTTTAAATAGGACATCTCTTGAAAATTTATAGGGTAAGCTTGTTAAATTCTATTTTGAGATCTAAGATTTCTATTCAGACCTGTTATCGCCTCCGCCAAAGAGTTCAACTTCATTTTTCGGTAAATTAAGTCATCTTTTCATTGATGAGGAAGGAACCCCCGAACAGAGCCCAAGTGATGCAATGATCGAAATAATGTCATACAAGAAAGAGAGATGTATTGATCCGGAGGCGAACCCACTTATGTATGGAAGGTGATTGATTTTTTTCTTGAATTTCCTGAGAAGCTTTCTTCATTTAGGAAAAAGAAGGAACCTAAGGAATTCTGACGCCAATTGCTCGCCGTTATCTTTCAGCGCTTTCGACCAGCCAATCGAGCGGTCAGCTTTTCTCCGTGGCGCGGGACGTATTCGATTACAGAAGATCGAGCCTGAGCCGAAAGAATGCTGAGCAGCTAATACTTTTAAACAAGAATCTTTTGATGTTAAAGTTTGCTTATTGAATTGTTTTATCGCTGTTTTAATAAAAGTTGATAAGTATCGTAAAAAGCAGAGAGACACGGAAGTTTTCCTGCAAAAACGTTTTCCTGTAAGCAGTTTCCCTGTAAGGGACGTCTCCCTAGAAAGAACGGCGAGGCAGTGACTAAGTGTTGGTACTCAGGTGGAAGTGCCCAGGTAGGGACTTTTAAGTAGTATAAAGTGTGCACACTCATTTTATCACAACTCATTTCATCCCACTCATTTCAAGCTCGCGTTTTAGGCCTTAGGATTAGGCAAGGGTGGGCCAGCGTATGTTAGAACGGGCTAAAACGTGTTTCCCGACTCAATTAAGAGCTCAGTTCAAACTGGATTATGATTTTTAGTTGGGATAAAATGAGTTGCGATGAAACGAACCGTATCAAGTGGTATGCAGGATCGCAGACTATTTTATGAGGTGGATCAGACCACGTGAGAAGGTGAACCAGACCATGTTGGGAGATGGATCACTACTTAGGTAATACCTAATTAGCTCATTACTACCACAATCAGACCTTCTACGTATTTTGTTCGCTTTCGTTTTGGACGATACAGTCAATTCCCTCAATAGTGCACACCCAAGAAACCGGCGCCAAGTGTGCACTATGGGGGTGCACTATGGAGAATGTGCACTATGGAGAGAGCTATTTTGCTTTAACACGGCCATGTTAAAAATTTGCACTATAGAGGGGTTTTCCATCCAAAAAAAAGTTTTATTCGAACAACAACAATAACACTCAATCATTTGTCAGCCGTAAAATAATCGAAAAGATTTTTTTGCTTCATTTTCTTCAAGCATTCACCTGTCAGTGGTTTATCCAGCTTGTCACACACTCCTAACACGGCATGATCAGCAAAGTTAGTTTCCACGTAGCGCTGGAAGAGCTTGAATCCCTCAATGGCTTCTCGAGTTGTAACCGCAGGCCGTACCGGCTCTTCCTGATCAATTATCACCTCTTCAGCGTCACTGTCATATTCCGCTTTGGCTGTCGAATCGGCTTCTGCAATTTCTTCCAATGTAAGTGTTCCTCCAGTGACGACATCCTATAGTCAAGAAATTCGCATTCTGTTGCATCCACAGCTTGCAGTTCTTCCCAAAGCGTGTTCATCTCTTCCTCTGCATCATTTTGCGACACCAAGGGCTAAAGTAAAATAAAATTAGCCAAAATTATCCGCCAAAAAAATACAATAAATAAAGCTCCTCCTCCTTTGGAAAGCAATTTGCAAGCGTTTCCTGCCTCACGTATCTCCAGGCTCGATGAAGCAAACACAACGCCATGAGCTTTTGCCTTTTTTAGCTTTCGCCACCATGAGCTTCAATAATGCTCTTCTTTTCAGACAAAGTGATGACATGTCGCTTCTTTTTGTTCGGAATAGCCATAGAGAATTCCTTAAAAACGAAACTGTAACGTGACAAGCGCAAACAGAATACATCAACCACTGCACTCGCAAAAGTACATGAATAGAACAACAATGATGCGTTAGTTGTTTTCAAGTTGTAATGATTAGAAAAAAATTAACAAGTTTTGCTTTGAAAAATTTACTTTTTTGAAAGTTGACGTGAAAATATATAAAGTATGCACTATAGAATGTGCACATTTTCCTAAAAATATAGCTTTCTTTTTGATCTGAAATGTCCGTTTCTAATTAAACTATTTTGCGTAATTTTATCCAATTATGTATCCAATTGACTGTTTTTTCTCTAGCTTCTTCATGGAGCTTTTATGCGTCATACATTAGGCAGTGACACCAGCCTGCCGTTGTTCACTTGCCAGCCTTTTTCTCTAGCCATCCTCCAATGTTCTATCTAGGGCCAGCAATCAATAAACTTACCCCTCCCAGGACTGAAGAGACAGCCAGCTAACCTTTTAGTAGCAGACGTGCGCTTTGTTGTTTTCATGCTCCGGCTTCTGCTAACACAGACTAAGTCTCAAAAACCTTTCTAGTTGTTTTTTTTTCTAGAAAAGTGTTTTTATTCATTTTTTTGTTCTTGAACAGAGATACTGAAAAAATTAAACTTTGGTTTACAATTGAAAGTTCTATTGTAGAAAAAATAATAATCTCGAAATAAAAAAGATGAGGCACTAGTTCGGCTCACATCACACCTCGCATTTTTGATTTTTTGATGTTTTTGACAATTTTTGGCGGCTTTTTCTTGAGACACTTCATTGATTGGAGTAAGCCTTATCGAGCAGCTTCCTGATGGATTTCGACACTTCACAGTTAATCACTCTGTCAACTTCGTCAATCCTGAAACCGGGGCGCACACACTAACAATTGAATCAACCTGGAAGAAATTCAAAAGAAAGCTAAGCAAGAATATGGAACTCATCGCTCGGGTTTTCGTAGTTATGTTTCTGATTTTATTTGGCGCCGAAAGTTTAGTAATAATGATATTATGTTCTATTTATGGTCGCAAATTGTTGATTTGTATATATGTGAATAAATATGCGGAATAAATAAAAGACGTTTATCCTACATGTGATTCTACGTGTGATGTAAACTGAACTAGTACCAAAAATGGTTTAAAGGGGGGCATGCCCACACTAATAAGAGGTGGTGCCCGGGATTTCAAAAAAAATTCCTAATCATTGAACTTCTGTACGGATTTTTCAACTTGGTTTCTAACAAAACTATACCTAAAATTAAATTCTATGCCTTGTTTTGTTAGAAACCAAATTGAAAAATCCGTACAGAAGTTCAATGATTAGGAAAAATTTTTGAAATCCCGGGCACCACCTCTTATTTGTGTGGGCATGCCTCTTTAAGCTTCCTTTGTTTTCTATTTAGCTGTACTGAATTTCACCTGTTAAAATATTTTTTTACCCTGTCAAATTCTTTTAACTTGTTCTTTTTAGTGTTCTTAACCCTTAAACTACGACAAGATTTTTTTCGCAACAAAACAAACTTGTGTTTTTTTCTTAATAAACTGCAAAACAATGACCTTTTCTGATTAAATATTTTTGGAGAACAGACAAAAATCGAATCTGGAGATTCGAGAAATATGCTGAAATAGACCAAAATTGCCTTGGTCCGCCTGCGGATTTTCAAACACATTGTCTACAGTCAAAATTCCATGTAGTGACACCACCAAAAGTTTGGTATCTAGCTGGGTCAGATGCTTTTTAACCCTTTTGTTTTAAAAAGTGTCTGATTCAGCAGGGCATGGAACTTTTTAGGTGTCACTTTTTCGATGTTTGACTGTAGATTTATAAAATCTGCTAAAGGACCAAATCAATTTTCGGCTTGATGTTTTTTCTAGTCTTCAGATTCGATTTTTTCTGTCTGTTCGCCAAAAAATTTAAATTTCATATCGTGAATCCATTATGCTCTACAAGATGGGGTTGTCAACCTTTTTGAATCGATTTGTACAGTTCGATAAATTCCCCTGTGATACAAGAGTTTAAAAATATGACAGGTTAAATGAGTAAATCGGCTACGATGAATAAGATTGAGTTGTAAATCTAAATTCATGAAAAAAAATCTTGTGAGTTTTTCTTACTTGCCGTATTTTCATATTTTATTTCGACTGCTCCCATTAAAAATATATTTTTTTTCTAAAGCAGCTTTGAGCATTGACTGTGTGTTGTTATCAGTGTCTTCCTTTTACGATTGCTCAATCACCGTTTCCAAAACCAGAAATTAGGTTAGCTCAGCCAATTCCAAACACGCTATCTCATTTATAAATGAACGTCACCCCTAGCCACCTCTAGCCTGCTAGTAGTAGCCACTTGTGCGTCGAAAAGAGCATGGCTATTTTGGTCAGTGCCCCTAGTTGACTACTTGCTGCAGCACGGGGGGTGATGTGTAATTTGCGATCAATGAGAGAGTAGAAGTGTGTATGTGTCTCTGCTATGCTGTTGCTTACGTATAGGAAAAACAGCCGTAGAACAGCCTTAAGGCAGAACAGCTGAAAAGTCGGCAAATATGACGTAGAAAAACAAAAATAACCTTTGTTTAAAGTTGGTTAGAAAGCTAGTGTCAAGAGCTCAGCTATTTTAGGATCAAACAAGAAATTTATTTGTACATATTTTGCTGCTGGAACATTTTTCTCCGTTAAAAATTTTCGTAATTTTTTGCAAATTGATCTTCACAACCGAGGCTACTGGAAAAATTTTCGGAAAGGTCCAACAGGTAATTTTAGTAAGATCTTAGACGAAACCAATAAAAATTGAGAATTTTTCTCTTACTTGTCTCTTTTTGCCTGATGACCGGTACATGGCCGGAAGCCTCTTTACAAAAAAAAATTATAGTCGAGTTTTGATTTTAGATGCGGCCTGGGGACCGAGCCATCCGTATGTTAAATCGAGACTCGACTGTAGTTAGCTTTTGATAATTTTTAAATAATATTGGGTTAGTATCCTTCATCTCGGCCCACTTTTCAGGATTGGAGGAGGACGCTGCCTGTTGATTTTTTGGCTTGTACTTAATCGAAAATCATAAATTTGCAAATCAGGAAAACATGTTTGAGTCCATCCTAACGTCAGCTGGCAAATTCTGACACTAATTTTAAGCTGAAAAACAAGGAAGGGACCAAGGTAAATTTGGTGGGGCCGGAATAAAAGACAAGAACCTAAAATTGTATTGCCTTTTCTTTTACTGCCAAAAGCCGCTAAGTGAAAATATAAAAGCTGAAAAAGCTAAATCAGCTAAAGGGACCGAGGCGAACTGACTCGTGGTGTATGCTAGATTTAACGGGGATGTATACTTAACTTTATCCCCCAAAAACACTTTTTAAATTTATAATTTTTGCCCGCTGGCACATGTACCCAACAACATTGAGTGGGATGGCTGCTTAGCTAGCTTACCCCTCCATTATTCTGCTTCAAAGAGCCAAAAAAGTGTGAGTAAGACCAGGGGTGAGTAATACTGCCATTTTGTTGTTATGCACTTGTCAATCTGTGTTCTTTGTATGGCACACACAATAATTGGGTAGTGGGGCACACTCCCCTTGCCTAAGCTTTGACCTCGGTAAGCACAGGAATGGGGGGAAAGAAGTATTGTTTATGCTCCAGGCACAGCCCCACTTTTTGGACTCGAAAAGTTATGGTGGCAAGAAGGAATAATTTTGTTGGTAGCAGCAGCACTATTGTTAAGGTGCTATGTTGCTGGGTTACCTGGTGGTTGAGGGTGGGTGGTAGCAATCACTGGCTTACCGTTTTCTTATATGCTTGGTTTTGCGTTGAAGTTAGTTTGTATGAAAACTTTTTTGGCGTTTGAAGCATGAACTTTAAATAGTGAATTTCTCGATTTTCTTGAATTTCTCTAAATCGGTTTTACAAGTTTTTTACAACGCATTCAATTGAAGAAGTTATTTAGACAACTCGTGAATTTTATCGGCAGCAACCTGACTTTTTCTCATAGATATTCATTTGATAGCTCAGGTCATTGCGGTCTTTTTCACAAAACAGGAGTCTAATTTTATTTAACTACTTGGTCGGTGTTCAATACTTTTACACCAGTAAATGCTCACCTTTCTGCAGCTAACTAATTTTAAGTGCGTTTTGACCCTAATAAGGAAGTGGGTACGTTTTTTACTTTGGTTCCTTCCGGTTGTTTTGGCTAGGCCAACGAACGGAATTCAAACATGTTTCTCGAACTACAAAAAAAGTAGGAAAAATGTTTGAGTCCATATTAACGTACATGGGCATACCCTAATCCTAGCCCCAGTCTGAAAAAATAGTAAAAAAACCAAGGTAAAAACGCACTTTTAAAAACTTTTATCCAACTTCACTGCACCTTTTTGAAAAATTATTAGCGTGAGTAAGATGCTGGCCACGCCTTAATTACGGAAAAGTGCTATTTTGCTTCAAACTTGTAAAACCTAGCTCTTAGAAGCAATAAATGTATTTTTAGTGTTTAGCAAAACTCTTTCGCATGAGCTTACAAACCATAATAGAATTAGCAGGCCGTTATAAGCCAGATAAAATATTTGAGAAAGCTTTATACATACAGGGTGTATCAAAATTACGCGGCCACCTAAAAAAAAATTTGACTAGGTAGGCTTTTGCCTGGTCGATTTTCGAATCCTTCTCGGAAATCTCCAACAAACTATGATTTAATCAGAAATTCAAGAGTAACACTATGTTTATTCATTCTTTTCGGACAACAAATGGACAGGATCATACAAATTTTAATTACTGACTTGCTGGAATACCCAATTTCTTCCTGGAACATTCTCTTCTGCCCACGGTTTAACGCATTCTTGGAGGCTTCTTTTTTATAGGACGCATCTAAATTTGAAAATTAGAAATTAGAATAGAAAATTAGAATAATGACAAAGCAGGAAGACAGTGAGAAGACAACAGTTAAAAAACTGACATACAGAAAAAATTAGGGCATGTTTTTACCCAGAAAACCGAAAACCCGAAACCCAAAAAACACGTATTTTTTTCCAAAAAAAAATAATGGCCGAGTAATTCTGAGACACCCTGTACACTGATCTACAACCTTTTTTACTTTTTTGTGATCTGATACAGTAATAGATGGTGTGTAAAATCTAGATGATCCCATTGGTCATGCCTACACTCTTTATGCTACTTGTTTTGCTTCTTTCAACCCATTTCAATATTTCCTTGGCTGTTAGTCTTTGGTCGACATTCAAGCTTTGTTTGTACTCTCCTTGGAAATAAAAAAGCAAAAGCTTTTCTGACTACAAATGCTAGTTATTATAATTAGGTGCTTAACAAGCTGCTAATTAACCTGGCTTCCCACATTTTTTTACTGCCCCTGCCATTGTCTTTGTGTGTGAGGCTTGAGTAGTAGTAGCAATGAATCGGAGTCCCTGGGTGTGTGTGAAAGGGGTGTTTCGAAATAAATTCTTTAAATTGCAATAATGACTAGTACTCATTTAATCTCTTTTTTCTATTACCGCCAAGTAAACCAATTGTTGTCCCTTGCTCAACCTTGCAACCAACAAATGTAGATAGATTGCTAGAGCTATCACTCTTTTAGCGCTTGTGCCACCCCCCCCCCTAACAGGGCAATGACCTTGAAGTTTTTGAAGGCTATATACTTCTCCATTTAAAAGTTCACTAAAATTGTTCACAGGTGTGTAAAGTCTCTCCAACCGGTAGATCATATGTTACACAATCTTTTTCAGAAACACAATAATAAACAGCCAAATGAAATTTATACTTTTTGTGAATCTTTTAGGGGTGCAAGCAATTTAGTCAAGCGGAAAAATGAATATTTGAAAAAACCGAACGATAGATAAGACGAAAACTTTTGGGATTTCGTTTTCCAACTCGACAGCCCTAGGTGTAAGAAAAAAAAATTAAAATATTTCTTTGCTTTTTTGGTGCAGCCTTACAAGCCAAAAATAATATAAAGAGTTTATGCTAAAAACCACAAATTAGTCATAGGGCCAGTGGTACAATGTAAATTTAGTATTGCTCGGATTAATCTCTAATCTCCTTGGTGCCCAGTGAAAATTCCAACAAAACATCTCTTCCAACTCACTTATGTCGACGTGTGTGTTTTCGACCATCTCCTGTTCTTTTTTTGTTCATTCACATTGTCGACACTACCAAACAAGTGGAGGCGAAACACATAGACAAATGAGACAAACACAGGAGAGAGAAGTCAGGAGAAAAGGATTATTTCCATTTTCCCAGTCAAAAAAACTTTGCCATCCCTCATACAGAAGAAGGTAGGTAGGGGAATGGTTGTAGAAGTAGCAATAGTTATAGCAAACAACAATAAAGTAGAGAGAAGGTCAGAGAAAAGGAGGGAGCAGGGTAAAACTTGTTGTTTGTTCGGTCCTCTGACTCATGCCCCTCCTGCTGCTGCATCTCCTCCTCCATTAACCACACTCTCTTCCTATTTTGACTTGATTTAATGGGGAATAAGGGTGGAAGGAGACGATACAAACATTCCACAGCAATGGTGATGGTGGTCATGCACACATACATATTGCTTCTGCAGCTTAACTTTTTCGCGTATGCACTTTTTTTGATCATTGATTTTTCCTTTTTTTGTCTACCATATTTTCACTATACAATCAAATCTCGATTTGACGGCCCTCCACCTCAAGTTTGACCCCCAGCTGGGCCGACAATTTTTTATCTTGATTTAAAAAAAACTGTCCAGTTCTGTTCGGAGAGTCTGGTCCCAAATATCGAAATGATTCCGTTTGTCAGAAACCTAACAGTTTTTTTCTAAAAAGCAAAAATGTATAAAAACACCCAGCATTCATAAAAAAGATCAGTATATTGAATTTTGGCTGCAATAAAAAATAAAAAATATGATAAAGCAAGTCATAAAAATAATCTGGTTTATACTTTCACCTTTTTGTGGTATATTTTAAGGATATCTTGCAATAAATAATATCTCATTAAAAACGTTAATCGCATGGCTACCTGATGGCATTAAAACTTTTAAAAAAAGTTGGCAGATTCATGCCTCTTTGATTAAAACAAAACTGGGCACTTTTTCACATTCTCTAGGCACTTTTTCCCCAAATCTGGGCACTTTTTCACATTCTCTAGGCACTTTCTCCCCAAATCTGGGCACTTTTTCACATTCTCTAGGCACTTTCTCCCCAAATCTGGGCACTTTTTCACATTCTCTAGGCACTTTCTCCCCAAATCTGGGCACTTTTTCGTATTGGCCATGAATATATAAGGGCGTAGTGACAATCACGATCATAGGTTTCTGTGGCGAAAAATGGAGCAGACTAATTTTGTACAACCACTATCAGGGCACTAGTGCGTCATCATCTTAGTCTCTTTTTGTCTTCCTTTTTTATTTTATTGGTGTGTGTGTGTTGTTTTTTACGGTTTTCTGCACTTGTTGTCATTTGCGTGCGAAGTTGATTGTTATCATCAATTGGAGAGCAAGCAGTAGACGATGTTGGAAAAAGAGGGCGTGTTCTGCTTGATCGGCTGTTTTGTTGCTCTCTGTTGCTTTGGTTTGGCGCGTTAAAGTGTTGGTTGGCTGGGTGGATGGATGAGGGTGGGTGTCTTTGGAGTGTGTAGCACAAAGTGGTTTTTATTTTACTTGGCTGTCAGTAGGGGTGGCGATCTATTTTTGCCTACAGTTTCCTTGGTTCAACTTAGTTAACAGTTCTGTGCTGAACACCAAGTCGGTGAGACTATTATTTTTTACTTTTATATTAACTTTTTTTACGATTTTTATTGTTCCACTCAATCGAGGTGACCACTTTTCTCTGAGAAACCTGGCATATGCCAGATTTTTTAACGAATGGTTTGTCAAACAAAGCGCCTTTCAACCATCAAAAACCAGGTTTTTGACAGGTTTTTGTACAATTCCTGATGGCCACCCTGTAATTACCCTATTCACTTTACTAATCCTCCAGCCTCTAATAATCCGCCACCCTCGACTTTGAGGACCTATATCTCGCTGCAGAGAAAATGTTGTGTTTTCTTAATTATCACGATTCCAACTTTTTTTTTGATTTCGGTTGAGCACCTGAAAAATTCGAGATCGACCTTAAAATTTTTCTGATTCTCGGGGGTTGAAAAATAATCCACCATGGGGATTAATAGAGTGAATACGGTAGGTATTTTTCGTGTTTCAATGATCATGCTAATGATTTTGCTGCGTGTTTCATATTTAACCAGTAAACAAAAAAAGAATTTAGCAGCAGCATTAGTTGTTGGAACGGGTATTACTTGGCGGGGTACTTTGCTTTTGCGATCTGTGATGCTGTAGTACTCAGCACTTTCCTAATCCTACTGCTACTCTAAATTGAATCTCATAGTCAGTAATCAGCCAAGCCTGTCGCTGCGCAAGATGCCTCCAGTAGATAGTCCAGTCAACAACAACAATGGCTCCATGAATCTCCAAGGTAGCTTAAATAGACAATCCTTTGTTTTGTCAATCACATGTACGATTACAGATCCTCTAAACACGCAACTTTCGACCATCTCGCTATCCGAAGACAGCCAGGGTGTACCCCCTCCACCCATGAACACTCCCATGAAAACAGCTGCAACAGCAATTGACATGCCTTTGGAGCTGCTAGCTAATCCAAACAATAGATTTGTGGACTCACTGAGTGGATTCAGCTCACTTATGAGCTGCTTCAAACCAGTTTTGGGAAGCTTGTGGTATTCCAGCAGAAATGAGTGAGATTTTTTTAGTTACAAGAATCTATAGATCACCAGCTTGTGTAAAAAACACAAGCTGATTTTGAAAACCCGTCTACTTTTAAATTTTCATAAATTTTTTGCTAGGGCAAATTTTAAAAATTCTGTTAAAACAAATCTGCAGATTTGTCAAGCAATTTTTTGGTAGGAAATTCTAAAAACGATTCTAGCTTGACACTCCATCCTATCCAGAAGTTACCGTATATCTTTTAATAAACTCCCTCCCCTTATCGAATTCAAGAAACGTGTTTGTGTCATTGTGTTTTTGACCCATTTTGCGGAGACTTTTCTCAAGCACTTGACTACTCATTTTGTAGAACATCTCACTAGCTAAAAACTGGGGAACCATAAAGCACCCTCTCAGCATTCTTCCTAAAATATGAAATTATTTGTTCCAATCAAAAATTTTCAGTCCCTCAATTGGCGCAGAAGACAGCGACAATGACAGTTTTGAGATCAGTCTGGAAAGCATTGATGTCAATTTCAAGGAGAACTACATTGGAGGTGGCAACCAGAGTTCGGTGTTCAGAGGCAAGCTTGAAGGTAGATTCATTGCTCTCAAAAAGTTGAACAGGGCCAGTGAAGTGGACATTAAAAAGCTGATGGCTCTGGAGCATCCCAACGTGATCAGAACTCTGTGAGCTTTATCCCCTAAAATATATTTCAGCCAATTAAACATGCCTTTTCTAGTGGCATCTGCTCCAAAGACATCTACCCAGTGATTGTGATGGATTTCTGCGAGAAAGGAGGTCTCTTTGATGTGCTTCGTAAGACCACTGTCTCCAAGGCGACTTTTATGCGTTGGACAACCGAAATTGCTGAGGGAATGCACTACTTACACACTCTCAAAATAGTGCACAGAGACTTGAAGACTCCAAAGTAAGATTTTGGACTTCCTTATACTTCAACCTCAATGACTTTATTTTTTTATTAGTATTTTGGTGGACAGCAATGATTGCCTGAAGATCTGTGATTTTGGATCTCTTTACGCCTGGGACAAGACCCAGATGCCAAGTGTGGTCATGTCGGTCTGTGGAACTTCGCAGTGGATGAGCCCTGAAATGTTGAAGTCTGAGCCTTGCAATGAAAAGGTTGGTGTTTTGTGGGTTCGATTGGGATTAGCTCAAATTGAATTACATCCTTAAAAGTCTTAATTCCGCCCTCAAATTTTATTTTGCCGTTGTCTTAAATTTTTTGTTATAATTTTTCACGATTTCCTGCGCTAGCGTGTAGCCCTAAATCTCGGCTTTAATATGAGCTATAAAACTCTCTTAAATGATTTCTGGGTTGTAGAAACTTAGAGGTGTTAAAAAAATTGACGTTTTTTAAACCTTCTAATCTCGATATTCCTGAAAACATTCAGCAAAGTTAGATAGCTTATTGGGAAGCCAAAATCCACGGCTACATGCTAGTGTAAAAAATTAAAAAAAATATATACCGTATTATCTCTAATAAGCGCCCCCTCTCTAATAAGCGCCCGTCTCTAATAAGCGCCCCCCTCTACTTTGAGGGTATGTATCTCGGGGCAGAGCAAATATTTTGCAGAGCTGTTTTTTGCCTTTTCTTAACTCCCACGAGCCTTACCGATTCCGCTTTTTGGATTTTGGTTGTGCATCCAAAAATTTCGAGATCGACCCAAAAATTTTCCGATTTTCGGAGGGTTGAAAAATAAGCGCCCCGGGGCGCTTATTAGAGATAATACGGTATATCAAAAATTTAAAATATAAAATTTGAGAGCGAAATTCAGACTTTTGGGAGCGCATTTCAGTCAGAGTCGATTGGAATACAATTTAAAAAAAAAGTAATTTAGGTTGACATTTGGTCTTATGGCATTTGCTTATGGGAGATCCTGACTCAAGAAGTTCCCTACAAAAACATTGCTCCAATGGCTATTATGTATGGTGTGGGCTCTGGGTAAGTTAGTTGTATTTTAGAGTTGAGTTAAAAAAATCCTGAGTGACTAGCTTAAAAATTTATAGCAAACTGGAGCTGCACGTTCCAAGGACAGCGCCCGATTCGGTCAAATATCTGTTGCGTCTCTGCTGGGCCAAAAGATCTCGCAATCGCCCTTCCTTCGCTTCTGTGCTCAACCATCTGGCTAATTTAAGAGTGGAAATTGCTGAGTTATCCGAAGACTCATGGACTATGCGCAAAGATGTATGGCGCAAGGAGATATATGAAGAAAATGAGAAACTGATTGTGCAAGAGTCTTCCTTGCTCCACAACAGCAACGTT
The DNA here is from genome assembly GCA_029231635.1 of Ditylenchus weischeri. Taxonomy (NCBI): domain Eukaryota; kingdom Metazoa; phylum Nematoda; class Chromadorea; order Rhabditida; family Anguinidae; genus Ditylenchus; species Ditylenchus weischeri. Next base: position 73,893 of record JAMRYI010000107.1, read on the forward strand.
ACTCAGCAGAAAGGTGGGAAATTTTGACATTTTGGCTTTTCATTATGTATCAATGTTGGCATTTATAGCGGATGAACTGGTCAAGAAGAGAATGCACGAGCTGCGACATGCCCAAGAAATCCGCCAGATGTATGACGTAAAGATGGACAGGGTAAATAGAATTATGAAGAAGCTGTTCCGCTTTTTAGAGGAGATTCGCATACGAGAAGAGGTTAGTTACCCGTTCCTAGTATAAAGTAGACTGGCCTATGGCTGGCCAATAAACAGAAAACCGGGTACGTCAAATAAAAAAACGAAGACCGGGTGTAGACCGGTTAAACTTTTGGAAAATTCGGAAACCGGGCTTTCAAAATCCTAGGTTTGAAGAACCGGCCGTGGCTCACTCTAGTATAAGTAATCAAAAAATTTAAAAAAGACACTCTGATAAAAGGTACCCTAGGGTTTTAGACTGGTCCAAATAATTTTTCAAGATCTTCCTGTTGCCTTTTTTCAAAGTGAATAACAGGTATTTTTGCAGGAATTGTTGGAACGAGAGCGCTATATGTCACAGCGAGAACAACGGGACAGCCGCAAAGTAAGTCGTCGGCAAAATAACCAGCAGCAGCAACAACAGCAAAGCCAGTGCTATAAAACACAGCATAGACTGAGTGCCAACTCCTCAGATGTCTTCCATCAACAACAACAATCTTCAATAGTTATGAAGCAATGTGCAAGAGCGACGAGTGTGGGGGCAGCACTCAACAACAACCCGTCAACAACCTCATCTAGCACCTGCAATAGAACAGTGAAGGTACAGAAGGCACTAGAGTTGAGAATGCAGCCGAACAGTGGCGACACTTGTTGCAGCAGTCAATTGCATTTTGACAATGCGTATGTTTTTGTGCTACAGTAAGGCTAGATTCTGTCAGAAATCCCACAGGATTCAAGATTTGGAAATGCCAAAAATTTTTGAAAATCTCGCTCCTGTCACAGTCATATTCCGAAAAATCCCGTTTTTAGTAAATTTCGCCAACCAGACATTTGTCACTTTTTGAAGTATTTGTCGTGCGACATTTGTCTTTTTTGTGATAAACAAAATAAGGCTCAAATAGGATACATGACCTTACATTAGCTCTATAATTTGTCCTCAAAATAAGTTTTTAGGTGGTATCAACTACTTTTATGAAAATTTTTTTGACCAAAATTTAACTTTTTGCTTTGGAGGATCAAAATAGTCTTTCCTAAAACGGCGTGTAGACACCAGCAGGATTGTTAAAAATAAAACACGTACTAGAAAGTGCGAAAAAAACTTTAAAAAAAAAGTGACAGATGCGCATGACAAAAAGTGACAAATGTCCGGTTGTCGTAAATTTCCCCCGAAAAATGCTGTAAGTTGCATAAATTTTTGGCAAAAATGATAAATCTTTTAAAAGCTAGCAAAATGTGCCTAGAATTTAATCCCAAATCCCGACCAAGATTCCTTTTTTCTTGATGGGAATTCCAAAAAATTATCCAATCCCACCGGGACCCTAAAGAGCAAATCTAGCTAGAGTTGTGAAAATATCCGAAAATATAGAAACTCTCAGGATATTCCCAAAGATTTTATAGAAATTTTTGAAATATTCACATAAATACCTAAAATTTAAAAAATTACCCTACGATCAATAAAAAGGGACGTCCCGTTTTTAGGGTAAACGTTCTGGGTAGGGGAAACGTCACTTACCACCTAATTTTTGTTTTCAAAAAACAACTAAAAAATTCAAAACTATGTGGGAATATTTTGAGATTATCGTAGGATTATCGTTTTTGCGAACACTAGAGCTTTACACCAAAATCTATGCGGTAATTTGTTACGAGGTAGCTTTTTAATTTTCCAAACTAGCATATTTCCGAAACTGACATTTTCATAACTCAATACCAGGGTTGCTTAATTTACCGGACAGAAAAGAATTTGGAAAGTTTTCCGGTAAGTTTTGGAAAACTTTCCAGTCAATAGACTGAAATTATAAAGGACTTTGTAAATTTTCTAGAAAACTTTCCGGAAGAGTTAACTATTCAGCAACCCTGCTCAATACATCAAAAAATCATTCCAAAATATTTCTGTCGGCTTTTTTTCAAAGGAAACACAGATTACGAAATTGTTTAAGTGCATAGGTAAACCAATCTTTTCTATTGCAGGATATATTCCTGTGTTCCTGGTGGCCAAAGAGCTGTTGTCACCATGTCAGTGGACGTGAGCAGTGATGAGGAGGAGGAAGCCAACTCCAAGAACAACAATTTGGCTCAGCCAGAAGTACTTAGAGAAGCACCCAGGAATTTGCCTCAAACCTACTACCACCCCCACCACATTCAGGAAGGTAGAGATGGATATGCTTCATCTTGCTCTAGTTCTGGAAACAGTTGTGAAGACTTGTACTACGTGCCCTGCAATTCTACTGCTCAACAGCCCCCAGCCAGCAGATGGCCAGCACCGAAAGAAGGGGCCAGAATGCCTTCTTGGTGAGCTATTGTTACTAAATAAAATTTAAAAAATTGATTTTTTCAAAGGCTGCAAGGGTCTCAGAGCGAGCGCCGACCCTTAAAATATTTTAGCCATAGTGGTGTCGCTCTATTGAAGGCATGCTTGATCTAACGGGTGAAACATTCCGGACGGCTGTTAAACTTCCTCGATATTTTAAAGGAGCGTATCTAAGCGTAAAACCGCGAAAAAGACGGGGACACAGTTTGCTTGAGGACAGAATTTTTGCTTGAGGTTGAGGTGAGAATCCTTGAGAATCATTGAGGTTGAGAATCCTTGAGGTTCTCCAAAATTTGCCCTCAAGCAATATGAGGTGAGGTGAGAATCATTGAGGTTGAGAATCCTTGAGGTTCTCCAAAATGTGTCCTCACGTGAGTTGAGTCCTCACATGAGAACGATCCTCATGAGGCTGAGCTCAGGATTTATGAGGTTTCAGTCAATTTCAAGTAGATCAATCAATCAGAACGATTAGTCACAATAAGGTAATAATTAAGCCGTCACGGGGATCAGCATTTTTTTGAAATACTACGTCTTTATTAGTTTTCTACAAGAATAGTAGAAAATATATGTACTTGTTTGGGACCATAACCCATTTTTTTGACACTTTACGTCAAAATCTTTTTTTTTCAGTTCAAAATGGCAATAAGAAGTGAATAAAACAACTTTTTATATCAAAAATAGTCGAAAAGTATTTTTTTTTTGAAAAATGTACTTTTTTAAGTTTTAATATTGCAGCTCTGGTTCTGTATCAAATCTAATATTGATGAAAATAAGTCAGAAAACTTCAGACAAACTGGTTAGAATGTTTACAAAAAAAATTTAAAAGAAAAAAAGCGCTGCTTATCACCGCCTTTATCTACGGTGTCACCCACGGACATGCATCTTTATCGCGGCCGTTGTGATACCAAGTCTCAACTGTATGTGGTGTAAAAACTGTCTTTAGAATACTTACAGCAAGTGATAAACAAAAAAAAACACGCATAGGCAGGTAAAGTCAGCTCGATACCCAAAATAACTATGAATTTTAACTATGAGTTAACTTAATTAAAATTTCAAAACAATTTTATTTATTATTAATCCGTCACATACCCCCCCCTGATAACCCCTCCCTGAATACATGAATTCGCAAAAAATAGCTGAAAATTGGGCTTGAACACAAAAATCCACCTTAAAGGGGCATGCCCACGCTAATAAGAGGTGGTGCCCGGGAATTCAAATTTTTTTCTTAATCATTGAACTTCTGTAAGGATTTTTCAACTTGGTTTCTAACAAGACCATACCTAAAATTAAATTTTAGCCCTTGTTTTGTTAGAAACCAAGTTGAAAAATCCGTACAGAAGTTCAATGATTAGGAAAATTTTTTGAAATCCCGGGCACCACCTCTTATAAGCGTGGGCATGCCCCTTTAATTCCAGCCTTTTTAGAGCCAGGTAAATTTTACGGTTTTGTCCTTAAAATAGAGCTAAGATGTTGAATTTCAGGGTTCCGGGAAGATATCAGAGATTTCCTGATATCGATTTTTAGCATCTTTTATGATAGTGATATGATATGGATGCCTAAAATTTTCGTCTGATATGATAGTGATATGATATCATGTGATATGATGCCCAGATGATGTGATATGCCTCCCCCGAATTTTCACCTGATATGATAGTGATATGATATGGGTGCCGGAAATTTTCGTCTGATGTGATATTGATGCGATATGGGTGCTCGAAAGAGAGAGAATCACGCTTTTTCCTTTGCCCTTCCACAGCCCTCTTGTTGTTATTGCCTCTTCAGTAGTGGCTTCCATAATTTCGGCGTCCGTAAAAGAGGGTGGAATTGGTTTGAAGAAGGAAAAAAATGGAGCACGGGAAATTGCGCGAATCTGATATGATAGTGATATGATATGGGTTCCGAAATTTTTGTCTGATATGATAGTGATGTGATATGGGTGCCCGGGATTTCCGTCTGATATGATGGTGATATGATGTGATGCCGAATGATATGATAAGGCGTATCATACCGTTCACTATCATATCAGATTTTCTGATATCAGGAAATCTCTGGAAGATATCCGACATAAATTCGCAAAAAATGGCAGAAAATTGGGCTTAAACACAAAAGTGGTGTACCACACAGCCGACCTAAATAATATAAAGAGATTAACTATAAATTTCGCTATAAATGTCAAAGTTTTCTACTTTTGTAAAACTCGAAAATATATATTATTGTATTATTTAGTGCTTCTGAAAACTCCTCATTCGCCAAACTGTGTTCAGCCGGACAACAGCAGCATCCCCATCACCATAACCACCATCACCACCATCAAACTACTTTCTCACCCAAAGTATCCACCAGAAGCTCAATTTCTAACCTGCCCTTTCCGGTTTCTACTTCAGGTTTGCCTTCAATTTTTGTGCCGAAAGTATTAAGAATCAACTGTTGTATTGTTTAGAGTGCAATTTCCAAAGTGAATCAGCCGAAAATTTTCCAACCATGTGCCCTTGCTGCCAGTACCCATTCTTCAATCGGAATTCTTTGGCTCGTGTTTCTGGAGTGTCTGCAGACTCAGGTTTTTGCCATTTGGAAGAGAGGGATGTACATAATCCAGGTGAGGGCATAACTTTGCAGTTTTCTGGTAAAAATGCAGATCGGATCAAATATAGGCAGGAATTTCACTAGCAAACAATGTGCTGGTATTCTAGGTTAAAGTACGGCTCGAAAAGTTATTTTGTTGAGATTTTCGTATTTTTTGGATCAAATTTTGATTTCGTAGAAGAAAAAGGACAAAATTAGCACAAAATTACTCTCGACTCTCGTTTATCTGACACATCCAAAAGGTCGTTTCCGCCTAGTGTGCGATACTTTTTAGGACCAATTTTTTAATTTTTTTTGCGAAATGTGATTCGTCAGTCTGGTCCAAAAAAATCGCAAGGATTCTGGTTTTACCGGATGTTTTTCCGTTGCTATAAATACCCATAATTATCCATTAACTGACACCTCTTTTTAACACTCTGAATACAGCTGATTTTGAGACCCCCCGTAAAAGCTTTTAAAATCATGTTTCAGAATTTTTTTTTGCAGAGTTTGCACATTTCAGTTTTGTGCGCGGACTGCGCAAAAAAATTTGCGATATCGCGTCTATGTGCAAAAATCGCAAAAATCCATCATACCCATCATGGATTTGAGCATTTTCAAATTCCCGCCTAACATAATTCTCAGGAAAGTCCAGTTTTTAGTTAACATATGCCAATTCTGTGGCCAGATTCGTGCTCAGCGTGGTCGATTTACATATAAAAGTGTGATCAGAAAAATAAAGTGAGGTCATCGAACAATCCGGGTTTTGCCTTGGTCCTCCCTGTGGCTTAAAGAAAAATAAGTACATAACGTATTACCTCTAATAGCTCCCCCGGGGAGTTATTTTTCAACCCCTCGAAAATCGGGAAATTTTGAGGTCGATCTCGAGATTTTTGGATAAAAAAACTAAAAAGTGGAATCGGTAGAGCTCGTGGAAGTTAAGAAAACGCAATAAACAGCTTTGCAAAATATTGACTCTGGGCTGAGATATAGGTCCTCAAAGTTTAGGGGGGAGAGTTATTAGAGGTAATACGGTAAGGGTGGACCAAGGCAAAACCCGGATTGTTCGATGACCTCATTCTATATTTCTGATTACACTTCTATGAGGGAATCGACCACGCTGAGCACGAATCTGGCCTCAGAATTGGCATATGTTAACTAAAAACTGGACTTTCCTGAGAATTATGTTAGGCGGGGAATTTGAAAATGCTCAAATCCATCATGGGTATGATGGATTTTTGCGATTTTTGCACATAGACGCGATACCGCAAATTTTTTTGCGCAGTCCATGCACAAAACTGAAATGTGCAAACTCTGCAAAAAAAATTCTGAAACATGATTTTAAAAGCTTTTACGGGGGTCTCAAAATCAGCTGTATTCAGAGTGTTAAAAATCAGGTGTCGGTTAATCGAGTATAGCAACGCGAAAGAATTCAGGAAAAACGATCGGCAAAATAGAAATCCTTGCGATATATCGGACTGGACTAGCCAAAGACAACTGTCAAAATATTTAAAAAATCAAGGTAAAAAAGTGTCGGGCCCTTAGGTGGGAACGAACTTGATGGGTGTCGGATGAATAAGAGTCGACTGTATCGAATTTATCATTTTCTGTCTAAAATTGTTTTTCGGAACATGTCGTGCAAGATGAAGTGTTGAAATTTTTGACATTTTTACAACCCTACGCAAAACAAAAAACCAAATAACCCCCTCATGTTCACAAAAACACAACAATTGTTATTTTACAGATCAGACTGAGCACTCAGCCAGACTCACTGAAGTTCTTCGCCGTCGCCCCCAACTTGGCAATCCCAACCAGCTTCTGGCTTCTAAGTCCATGGAAGAGCAGCCCTGCTCATCTAACCACCACCCCCATTGCTCTCAGGCCTCGGCTCTCTACCGTAATGTGCAAGGCAGGTGGTCTGACGGGAGGATCAAACAGAGGGCCCGTCGGCCAGCCTCCCACACCACTGCTTTCACCAGAGACTCCCCCATGCGTACTCCTTCTTTGAAAAGAGATAGACGCAGCTACACCGGTGGCATCCTGGAGGGCCCCCAATATCTGGAAGTAATGCCCATGCCCAGACCTTATGCTGCCTGCTCCCCTTCCAATGAAGCCAACTGCTGTGGAAGGTGGAATAGGAAATCTTCAGGCAGACCAGTGGACTCAGGATCAATTCCTTTGGGAGAGCTGGAGTATGGGGTGGATATGGACATTGAACCTCAATTTGGAGTAGTTGGTGCTGCTGGCAATAGTGAAGGTGTTGATGTTAAACCCCATCCACAATCTCCATTGGCAGCTACAGTGGCGAGCCATAAGAGAAAGGCAAGAACCCAGCCCCAAAGCCCTAATGACAACCAAAGAGGTATTAAGCAAGATGAGGACATAGAAATAATGAAGTACGTATATTTATCTTTCTAGAAAATATTGAAGTCTATAGAAAAAGTTCAAAAGCGACAAATATACGGAAATATATGACAAACATCAAATATAATTCTTATACTAAAAAATTCTCCATTTTCAGCCTGATAGACCTGAACCAGAACCCAGAGCAGGTGGTTGCCGCAGTGTCGGCTGCCTTGATGGAGACCAGCCACTCCACCATGGTTTCTAGTCTGGAGAGAAGCTTGGAGATGGCTATCGGCCTCTGCGATGGTTTATCTGGTAATTATTTTTATAACAAAGCACCAAAAGTTATGACCATAAACTTTAATTACAGACAAAGAGTCCAAGCTGAAAGCGGCCAAGTCCTCCTTCAAAACGCACAGGAGGACAGCTAGTGTAAGCTATTAGTTGTGTTTGGGGATAAATTCCCTAAAACAGCATATTGCAGAACCCCACAGATCTGCCTAAGTTCGCAGCTAGCAAGAAGACATGTGAGACCAGCACTGAGACTAGTGACAACGATCCTGTTTACTGCTGATTTTTTCGTCGAAAATTCCTCACTTTGTTGTAAAATATCTGGCTGGCTTCGTGTCTAAACTAAATTTTTATAGTTGAAATATTATAATAAGATAAATTTTACATAATGAAGAAAAATCAAAATTTAGTAAATTTCTTCTGCGGAATTTTCGATTTTTTCGGTTATTCCTTTTTTCATAATTCGATTAAATTTCTGACATTCTTACTGAAAAATAATAAATTTACATTGTAAGAAGAAAAATGTTAGAAAAAAAGAAAAAATTATTTAAAAAATTATTTGTTTTTTTTTGTGTGTTAATAAGATAATTTAGCTCTAGAAATTTTGATCAACTCTTTGTGATGATTTAGTGCTCCATAATGATTAATATATATGTTTTTAGTAAATAGTTTATTAAAATTATTGTTTGTTTATGATTTAATTTTACTGTAACTATGTGTATGAGCGAAAAAAGACATGTATCGAGAATAGCAAATTTGCTGCTCTTTGTGCAAATTGTTTGTAAAATAATATATAATAAAAAAAACGAACGCATATGTTGTAAGGAATACAATGTTTTCAAAATCGAAGTCGAAGTGCAAATCGAAGTCGAAGAAATTTAACTCGAAGTCGAAATCGAAGTAGATGTTTAAATTAGAGATGATGGCGGGACGGAACGAGACTCCCGTCCCGTCCCAAAGGGGTTTTATGTGTGATCCCCGTGCCGGAATTTTTTCTGAAATTTTTTTTCGATCTGTTCTGTCCCGGAGTTATGTTCCACTTCCCGAATTCATTGTCCCGTCCCGGTTTTTTAAAAGTTGTCTCGCCTTTAATATTCAAAAACCTTAATAAATGAAAAACTCTTGATGATCTTTGTGTTTTGATTATCATTTCTTTTGCTTCGTGATAAAAAAATGTATTATTATCTCGCGGTGATTTGGAATATGCATCACTATATAAGGATTTGGACGTCTGTGTTCAGATCAGTTTGGGTGCAAATAAAACTATTAACAAGTCGTGTGTTTCTCGTCTCTGTCTTCTTATCGCTAGGACACAACAGTTTCAAACTCACAATCACTTCAAACTCAAAAGCAATTTCCATATGGATCCCAAAGAAGATGGGAAGCAACGTCTGGAGCCTGAAAATGTTCAAGAGGATCTCGAGAGAGGAGGCGATCTGCGAGAAGTGCGACTTTTACGATATCAGACATAACTCAGGTCCTGAACTACCGTGCGTCATTGACAAAAAAGGACTATCTGTCTATAACGGCACCTCTTGATAACGGTACCTTCTCTATCTGTATCATCACATGTGTAGCTACCTGAGGTCTTCAGTTCAAAGATAGCAATTACTGTCATTGAGACAGTACAGTTAATCAGTGACCCCAATTACTGATCGCTGAAAGGACACCAAAAGACAATTTCCTTAATGAGAAATAGATACCTCAATGATCCATTGTACCTGAAAATTAGTTATATGAATTCCAGCATACGACTATGGTAAATAGTATGTGACTTACAATCACTTTTGCTAGGCACTCTCTTGCATGAAGTTGACGTGCTCCGACAGTTATGTTACACAGGTCTAGCCATACTGTCATGGGTATGGAGCACGAAGGCACATAGAAAGTTACACTACGACCACATACAGTCTACAAAGTCTACTGGCTTACACAAAAACGAAAATGTACATTCATAAACACTTATGACTCCGCCAGGCCGTATGCAGTGGCAGTAAAATCTGTTTACAAATAAAAGAGCTACCTGAACAGAGAGCCTAAAACAGAAATATTAATGACTGCTATTGAGGTAATAGTGCTAAAAAAAAAGTAAAGGATGATGAGTGATCACCATCCTACAGCAGTCCAACTTATTCATAGCCTTTGCAATCTTTTTGGTACGACTGTAGCTTTTCTCCAACCTTAGTCAATGATACTCACCCAAAAATGCGAAGAATCAGACGGAAAAGACTATTGACAATTACGATTTAAACATCTACTTCGATTTCGACTTCGATTTAAATTTCTTCGACTTCGATTTGCACTTCGACATAATTTCGACTTCGATTTCGAAAACACTGAAGGCACAGAACTTTTTTTTTATTTCAAACATTTCCAACAATGGAAGTCAATGATTTGTGAAATTTCAACGATTTTTCCTAATGGAGTCAAAGTATCAAAAAATAGATGTGGTGAACGATAATTTTGGTGCATAATCAATGAAAACGTGGCGACATTTGCGCCCAAGGAACTGCGGAAGGTCATTCGCGGACTCGCTATTTTGCGGATCAACATCAGTTGCCCGATATTTGCGGAACGACAATTGCGTCTGGTCAATTGCGAGATGCGACATTTGTGGCCTTGATAAATGTGGATTGTCATTTGCGGACGTGACTTCAGCGGATGCGACATTTGCAGACACGTTTTTGGTGGGTGTGGTGTCTGTGCACAGTTTAAAGATAGCTTGAAAAAAGGTTTCCATGTGAAATATTGGTGGGCAAAAGCAGATTCGCACTTGTCGGGCCAAAAATGACAATTTGCTTTTTTCGTGCCTCAAATGTCGCGTCTGCGCAAATGCGTCCACCAATGTTGTGTAATAGCGAGACACAAATTTTGCCGTACCATTCATATCACTTCTAAAAGCCTCCTAAGCCTAACATGAAGAAGAAACAATTTAAGGAAATTTTTGGCTCACATTGCAAAGTTAGTTGATAGGCCTAAAGTTATGGCCTAAACAAGAACAAAAGCAGATTTTCTACTTAGTAATAGTAGTTGTAAACAATATATTTTCTTATAATGAATATCTTAACGAGATTACACACAGCTCTTTTCACACAAAAGGGCATAAAAATTAACTCTGAATGCAAAATTTTTACCAGACTAATTTGGATAAGGAACTACTAGGAGCAGTGAAACTGGATGTTAAGTTAATTCCAATTTCTAACAAAGTTAAAAATTTATATGAATTTACACGTTAAAAATTTACATGAATAATAATCGCTTGTGAAACGTGGTGACTGCCACTTTGTTAGCACTAATATTTACGTAAAATATTTACGCTAGTCAAGAAAAGGTTAGCTTACAAAAAGACTGTCTTTATCGCTTGCCTTTTTGTGCAATAAACTACAGTCAAACCTCGTTTATACGTCTTTTGCTAAATGTGATTCACCAGTCTAGTCCGAAATATCGCAAGGATTCTGATTTTGCCGATCGTTTTCCAAAATTTTTAAATTTCGTCATAAAGACCCGCGAACCTCGGTTATCTGGTACCTGATTTTCAAAAGGGTGCCGGATAACCGACGTCCTGGTCTTTATGACGAAATTAAAAATTTGGAAAACGAACGGCGCCGTATTTGGGACTAACTGGTAATCACATTTAGCAAAGACTTCGAAATGAGCTAAAGTCGGACAAGGCGGAACAACTTTGAAGTGCTGATAAACGAGGTTTGACTGTATTGGAAATACTGATTTTTTAACCTCAATTGCCATATTTTTCCGACGGATTTTTCGGCGGGCGAACCTTCAATAACAGTTTGAGGGAGACCCTAATGTTATGGTTAAACATACTTTTTTGAAAGGGCAACAACTAATTTAGGATTATGAAGCCATAAATCTCAGTTTCAGCTATCGTTTATTGAAATATTATGTCCCTTGAATGGGCCGCTAGTGTAGTTGATAGCTCTTCTTCAAAAATTCCCTGGTCAGATCCCTATTGTTTTATGTTCTCCATTTTTCTTGGAGTGGATAGCGATTTTCTTTGGGAAATTTCTCATTTGGTAAATTTTCCAAAGAAATTTTAAAAGTTGCTGAAAATAAAGCAACACGGGGATCAACCAAATTGAAAACAAAAAGTACTAAGGCTTTTTTGAGAAATGGTTGTCAACTAGAGTAGCGTCCCTTCAATTAAGGTTTACCGTTTTTCTCTAATCTAACGACATGGCGTATAATTTTTCAACTCACCACCTCCCTCTCGGAAGTTGCGGATACAATCGTCTGATAATTAGCAACAGAAAATACGGTAACTACATTTCATCCATCTTTTAAGGAATGGCATATTACCTTGCCTACTTGAACCTGGTCTACTCTGTAACCATTATTTTCTGTCAGCTAGTTGTTCTGGCAACCATGAGTAGAATTCTGATTGTGCACTATATACGGCCGAGTAGATTAAATAGCAAAGGCATGTCTGTTACTATCATCATCTATTTGGCCATCAACATATTTGATAGCCTGGTGTCTGCGCCCTTCCAGACCTATTTGCTAATCGCCTTTCAAGCGGATAAAACCGCGTTTGATATTTATTTGCTATTTTGGCTGGGCTTTTGGTCACAGAACTGTTTAATAGCTGGACCAGTTGCTATTTTCTTCCTGACACTGGAAAGATATTTGGCGGTAACATTAAGTCTTCAATACAATCGCAAATTCAAATGCTTAGTTATTTGGCTTCAAATGGCTATGCTCTTTATAATTTATTCGCTGAGTTGCTTCACATATATGCTCGAGTTACCATTAGATCTATCTAAAGGTAGGAATGTTTTACCGTACTTCTTCTAATAGAGACGCTCCCCCTCCCCCCTCCTCCTAAAAATCTAAGCCTTTGACCATTAATTGCATAAATATTTTGGGTTAATTGCACTTTAGTAGTCCATTGGAATTTTAATAGTCCGAAACCAATTTAGTAGTCCAAAGGTATTTTAGTCATCCAAATGTATTTTAATGGTCCAATTATTTAAAAACTAGGGACAGCAGGCGCCTATCGGCGCCTCTATCGTATTTTGAAATTTTAATGAATATTAATCCACCACATACCCCCCTGATTACCCTTTTCTTGGTAATCCCCATCTTGGCTACCCTCTTCCTGGGTGCATTCCTACAAATTGCATACAAACCCTCCTACTCAGGTACTTACCTTGTGGTTCTATCTCCATCCTGGTAATTCGGGCCCTATCCTAGTTATTGGAGGTTATCCATGTGGTTCGGGCCCCATCTTGGTGGTCGGGGTACTTTCTTGGTGGTTCGAGAACCATCCTGGTGATTCGGACCTCATATTGGTGATCGGGGTACTTTTCCGGTGGTTCTGGCGGTTTTGCCAAAAAATTTGGCGCCAAGTCAAAAAAAATTCATTCAATTTTTTATTTATAGATTTTCCCATAAAACCCCCAATTATCAGCTTTAAAGGCTAAAATTCCAAATTTTTTTCTCAGCAAACCCCAGATCTAAATTACAAAGGTCCTCCGCCGTTAAAAGGGCTTTCAAATGAGTATAAACTCACCTAATAAAATATATCTCAGAAAAAGTTATAACTGGTGCAACGGAACCACTCATGGTATTTTCCCATGAAACTCCCATATTTCAACTTCAGGAAGCAAAATCTCAATTTTTCACAGCACACACCAAATCTAAAAATAAAAGGTCCTCCGCCATTGAAATAGCTTTAAAATAAGTACAAACTTGCCTCTTAAAATATTTCTCAGAAAAAAAGTTATTGATGGTGCAACGGGACTACTCAAAAAGCGTTACGGACAACATTTCCCCCCAACCAACCCCCGACCCAAATACTATATAGAGATCTAAAAAAGGGAATGAGGGCTGTATTGGGAGGGGAATGGAATGATTATAAGGGATTATAGAGGGGAATATGATTATATGCGCAGCTTTTTCGGCTCTTTTTTAAATCTGTTTTACCATGTTTTTCAACGTGGGCCATGGCAAAAAGAGCCTCTATATGCATTTTATGATCAAAAGTACTTGTCGGAATCATGTCTCAGGTAAGTGAGTGCGCGCATCTCTAACTCAAGTACCAATATTTTCGTGATGTCTTTGCAAATGGTACTGACCAAAAAAATTCAAATTGATGTGATGAATTAATTTAGTCGCAGCGAAAAACCAAAAAAGGACAAAAGTATGATCCTTTAAAGAACCCAAACATGTTTTCCGAACTAAAAAAGTAAGAAAAACATAATTCTAACTCACGCTGCCATAACCTGCGTCTAAGCAAAAAAAGGGGGAGGGGGGTCAAAGCAATAAAACAGTCTTTTTTTTTTTCGTATAAGGCAAGATGTTGCTTGTTAACAGATGAGACTTTTCCTACACACAATAAATCATCGACTATGCTTTACAAAACAACTTTACGAGACTACTTTTCACACTATGCACCATTTGCAGTTCGATACATTGCCCTGCCTTGTCAGATCACAACTTGAATCTTTTATATTTCAGTTTCACAATGTGGAATATTTTCTTGCCTTCTGACAAAATACAGAAATCTGCCACAGCTTTGCACAAAAGTGATTTTTGGGCTGCTTAACATTTCACTGAGCCTTTTGTTTTTTCGAAACACCCGAAAAAACATGTTGAACATTGTAAGTCAATTTTTAAAATACAGTCGAGTCCCGCTGACCCGGCACCCCGATAACCCGGCACCCCCAATAACCGGCACCCTAAGACTGGTCCGTCAATAAAAATTACCCCCAATAAACCGGCATCTATCATAGTTTACAACATTTTCAATTTGCGTCAATTTTTCTGTATGCGGTAGGCCCCAGTATTCAAAACTATGCTCAACATCTTCTTGTTAGTGTGACCTTTTCCATTAGTGGCCCTCTTTTATTCTCTTCCTTTCCTATGCAACCCTTTACCCTCTTAAATTAGTTGAATAAAGGGTGATTATAAAGAGGGTATTATAAAGAAAATGATACCACTAACCCGGCACCCCGCTAACCCGGAACTTTTGCCGGTCCCAGTGGTGCCGGGTTGGCGAACGTGTACCGTCAATTTTTTTGTAAATTACTGTTTTGCTTTTAGAAAAATCGCGCTGTTTGGATAACATTAATTTTAGAAGTTTGTTTAAATTCTGTTCCTACTTTTATCGGGTTTTCATTTAACGCGGTAAGCTAGAAATACGAATTCGTTGTGATAAACTCACTTTTTGCAGATTACGGGTATTTCATTTGGAAATTACGCTGGTCAATATGCTATATTTTTAAGCAATCTGGATTCTGCTCTTTGCGGCATTTTTTATACAGTTATACTAATGCCAAATGGAAAGAAAGTGGAAGTGTCTGTAACTCGTTCAGCGCATAACCGAAAAACCAATCAACGTACAATTAGTTATTAAACAACTGTCAAAGATAATAATAAAAGATCGTTTAGTCAGAGAGCTACATGTGTCAGGTGTAGCTTATGATTGGCTTTCGATTTTAAGCTTCTTCTCGATGTGAAAAAATCGATTTAAAAATGGACAATACTATTTTGGCTAGAGTTGCTGAAATGACCGGTCATTTAATAATCCGGTCAAATGACCGGTCATTTGACAGCAAATGACCGAATATCGGTCATTTTATAGGACCAAGCATTTTTGTATCATGTGATCAATTTTTCAACCATTTCTTCAAAACTTTTGTAATCAAGGTAAATTAAAAGCATCTTTATTCTACATATCAATTCGATAATCAACCAAAATCAAAATATTCTACTTCATCAAAAATTTCCTCTTCAATTTGTACCTCCTGTTCTTGTTCAGATTCTTCCGTGCAGGTATGCCCGCTGGTAGTTCGGGTGTATCCACGTGGTTCGGGTATCTGTTGGTGGTTCGGGTACCGGCTGGTGGCCTGCTTGTGGCTGACATCTCTACTGAAAGTGAAGCAATATTGATTGACGGAACACTAAATGACATGAACTGCTTTGAATCAAAACTCAATGTGCAACAATATTTCGTTGGAAGATCATAAAATTCAAAATTATCATTTGACCGAAATTCCCTTGACGGTCAAATGTTAATAAATGACCGGTCATTTGACCAGTCCAATGACCGGTCATTTGACCGGTCATTGGACTGGTCAAATGTTAATAAATGACCGGTCATTTGACCAGTCCAATGACCGGTCATTTGACCAGTCCAATGACCGGTCATTTGACCAGTCCAATGACCGGTCATTTGACCGGTCATTGGTCCGGTCATTAGTCCAATGACCAATGACCGGTCATTGGACTGACCGGTCATTTGACCGGTCAGTTTGACCGGTCATTAGTCCAATGACCGGTCATTTGACCGGTCATTGGACTGGTCAAATGTTAATAAATGACCGGTCATTTGACCGGTCATTGGACCGGTCAAACGACCATTCAGCAACCCTAATTTTGGCGCACAAACACTTTTTTTGGCGCAAATCGGTTGTGGCCATGGTTGTAATTCTTTACGAACAGAAGAGATTTGGAAAGTTAGTCAAAAAGTTTTCCGGAACTCTTTACGGAAAGTTTTCTGGAAAGCTTTCCGTCTTCTAACCCTGGTTTTGGCGCAAATGTACTTTTTTTGGCGCAAATCCACTCTTTTTGGCGCGAATCAATGGATCAAATTGAAATGTAGCGACTAATGACTGAAAAATAGCGAGAAATTACTTAATTCTGGCGGCTAATTCAAATTTGCCTTTAAATTAGGAAATTTAGCGATTAATTGCTGAAATCTGGCGACTAATTTTCACAAAACTGATTTTTCAGCCATCTTTATAATTTTGGTAAAGGGACGTTTCTCCCTTTTTGCATTTGCAAAAAGGAGAAACGTTTCTCCACCACTTTGCATTTTCAAATTCCTGCCTGTTTCATGTCGTTTTTAGCACGAAAGTGTTTATTACTTATTATTAGTTGTTTATATTGCTGTATTACGCACTTGTACTTGCTTGTTCGTCTTGCGTAAGGGTGTAATCTAAATTTATGAATTCATCGACCATTTTTATTTAGGCTCTCAGGATGATTATTTTTGAATGGTCGAACGAAGATGTCGCCTCGTGGCTGAAGCTGAGGAGGAGCTCAAGCCAAAGATCAAGGTTATTACCATCATTAGTAATATGGTATATTTACCTATATTTTTCTTGTTTTCAGAACTTCGTAACCTACTTTGACCTGGAGTGGATGAGTAAGCCAATGCAACTACCGTCAAAGTGTGAGGACAAACGTGTGAGGGTTTTCATTCTTTCCTAAAGCGGTAGGTTTTTTTATTTCGCCTATCATAGACCGGTTTATTGCTTAATGTTCAGTCGCCATGGGTCCCTCCGCCGTCCTGGTTTCTCTCGACTCTTCAACTTCCTTCAAAACATTGAGTACCAGCAAAGCGTGAAGATGATCAAACTTCAAGAGGGTATCAAGCCAAAGCTACAAAGCCACAGTTACAAGAAAGTCAACGAGAGGCTGGAGCTGTTGTGGAAGGGCGCAAAACAATTGAACTGCTGAGCTCTTATTGTTCGAGATGTTTGAATAAAATTTACTTTTGATTGTTAGTGAATAGATGTACTGGTGAACGGTAAATGTGCTAAAAATGACAAATACAAGTGCGTAATACAGCAATATAAACAGCTAACAATAAGTAATAAACACTTTCGTGCTGAAAACGACATGAAACAGGCGGGAATTTGAAAATCCAAAAAAAGGGAGAAACGTTTCTCCCTTTTTTTGCAAATGCAAAAAAAGGGAGAAACGTCCACGCACCATAATTTTTAGTGTTTCCTATAGGCAAATCGGGGTCGTAGCACACAAAACAAAAATGACAGATGCGACCGCTAAAGATTAGACGGCGCGCGAGTGCATAGCCGTGAAAGAGTGATTTAGCAAAAGATATGTTGATGGCAAGGAATATGTCTCTTTTTTGAATGTTTTTTTTTTTGTGTTCTAGGACCCCGATTTGCCTATAGGAAACACTAAAAATGAAAAAAATGACTGAAGAAATCAGTTTTGTGAAAATTAGTCGCCAGATTTCAGCCATTAGTCGCTAAATTTCCTAATTTAAAGGCAAATTTGAATTAGTCACCAGAATAAAGTAATTTAATTTAATTTTTCAGTCATTAGTCGCTACATTTCAGTTACAGCCCCAATCAATTTCTTTTGCCGCAAATTCTCTTGGTACCTATTTCAACCTAACCCAAGGGTCCTAAATCGGACTTTTTGTTTGTTTTAGGCTAGGTAACAATGATTAAAGTCATGATTTGGACCAATTTTGATTGTTATCCGAGTTATTTGGCCTGTTTTTCATGGATTTCCTAACTTTCCCTGATTCCCATTTTACATTGCTTTTTTTTATCGATATATACACTCTTGATAACTTATTTTCTTGTTTTTCGGGTAAATATTACGGGCTCAAGTGAGAAGATCTCGGAGGATATGTCGAGGGTGTGTAACAGTCGTGGTATTTTCGGGTGGTACTTAATTCTGCTCGCTAATCTCTGAAAATTGCCCGCTAATTTCTGAAAAATGCCCGCTAATTTTTTTTCGAAAAATCAGCGGGCATTTTTCAAAAGTAGCAGAGCAATTCCCAATAGTGGCCATTTTCAGAGATTAGCTGGCAGATTTAAATATTAGCCTTTTTATCCCGTCAAATTATTTTGTCTTGCAGGTTCACCTTGGTTTAGGGTAAATTTCAATGATTCGAGCTGGAAAAAGCTTCAGCTAAACCAGGAAGACTGCAAAAGGACGTGAATCAGCTAGCTGGAGAAGTGCATGCTGGTGGGCTCTAACCTTCTTGTGTTTTGCTTCTCCAGTCAGGTAACTTTTTACCTTTGTAAGTAATTTACACTTTGACTACATACTATCTGACAAAGTCACGAGTAAATGTAACATCGAATTCATCAGATAGACACACACGTACATTTGAGCAAACTTTTGACTTTGTTGACTGTATGTGGTCGAAGTGTCACTTTATGTGCCTTTGTGCTTCATCAGGCATTATAGCTAGGCCTTTGTGACATAACTGTCGGAGCACGTCAACTTCATAAAGAGGCTGCCAGGCAAAAGTGCTTACAAGCCACGTGCTATTCATTTACTATGATTCTCCGCTGAATTTATATCATTAATTTTAGGTACAATAGGTCATTCAAGTATCTTATTATCATCAAGGAATTTCTCTTCTGTAGTCTTTTATCGATCAGTGGACGACTGTTAGCGCAGTTATTATTAAATACACTACTGTTAAACAATCTTTAGAATGATCGAATCAGTGCAGAAAACAGGTTTTGGAACCTAAAAACATTGAAAAAAATTTTATCCGAGTGGACGACCACTTCCTACCACCACCCAAGTACAGGGTGTCCCAAGAAATATGCCCACTTTCAAACGTCCATAACTTTTTTTCTAGATCGAATTTCGAAAATCTGTAACCGTAGATCGACTCACAAGGGACCCGCGTGAACTGTCAACTCACTCACGGCATTTCTAAAAGTTTTATCGTATAGCCATAGTCGATTTACTTAGTGTAGCCGCGAGGATTTTCCGGACAGAAAGAAAAATTTTGAGTACGAGACTAAAGACTATGTAACACATTATAACTTTATAACGGTTGTGGGTAAAAAGAGGGCTGCAAAAAGAGGGCCGGTAAAAGAGGCGGTAAAGAGGGCCAGTAAAGAGGGCCAGTAAAAAGAGGGCCGCAAAGAGGGCCGTAAAAAGAGGGCCAAATTGTCAACTTTACTTTTATTTGGCTTAAGACACTGTCTGACCGTTTTTTTTGCTGATAACGGTCTATTAGCGGTTATGGTTAGTAATATCAGGTCACAGCTTTTAATTTATCTCATTCATATCGTGTTAGATATTTTCAATAAAAGATGTAAATTATTGAGGGCTATGGATATTAAAACAAACAAAGGAATGCCACTGGTTTTGTGCAATGGGTACCTGATGCTGAAAGCAAAGTCAAGCGCTGATGGTCTGCGTCAGTTTTGGCGATGTCAGCTTGAAAAGCTTGGTTGCAGAGGACGCGCCGTTTCCCCTTATGGTTCAACAGTTCTGAAAGAAACGAATTCGCACAACATACACGGCGCAAGTCCAGCGGCAGTTCAGGTTAGGCTAAATTGCTTGATTAATTTATTTTTATTTTGTGTGATTAAGAAGAGGAAGGCTTTGACAGATGTAAGAAAGATGGCTTATGCGCAAATAGGTGTTCCTGCACAGACGATAGTTGCAAGTGTAAAAGCAAATCTCAGCGTCGATGCGATCCAGACTTTTCCCCAAGATGTCAACGTAAAGCGAAGAATAACCAACGCTCGTAAACCGTTACGAGGTCATTAAACTTATTTTTTGTTAGCTTGCATTCAACCGGCTTTTTCGTTTAGGTGCCGATGTAAATAAGCCGTTAAGCCAGATGAAGCTATCTGAAGAATACAAGACAACTGCTACAGGTGGAAGATTTCTGCTAGTTGATTCGCGCTCAGTGCAGCCTAATGAACCCGTGTTCTTGATATTTGCTTCGATCGGGGTTTGACTTTCTGCGCCTCTACCGAAACTGGTCGATTGATGGCACCTTCTTTTGCAGTCAGAGTACTTTGTTCAGATGTTTACGATCAATGTTTTCAAAGAAGAGTCTACTCTACCGGCTGTATTCTTTCTGTTGCGTGACAAAAGTGAGGAAACATACAGCCGAGCGTTCCAGGCCTTGTTTTCTCAATTGGCAGGGGTTTCTCCTCTAACAATCATGTCTGGTTGGTCATTTTTCAATTAAAATTGAAATAAAAACACTAAATTGAAAAGTTTAGACTTTGAAAGAGCGCCGATCAACGTGCTTACCAATCTGTTTCCAAGGGTCAATGTCAACTTTTGTCTGTTTCACTTTGGCCAAAGTCTCTTCAGGAACTTGTCAAAGAAAGGGTTGAAAATTCTATATGATATTCCGGGCATCAAGTCGCTGCTTCGCTCATTTAACGCTTTGGCTTTCCTGCCGACAAATGAAGTGGAAACTGGGTACGAAGAATTGCTAGTGGAGGTCAGTGGCCGCATCGCAAGTCAAACTATTCCTCGGGAAAATGTCGCAAAGCTTCAGGGTATGACTTGTTGAATATTCAGTGTTCTTTCTGTAATGTCTGAATTTTAGAATTTCTGCGGTACATAGAATTCACGTACGTTCGCAGAATCGATGAAAATGGACAAGAAATGGAGCCTCTTTTTCCGGTGGAGTCTTGGAATTGCTACGAATCTGTGCTGAATAAATTGCCGAGGACTAACAATGCGATGGAGGGTGGCATAAAGAATTCAACCGGAAATTCTCAAAGCGCAACACAAAGCTAAGTCATTTTATCGTTCGATTGAAGGAAGAGGAGCATACTACTTGGCAACTGGCTCTGAGGTAAGAGTTCAAAATTCTAGTGGTCATAAAACTTTATGTTAAAGGCATGAAGCCAACCCAGCTGATCCAGTGCGCAACCCAAGAAGCACTAAAGTCGTCAATTCAGAACGCCAGATTTCCAAGCTTGTCTCTGATTACTCAAACGTGGAGCCACAGAATCGTCGTCGCCTACCTTATTTGAGTAGCTTGCAATTCCATATGTCGAAGTTCTACATAGAAGAGCCGTCGGATGACCTGGTAGAGGAAGTGCTTCCAGAAGAAGAAACAGAGAGCGGTTTAAGTGAATCAGATGATAACGGTGATACTTACTGAATCAAAACCTTTTTTGCTTGTTATGTTACAGAATAAATTATTTTGTGAGAGTTGTTAGAAATAAAGTGTTTTGATTTGAAGAAAGATGAAGCCAGTGTTCACATTTAGCAGTTTTGGGATTAGATGCTGTGTTTACAACACAAAAACGATATAATAGCAGAAAGAATCCCCAGAAGTAACTTTGTGTCCAAAAAAGAAGAGTTGAATGATTGGCCCTCTTTTTACGGCCCTCTTTTTGCGGCCTCTTTTGCTGGCCCTTTTTACGGCCCTCTTTTGCAGCCCTTTTACCGGCCCTCTTTACCGGCCCTTTTGCAGCCCTCTTTTACCCAGTACCCCAGATCCACTTGGTTTTGCCTTTTTTTAACTCTGAAGGAAGGGTTGACTTCCAGGAAAACATGATTTAATGTTGTGCATTTATAAATCAAAATGAATGAATAATAAAAATATGAATAATAATAATTAAAGTCAGAGTTGGCGTTAGAGTTGGAGTTGGCGTTGAAGTTGGAGTTTTTTTATGAAAGGGTTGGAGTTGGAGTCGGAGTTGGAGTTGGAGTCGGAGTTGGAGTTAAAAAGCATTCATAAAAAAAATACTCCAACTCCAACGCCAACTCCAACGTTTGTGAAAGAGCTATTACCTTATTTTTGAAGATCGTATGTGGTTAATGTTATTTTATGTGAAAATTTTACAAACTCAGCTTCAAAATGAGTTATCAACAACTTTATTAAGTAAAGTGTAAAGGGTCAAAGTGGCCCGGACAAGCTCAAGACTCAGTAATTTTCAGAGTTCATTTTTGCATTATTTTTTAATTAATATTTTAAGCAACTTTTTGTTGGAAAGTCGGTTAAAGTGTATAAATTCGGTAAAAACTAAATGAACTCAGCTACAAAACGATCTACCAACTTATAAATTTAGGTAAGTGTCAAGGGTCAAAGTGGCCTGGACAAGCGCAGAACTCAGTAATTTTTAGGGTTTATTTTTGCTATTTTATTATTTTATTTTTGCTTTTTAATTACCCCGCACAAGACTAGAGACAAATATTTAGTATTTTAAAAGAGCATGTACATTGAAAGCTATGTCCCCAATATTCCAACACAGATTTTTCAAAAGCGCTTAAGGGCCTAGTCGCCAGTCACCCTAGTTAGTAATATTTTGGTCTCGGATTTTTGCGCGGCGTATTGTAAGGAACTGAATTTTTAAATTTATTTCTTGTACATTCGACTAGTGTCTTCAAAACTGACACTGGTACCTAAATTATAACGTAACTTTATTTATAATAAAAAACCAAAAAGTTTTAGCTTTCATCAGGCACATCTTTTAAATCACAAATCTTTTGTATAATTTTCTCAAGTACATCTTGTACCACCACATTGCTGATTGAAATAACTCCTTCTTTATTTTCTGGCTTTATCGCCTTGTTCCTATCCTTGGACACCACATACGGACTGCTTGGCTCAGAAGAAGCAGGCGAAGAATGGGCGTTGCTTTGCGAGTATCCGGAATCATCTAACAGAGAATTATTCCTGGCAGAATCATCGGCTGCTGAAGTGTCTTCACCAACCTTACCATTTTTCATTCCCTCTTTTGAAGTTTGCTCTATAAAATGTCACAGTTATAATTATAACATTTTTGTTGTTTTTCTTTTTTGTTTGCCCTTTTTTATTTTTTCCAATATGTTAAATTCTGTTTGAATTACCACTTTTAGATATGACGTGGCGCATTCAAAATCGTCATAACTTCTATAATCCCTGGTTAAAAAATTATGAGCCTGTGCATTCGATAGATATTTTCCAGGGCTATCTGTTAATCAAAAAAGTTTATCATTAGCTAGCCTTTAGGAGGTAGGGCTAGCCTTTATATGAAAACTAGCATAAAAATTACTTATAAATCTTGAACTATTTTTAGATATACTAATGGATTCTTCTTAAGTGATAAAATTTCGGGACCTAAAAAACTGGATGAATCAGGCAAAATAGTAGGGCTTTCAAAGCTGCAAAAGATGCCCGTAAGGAGCAACTTTGCCAAGCGAGAGGCTTAAGATAACTTACAACCTCGCCCAGCAGCCCAAAAGGGACCTACCCTACCCACATTCAAACAAAACACACAGCAAAATATTTGCCTAGAAAACCAACTAATTGCAAAAGTCCGACGACAAAATGGTCAAACGGAAAAGTAACCACCAAAAATATAACAACCGAAAAACCGTGTCAAGAGTCTTGACTCAAGACTCCCAATTATAGACACAAATATGAGGACAAAGATAGAAAAATCGGTTCAAATGAATGAACTTGTGGTTTGGCACGATTTGGCCATTTTAGTCATTCTGACATGCTGTGTGTGTACGACATTTGTCATATTTTTTAGTTAACTGTATACGATAAAATGACGTAGACAGCTAACGAAAAAGTAACAAATGTCGCGCGACATATTTTGTGATTTTAAGGTTTGCCAAAACATAACGTAGTTTTTCAAAAAATCCTCACCATTTGCTGCTGCATGATGAACTAAAAGTCGGAAGGCAACAGTCCGCAAGCATCTCTTACCCTCCTTATTGTCCCCAATCAATCTCGCCCACCGAATTTCTAGCATAAATTTTAGTGCTTGGAGGTTTGTCTGTTGGACTAGGATGATGAGGACATCCTGTAAGGGTATCTACGGGTGGAGGAATCAAACTGGAAAAGTGATGGCATGAAGGACATTTGACTATACCACCCACAGGTGCAGATGGGAGACCAGAACTCTCCCCAGTCGGCTTTGTATCCAAAATTTCATTTGGGATGGCTAGGCAATTATTGGCTGAGAATCGGCGTCTGCTGCACAAGGCTCTGTGATGAAGGGGAATGGAACCAAGCAAGGGCACTTGGGACATACCTCCAGGACTGCCTGGCTTATGTCTGGCACTATATTTGATATTGCCAGTGGGAGAGGTGGTTGGAGTGGGAGCAGGAGTAACTGGGGTTTTGATAATAAGCGATTGGGTCAGCGAATCTACATCTGTAAGACTGATTCTGGGCGTGGTGCCAACAGCTGAGCCGGGTGGAAGAGATTCTGCCTGAAATACAGGCAAACTAATTATTTTTAAAGCAGGTTTTTACCCGGGTTTCTGACTACATTTCATATAAAGCACCTCAATATAAAGGATAAAAAATAGACCTCCAAATAAACTTTTTTCATTTCTGATTTTTGGCGAATCAGGCATGTTTTTTGTCCTGTTGACTATATTAGATCATTCTGACTCAAAATGACCACCCACTTGTTCTGTCTCAGAATGAAACCCTATGAGATAACTGTAGAATTTGTCGTAAATTATACCAGAAATTCTACAGTTATTTCATGGGGTTTTCATTCTGAGTCATCAAATGAAAAAGGTCATTTTGAGTCAGAATGACCAAATACAGTTAACGCGACAAAAACATGCCTAACCCGCCAAAAGTCAGAAAAAAAGTTTATTTGAACGCGCTTTATATTTTATAAATTAGCTGTGGAATTCTCCAAAAAGTTCAAAAATTTTCAAATTTCTCAGTGCGGACAAAAAATATATAAAGGTAAGCGTTTATTAGCTGAAACTGCCAACCTGGACAACAGGAGGACTAGCACTGCCCAGCCTTCTTGCACCCGACATAATGGAATGTGTTTTCGAGCGACCATTGCTCACAGGGAAAGGCGAGGGCATTGAAGAATTCAAGCAACAGGACGGCCCACTACTTGTCTCATCTACCACCTTTTGGGCAAATCCATAACCAAAAGTGGGGAACCTTCTGTTGCGTATTTGTTCCATTTGTTGAGCTTTAATAGTGCCTTGAGGGGTGTTGGATTCGGCTAGCATACGCGGCACAGAATCTGTGCTGTAGGTGCTATACCCACCAAAACTCAGATCCAAATAGCCGGCTGAACAAAGAGAGTCCACATCGAAGATGCTAGTACTTGTCCACTCGCCATTTGGACCAACTTCAGAAGAGGTGGAGTCCATGGATTCTGAAATCACACCCGATTGTATATTGCCTAGTGATTTTTTATTTTTCGTGAAAATATATACCAAGTAGAGGGTTTATGTGTGCAGCATAAGCTAATCTTTGATTCCTTTGTCTTTGCATAAGCGGCGAGGCAACTGGAGTGGTCTGCATACTGCAACTTACCATCTTCTTAGGCTCCGTATTCTGCCCCATTTTAGCTAGTCGGTCATTGGTGGCAAACTTGGCGAATAAGCGAGATCTAAATTCCATTTACAATTTTCTTTATTAACTTTTTATGGTGAACTTCAAAGCGCGAGGTGAACTTTACTAATTGCTCCCTTCTAAAAGTAATTCTCGTGTCAAACACCCGGGTTTTATAAAAGACGATACTTTTTTTGGCGCAAATACAACTTTTTGCAAATTTACCTTTTTTAAATGTTGTTCAGGTATCTTCTCTTTTTTGTTATCATTTTCAGCCTTCGGTCAAATTTCCGTGTTTTTTACTTAATTTTTTTTTAATTTAATTCAAACTGAACTTTTTTTGAAAGTGATAGCACCATCAGGTAGCCCTGTGATTCTAGTTTCTTACGATCCATCATTTATTCCATTACAGTCAAACCTCGATAAACCGACACCCCTGGGGACCGTGCCTAAGGTATCGGTTTATAGATCTTTCGGTTTAAAGAGGCTTTAAGTTCGGGTGGTATTTAATTTTGGCCATAGAATTGTGAAAAATGGCCATAGAATATTTAAATTTGGCCATAGATTTTTTTGGCCATAGAATATTGAAAAATGGCCATAGATTACTGAATTTTGGCCATAGATATTGTATTTCTGTCATACACATCGGACAAGTAGTTAAATTACGCGCTGTTTGTGTCGCGCTGTTTACGTTACTAAAATTTAGTATGTCTCTGCGAGAAGTTACCGGCAAAAGAAAGGACAAGCCAGCTCTCGTCTACACCCAAGTGCTCAAGTTCGACGGTGAAGAAGCAGAAAGCGCTCTTCAGCAGTGGAAAGGCGATCAGGGAAGTGTTCGGGTTACAAATAACTGGCACTTGTAAGTTCTATCATTGTAAGACCTCCATTGTGTATTGTAATGTACCCATTCACTTTTCAGGAAGAGCAAATCGGCGATCCGCAAGCATACTTTGGAGAACTACGAATGCGCGGTGTCAAGAAAAAGGGATGGACGGTGGACTCTACTTGGTGAACTGGGAACACTATTTGGTGGGCTTCAGTTCTTTTGATCGCGAGTTGATTTTATAAAGTGAGTGTTTCAGGAGTCGCTCTTCTACATAATTAGTCCTTCTCCTAATTGGCCGCGCTACTTCTCATGCAATTGCTTTGTTGGTGCGAAGAAAGGTCCTTGCAAGCACGCGCTCCTGATCATGCGCAAAGAAGGAAGAATCGAGTTTCCGAGTCATCCCACAGCTGATCCATTGGGCAGGAAAAGAAAGAGAAGAAGGCCGAGCCAAGGATAAATATTGTTCAAACGTTGGTGATGTTATTGTTTTGGGATGTTTATGGCTGTCTGTTGGAAACTAATAAAGTTACGTGAGAAATAGTATGTTTGCTTAGCTTCAGTAGCTGATTTTGTTATCCAAAATCTATAGTAATATAACAGCGCGTAATTTAACTACTTGTCGTATGTGTATGACAGAAATACAATATCTATGGCCAAAATTCAGTAATCTATGGCCATTTTTCAAAAATCTATGGCCATTTTTCAATATTCTATGGCCAACACAAATCTATGGCCAAATTTAAATATTCGTCGTGAATGAATCGTCGTCGCCTACCTTATTTGAGTAGCTTGCAATTCCATATGTCGAAGTTCTACATAGAAGAGCCGTCGGATGACCTGGTAGAGGAAGTGCTTCCAGAAGAAGAAACAGAGAGCGGTTTAAGTGAATCAGATGATAACGGTGATACTTACTGAATCAAAACCTTTTTTTGCTTGTTATGTTACAGAATAAATTATTTTGTGAGAGTTGTTAGAAATAAAGTGTTTTGATTTGAAGAAAGATGAAGCCAGTGTTCACATTTAGCAGTTTTGGGATTAGATGCTGTGTTTACAACACAAAAACGATATAATAGCAGAAAGAATCCCCAGAAGTAACTTTGTGTCCAAAAAAGAAGAGTTGAATGATTGGCCCTTTTTACGGCCCTCTTTGCGGCCCTCTTTTACTGGCCCTCTTTACTGGCCCTCTTTACCGGCCTCTTTTTACCGGCCCTCTTTTTGCAGCCCTCTTTTTACCCAGTACCCCAGATCCACTTGGTTTTGCCTTTTTTTAACTCTGAAGGAAGGGTTGACTTCCAGGAAAACATGATTTAATGTTGTGCATTTATAAATCAAAATGAATGAATAATAAAAATATGAATAATAATAATTAAAGTCAGAGTTGGCGTTAGAGTTGGAGTTGGCGTTGAAGTTGGAGTTTTTATGAAAGGGTTGGAGTTGAGTCGGAGTTGGAGTTGGAGTCGGAGTTGGAGTTAAAAAGCATTCATAAAAAAAATACTCCAACTCCAACGCCAACGCCAACTCCAACGTTTGTGAAAGAGCTATTACCTTATTTTTGAAGATCGTATGTGGTTAATGTTATTTTATGTGAAAATTTTACAAACTCAGCTTCAAAATGAGTTATCAACAACTTTATTAAGTAAAGTGTAAAGGGTCAAAGTGGCCCGGACAAGCTCAAGACTCAGTAATTTTCAGAGTTCATTTTTGCATTATTTTTTAATTAATATTTTAAGCAACTTTTTGTTGGAAAGTCGGTTAAAGTGTATAAATTCGGTAAAAACTAAATGAACTCAGCTACAAAACGATCTACCAACTTATAAATTTAGGTAAGTGTCAAGGGTCAAAGTGGCCTGGACAAGCGCAGAACTCAGTAATTTTTAGGGTTTATTTTTGCTATTTTATTATTTTATTTTTGCTTTTTAATTACCCCGCACAAGACTAGAGACAAATATTTAGTATTTTAAAAAGAGCATGTACATTGAAAAGCTATGTCCCCAATATTCCAACACAGATTTTTTCAAAAAGCGCTTAAGGGCCTAGTCGCCAGTCACCCTAGTTAGTAATATTTTGGTCTCGGATTTTTGCGCGGCGTATTGTAAGGAACTGAATTTTTAAATTTATTTCTTGTACATTCGACTAGTGTCTTCAAAACTGACACTGGTACCTAAATTATAACGTAACTTTATTTATAATAAAAAACAAAAAAGTTTTAGCTTTCATCAGGCACATCTTTTAAATCACAAATCTTTTGTATAATTTTCTCAAGTACATCTTGTACCACCACATTGCTGATTGAAATAACTCCTTCTTTATTTTCTGGCTTTATCGCCTTGTTCCTATCCTTGGACACCACATACGGACTGCTTGGCTCAGAAGAAGCAGGCGAAGAATGGGCGTTGCTTTGCGAGTATCCGGAATCATCTAACAGAGAATTATTCCTGGCAGAATCATCGGCTGCTGAAGTGTCTTCACCAACCTTACCATTTTCATTCCCTCTTTTGAAGTTTGCTCTATAAAATGTCACAGTTATAATTATAACATTTTTGTTGTTTTTCTTTTTTGTTTGCCCTTTTTTAATTTTTCCAATATGTTAAATTCTGTTTGAATTACCACTTTTAGATATGACGTGGCGCATTCAAAATCGTCATAACTTCTATAATCCCTGGTTAAAAATTATGAGCCTGTGCATTCGATAGATATTTTCCAGGGCTATCTGTTAATCAAAAGTTTATCATTAGCTAGCCTTTAGGAGGTAGGGCTAGCCTTTATATGAAAACTAGCATAAAAATTACTTATAAATCTTGAACTATTTTTAGATATACTAATGGATTCTTCTTAAGTGATAAAATTTCGGGACCTAAAAAACTGGATGAATCAGGCAAAATAGTAGGGCTTTCAAAGCTGCAAAAAAGATGCCCGTAAGGAGCAACTTTGCCAAGCGAGAGAGGCTTAAGATAACTTACAACCTCGCCCAGCAGCCCAAAAGGGACCTACCCTACCCACATTCAAACAAAACACACAGCAAAATATTTGCCTAGAAAACCAACTAATTGCAAAAGTCCGACGACAAAATGGTCAAACGGAAAAGTAACCACCAAAAAATATAACAACCGAAAAAAACCGTGTCAAGAGTCTTGACTCAAGACTCCCAATTATAGACACAAATATGAGGACAAAGATAGAAAAATCGGTTCAAATGAATGAACTTGTGGTCTTGGCACGATTTGGCCATTTTAGTCATTCTGACATGCTGTGTGTGTACGACATTTGTCATATTTTTTAGTTAACTGTATACGATAAAATGACGTAGACAGCTAACGAAAAAGTAACAAATGTCGCGCGACATATTTTGTGATTTTAAGGTTTGCCAAAACATAACGTAGTTTTTTCAAAAAAAATCCTCACCATTTGCTGCTGCATGATGAACTAAAAAGTCGGAAGGCAACAGTCCGCAAGCATCTCTTACCCTCCTTATTGTCCCCCAATCAATCTCGCCCACCGAATTTCTAGCATAAATTTTAGTGCTTGGAGGTTTGTCTGTTGGACTAGGATGATGAGGACATCCTGTAAGGGTATCTACGGGTGGAGGAATCAAACTGGAAAAGTGATGGCATGAAGGACATTTGACTATACCACCCACAGGTGCAGATGGGAGACCAGAACTCTCCCCAGTCGGCTTTGTATCCAAAATTTCATTTGGGATGGCTAGGCAATTATTGGCTGAGAATCGGCGTCTGCTGCACAAGGCTCTGTGATGAAGGGGAATGGAACCAAGCAAGGGCACTTGGGACATACCTCCAGGACTGCCTGGCTTATGTCTGGCACTATATTTGATATTGCCAGTGGGAGAGGTGGTTGGAGTGGGGGTGGGAGCAGGAGTAACTGGGGTTTTGATAATAAGCGATTGGGTCAGCGAATCTACATCTGTAAGACTGATTCTGGGCGTGGTGCCAACAGCTGAGCCGGGTGGAAGAGATTCTGCCTGAAATACAGGCAAACTAATTATTTTTAAAGCAGGTTTTTACCCGGGTTTCTGACTACATTTCATATAAAGCACCTCCTCCAAATAAACTTTTTCATTTCTGATTTTTGGCGAATCAGGCATGTTTTTGTCCTGTTGACTATATTAGATCATTCTGACTCAAAATGACCACCCACTTGTTCTGTCTCAGAATGAAACCCTATGATAACTGTAGAATTTGTCGTAAATTATACCAGAAATTCTACAGTTATTTCATGGGGTTTTCATTCTGAGTCATCAAAATGAAAAAAAGTCATTTTGAGTCAGAATGACCAAATACAGTTAACGCGACAAAAACATGCCTAACCCTCAGAAAAAGTTTATTTGAACGCGCTATATTTTATAAATTAGCTGTGGAATTCTCCAAAAGTTCAAAATTTTCAAATTTCTCAGTGCGGACAAAAATATAAAGGTAAGCGTTTATTAGCTGAAACTGCCAACCTGGACAACAGGAGGACTAGCACTGCCCAGCCTTCTTGCACCCGACATAATGGAATGTGTTTTCGAGCGACCATTGCTCAGGGAAAGGCGAGGGCATTGAAGAATTCAAGCAACAGGACGGCCCACTACTTGTCTCATCTACCACCTTTTGGGCAAATCCATAACCAAAAGTGGGGAACCTTCTGTTGCGTATTTGTTCCATTTGTTGAGCTTTAATAGTGCCTTGAGGGGTGTTGGATTCGGCTAGCATACGCGGCACAGAATCTGTGCTGTAGGTGCTATACCCACCAAAACTCAGATCCAAATAGCCGGCTGAACAAAGAGAGTCCACATCGAAGATGCTAGTACTTGTCCACTCGCCATTTGGACCAATTCAGAAGAGGTGGAGTCCATGGATTCTGAAATCACACCCGATTGTATATTGCCTAGTGATTTTTATTTTCGTGAAAATATATACCAAGTAGAGGGTTTATGTGTGCAGCATAAGCTAATCTTTGATTCCTTTGTCTCTGCATAAGCGGCGAGGCAACTGGAGTGGTCTGCATACTGCAACTTACCATCTTCTTAGGCTCCGTATTCTGCCCCATTTTAGCTAGTCGGTCATTGGTGGCAAAACTAAATTCCATTTACAACTTTATTAACTTTTTCTGGTCTTCAAAGCAGGTGAACTGCAAAAGTAATTCAAACAGGTTTTTATAAAGACGATACTTTTTTGGCGCAAATACAACTTTTTTCAAATTTACCTTTTTAAATGTTGTTCAGGTATATTCTTCTCAAATTACTCAAACCCTATCTGTAGCCTTCGTTCATGGCAAATTTCCAGAATTTTGCGCGCTTATATTTTATAAATTAAAAATTCAAAATAAATTTCTCAGAAGGTAAGCGTTTATTAGCTGAAACTGCCAACCTGGACAACAGGAGGACTAGCACTGCCCAGCCTTCTTGCACCCGACATAATGGAATGTGTTTTCGAGCGACCATTGCTCACAGGGAAAGGCGAGGGCATTGAAGAATTCAAACAGCAGGACGGCCCACTACTTGTCTCATCTACCACCTTTTGGGCAAATCCATAACCAAAAGTGGGGAACCTTCTGTTGCGTATTTGTTCCATTTGTTGAGCTTTAATAGTGCCTTGAGGGGTGTTGGATTCGGCTAGCATACGCGGCACAGAATCTGTGCTGTAGGTGCTATACCCACCAAAACTCAGATCCAAATAGCCGGCTGAACAAAGAGAGTCCACATCGAAGATGCTGGTACTTGTCCACTCGCCATTTGGACCAACTTCAGAAGAGTGGAGTCCATGGATTCTGAAATCACACCCGATTGTATATTGCCTAGTGATTTTTATTTTCGTAATAATATATACCAAGTAGAGGGTTTATGTGTGCAGCATAAGCTAATCTTTGATTCCTTTGTCTCTGCATAAGCGGCGAGGCAACTGGAGTGGTCTGCATACTGCAACTTACCATCTTCTTAGGCTCCGTATTCTGCCCCATTTTAGCTAGTCGGTCATTGGTGGCAAACTTGGCGAATAAGCGAGAAAAGCGAGATCTGGTATCTTCTTTTGTTATCATTTTCAGCCTTCGGTCAAATTTCCGTTTTGTTTTTTTAACTTAATTTTTTTAATTTAATTTAAACTGAACTTTTTTGAAAGTGATAGCACCATCAGGTAGCCCTGTGATTCTAGTTTCTTACGATCTATCATTTATTCCATTACAGTCAAACCTCGATAAACCGACACCCCTGGGGACCGTGCCTAAGGTATCGGTTTATCGAGGTTTCGGTTTAAAGAGGCTTTAAATTGAATTGTAGTCGGTTCACCGAGGTTTTCAATAAAAGAGATTTCATATACATATATATTTGGCACTTTTTTTAAACTTTTGAATCGATTAAACTGAAACAAGTTTTTGAAGTCAATAATAACGTTTAAATTGTTTTCAGCTAAATTTTATTAAAAACAAGACAATTTTGATTGAAAATTATCTATATTTGTTCCAAAATTGCAGAGGTGTCGGTTTATCGAGGGTGATTTTCTTTGTGTGTGCTGGCTCAAAGTGTCGGTTTATCGGGGTGCTGTTTGACTGAAATTCAGTCAAATCCAACCAAATCAGGCTCAAGGTGTCGGTTTAACGACTGTATCTTACAAAAATTGAATAGAAAGTAAAAGTATGAAGCAAGTCAAGAAAATAAATTGGTTCATACTTTACCTTTTGCGCTACATTTTCATAACATATTACAGTCTACTCTCAATTTAGTGTAGCCTAATTAAAAAAAAACTACACTAAATATAGAGACGCGGGTCTTTTCGGCAAAACTGCTGCCACTTATATAAATCACCGTCAAAATCGGAATCCCTGCGATTTATCTGACTAGACTGACGAATCAGATTTGCTAGAGTTTTTAAAATAGAGGTTGAAAAAGTGTCGGACCCTAGGCGAACAAACTTTTTGGAGTTACACTAAATCGGGAGTTGACTGTACAATAAATATTACCTGGTAAGAAATTCGAATTGCAAAGCCATCTGATGGTGTCCTCACTTTTGAAAAAAGTTAAAAAATTTAAAGTTAAAAAGCTTACCCAAAAATCTATTAGCATTGTTTTTTTATTGTTGTTTAGTATTGTTCTTTTATAAATCTGACTTTATATTGTTTATATTTATTCTGTGTAATGATACCCTTTGATGTTTGTGGTCGTTTTTTGTGTGCCTACAAAATCCTACTTGAAATCATTGTTTCTGTAGGCCCTCATCTTGCCCGTCTCAATAGCCTGAATAGCCCGCATAGTGGACTGGCTGTAATTGGAGAACGGATTCATGGCTGCATGTTTCAAGGTACTTCTCCTCTTTTTCTTCGAGCTATTCTTTCTAGAGGTACAAGGAGTTGAATCTGCAAAATAAAACTCATTTTCATAATTCCCAGGCAATTTATAAACACCTGCCTTTGGTTGGAGGTATCACAGCGGCATATACCACACATGAATCAGGTGTTCCTTCGTGAATAGAGATCTTGGGTAGGTACGTCTTGTCTCCTTCCTCCCCCACAATGCTGACAGTCGCAGCTGCATGCACTAGGGGTTCAGTCACTGACTCCACCAGTCTTATGTCCTCCTCCTCTTCTTCAGAGTCAGACTCTGAAGAGGAAGTGTCGGATGAACCGTGTGGGTCCAACCTATTCATTAGGACATTTGTAGCTATACGATCAGCCATCCAGTCCTTGACAGATCTTCCAAATGACCAAACTCCACCTTTGTGATTGTTTTCGGCAATGCTCGTGAGTGGTACTGTCAACATTTCAGCTGGAATAACACATAATTTTACAATCCACAGAAAATGTGGTTCAATTTTTTGTATTTTTCAAGCATTCCCAACTTTAAAACAATTTAAGCACACATTTTTTGTATTCATTGTTAGTTGAGATCATAGCTAAGATTTAACGATGCGAGGATATACCCAGAAATTTGACAAAATTTCTGCATGTTTGAACATTATCTTTTTAGGTGTTAAGCTAGTTTGGACCAGTTGCTGTGTAGTTCACAGAACTTTACATTTGTTTTGCCTGAGAGCTTATCAATAAGTTTGAAATTTGTTGGAAGATCTCTTACATCCTAATCATATCTCCGATAAGCAAAAGAGCAGTTTTGTGAGATCATTTATATTTGACTCTCAGCAAATCAAATTTCCAGCATACTACAGGCGAAAAACGGCTTAAAGCTATGCAAAACAACGATCTGATCCAAAAAAAGCCATACAATCGATTTGAGCACTCTTTAGAAGACTACTCCTGGCTATTCATTCGATGATAATAATGACATTACAGATTTGTTGGTGCAAAAACAGGTCTAGAGACCGCTCGAAAGGTAAGTCAATATGAATTAAATATTTTCGCCTAAACCTAAATAAGTTTTAGCCAGCTGCATCATCAGAAAATTTATTAGAAATACTTTCTTTCTTGAACCGTATAGATTTGGTTAATCTTTCACAAATTTGTTTCCGATTTCGCTGTTCATTAAAACCTATTTCCGGTCTTATCCGAAAATAGGATTGATCTAATCACATTCAACGAAGCAGGACGGCTTCATGAAATCTTTTGGCCGAATATTCCAACGGGAATAATGAATCACCAAATTTTGCGTAGACTGAATTCTCACATATTCTGCGTCAAACAAGCATATCTTCCAGAAATACTTCATAAACATTTGCACCCCCGGAAATTACAAAACCTTCATCGAAAAGCTCACCTTTGGAGAAATGGCACTTTGCACATTTCTTTTCATAGACCTTTTTTTAGACTTTCTAGACATAACTTCGCTCAAATTCTACAAATGGAAAATTTGCTGAAATGCTCCAGACTGCTACTGGAATTTCCTCTAAGAACAACACCTTTAATTCTTGACTTGAGTGCTTTTCCAGCCTTATACCAAGTAAATGTGCTTGAATTGCGTAACTTCCAAACCTCCCTCAGACTAGAAGATATCATTGAGTATTTGCACAACATTCCTGTGCACAGACAAGACAAACTTTTACTCAGACTGTATTTGGAAAATGATGCTATTCAAGCTATGAAAATTATTGTTGACAAAACTTCACAGGTAATTGTTTTTGTTAAAATCTTATTTTTATGAGAGCTTGAAAAATTAGCCCCTATATGAAAAGTGACCCGATTTTTGCCTTGGTCCTCCTGTTGTTTTTTTGTGATTTTTAGGCTCAGCCAAGGGTAGGCTATTAATGTTAGCATGAACTTAAGCATGAGTCTAAGATATGCTTGAGTGCGTCCTAACCCAGGTTGGACAACCCTCGCCTAAGCCTAAAAAATCATAAAAAACAGGGCAGACCAAGGGAAAAAATGGTACCGATTTTCAAATAGGGCCGAAAATTGCATGTATGGTTGTCTCGAGAATGTATCACCCATCAAGTTCGACCGTAGCTGGGTCCCACGCTATTCAACTTTTGAAGGTAATCTGTCAGTCTTTTTCCAATTTTGCGTAATGTTTTTGTAAATGACCGCAGCTTCGCCTACTAGAGCTGTGGTTCCCGATAACACTTATTTTCGGATCCCTTTCAACACAAGATAACAAAAAATTAGTTAAAACTCCAAAGGCCGAGAAACTCCTTTAGTTAGTTGGACTCAGAATTTAACGCTGAACACGATGGTGCCGGTCTTTTCCGCTTCAATGATTGGTTAAGTAGGTGTAAAGGGGTCCAGGAGGTAACGAATTGAGCATGGTCGAAATTCAGCTGAATACCCACAGGTTTTCAGTGGTGAGCCATCAGTCTCATACTACACTCACGCTCATAGTATACCAAAATGATTGCCAGGAACTTAGTTTTCGAATGATAATAAGCATAGGTTGTTTTTACATGTAAACTCGAGATAAATAACTAATTCTTTATTGGGGTAGCAATTTTCAAACTGACCTACCCTGACTTTCTACGAACCGTAACTTTAATATATAGCTATTTGCTTCTAAAATTGCTCTTAAAATTGCAAAGTCACTGTCGAATTTCAAATTCCGCTCAAGACAATAAACACTCAAATTCGCAAATCAAATGTTTATTGTAGGGTTGTGAAATGACCGGTCATTTAAAAATATGGTCATTTGACCGGAAATGACCGAATTATGGTGATTTAATAAATTTATCCAACAACATAGAGGGCACGACAGAGAATCTACTAAGATTGGGAATATAGCCGCACAAATACTTTTCGAGTAGTTAGCTGCGAATTACTCGCAAGCCCTGCTAAATACTCTCGACAAGTTCGACGAGAAAGTAAGGTTGGGTGATGGTTTTTGAACCGGTCAATTAATACCTTTTGACCGAGAAGTAAATTTTGGTAAAAAAAATGTTTTTACTTTAGGTTTGGTAGTCGGCCCGTATTTGTCAACTTTGGCAAATGTATATGAAAAATTCCACAGCTGAGATTCTTTCAAAAAGATGCTTACGACCATCACTATACAGTTAACTCTCGCTATACAGTCAACTCCCAAACGTCAAAACTTCAAAAACGTCTGCATTTGGGAAATTTGGAAGCGAAAGTAGTTGCAAAAGAATAAAAATGACTTACTGAAAATTTTGATTCAAAAGAAAATGCGGAAAGCAACAAGTTTTCGTTTCAAGATAAAAAATTCAAAAATATCAAAATTCAAAATGCTAATAGCATTTGACCGAAGTTTCGGCTCTGTATGTGTTAGCGGTGCCCCCGGAAAAAATATGCCTTGGTCCCCCTGTTGATTTTTTTGCAATTTTTTTCTTCTTCAAATAGTCTAGAAAACCCATAAATTTGTATGGGGTTTCTTTTATGTGTTTGAGTTTCATAGTGTTTTATTTTCAAAATACAACTACTCCTATCTTTTGCAGTGAAGAGTGTGCTGCTTTTTGTCGTGCTGCTGTTCACCTATGGCCGAGATAGAAGCTGTAAAATCTTAGGGTAGTCTCGTAATCGTTAATTTCGAACACAAAAAGTACATTAAAATGATTTTTAAGAAATTTGACAAAAAATTTTTTTGAAAAAAAAATCAGCTTGGGATACCAAGGCAAAAATTAAATAATCTGCAAAAATAATTAAACAGGGGGGACCAAGGCATATTTTTTCCGGGGCACCGCTAACACATATAGAGCCGAAGTTTCTTTGATGGTCAAATATTAATATTGGACCGGTCAAATGACCAGTCAAATGATCGGTCATTTGACCATTTCACAAACCTAGTTAAAAAGTCTTAAACGAAATATGAAATTTGACAGTGACTTTGGAATTTAAAGAGCAGTTTTAAAAGCAAATTGACCACCCTGAACACGAATCCGGTGTCAGAATTGAGAGTTTTGCTAGCAGGATTTTGACCATGCGCAATTCGTTACCTCCTGGACCCCTTTACACCTACTTAACCCATCATTGAAGCGGAAAGGACCGGCACCAGCGTTAAAATCTGAGTTCAACTAACTAGAAGTGCTTCTCGGCATTTGGAGTGTTAAAAAAAAGTGTTGGATCGAGTTGGATGTAAAACTTTCAGGGTAACGTGTCGTGGGCAATTGACTGTAGGATACCTATTTTCGGAGATCGATTATTTAAAATTTACTTTTGCGTTAGCGCATAGGCCAATATCTAAAAAAGTTCTAGAAATTATTTCGGGCACTAGAAGTTTAGAAACATTTTAGCTATCGGCTTATGTGAATTTCCCAATTTTCAGCGATTCAAAAGCGCAGTTGCCAAATGCCCTTTTTGCCTAGAGCTATGTTGCTGCCTAGAAACTGATGGGACCAACAAAATGGAGCCTGATGTCCAATGTTTTAAACTACAAAACTGGGTCACGAAAGAGTACTTAAAGTTGAGCTATGTTAAGAATGTTGAAAATATTGTTATCTACTCATTGAAACGTTTTTTCGTGTAAATTTATCGTTTGATTCTCTACGGCAGTTAAATGTGATTTTTCAATGAAAAACGTCAAATTAAAAAGCTTTTTGTAGAATCATTTGCAGTAATATACAAAAAGCTACCTGTCATTCCAACTTCAAATGGAGTAGTTGCTTCGTCTCCAAACTCTTCATGGTTGGTCACCACCGCAGCTATTTTCTCTATCTCATCTATATACTCATCGATTAACTGGTCTATTAGTCTTTCCAATGCTTCCTAAACAGCAACAAAAACTGTTAAGCCAATATTTACCACGATATTTTATACCCAATTGTTAAAATATATAACCTGAATCAAATTGATGCACATAGACAATAGGGCTAATCCAACCAGAATGAGCATAAAATTGACCAACATCATATCTGGTTTAGTCGGTATTATATCACCCAAACCAACAGTACTAAAAAATATATAAGTTCTTCATATAAAATTGATACTTATATATATAGTCAACCCTAGATGTAATGGCCCCCCAATAAATTTGACCCCGCTGATATTTTTTACTTTAAATTTTGAGGTTTTTTGGTAGGTCTGTTTTGACAGTTTGCTTAGAAAATCGTTATTATCAGTCTCATAACTTTGCCAATCTCATAACTTTGCCATTCAAAAACAAAACCTCGACACAACGATTTATAAATTTTAAAAGAGGCCATATCAAGGTTTTGTTTTATGAAGAATTTTATAAATAATTGGCAAAATCAGAATTATTGCGATTTTCGTTACCAGACTATCAAAACAGAAATAGCAAAAGACTTCAAAAATCAAGGTAAAAAGTGTCGAGCTTTTTGAAGGTCGTTATGTCTAAGTTAGACCGTCTCGTTTTCACTTACCTTATAGAAACAAAAAAGAAGTAGACTGAGGTCAAATAACCCCATTCAGTTTCCCATATACAGAAAAGACCAGCAGACAGAAGGATCCACAAAATCAAGATACCCAAAGCCATGGGAATCGGGAATGATCCTGCTTTCTTTTGGATTTTCTCGTTTAGTTCATTCTGCTTTTCTGGCTCGAGCTCAGCCAGTTCATGCTTTTGCTTAGCCTGATCACCCGACTCGAGATCAGTACTGTCGGCCTCTATGGCTTCTTTCTGTTTGGCGATAGCGGCGGCGTTAGAGCCTCCATTTGAGAGCAGTGACGGGGTCAGGCTGTAGATAGCCTGAAATAAATTAGTTTTGTTGATTTTTTTTCATTTGTTCGGCCCATTCACTAAAATGTTTTTCTTAGTACATGAATTAAAAAATCTAGAGCTTTATCAATTTTTCTCTTTGGAATATTTTAGCCCTTAGAGTTGAGTCTCAATACAGTGACACCCCTCAATTTTGTTCCCGCTTAGGGTACGACACTTTTTTGACCTTGAAAACTTTTGTCAAATCTAATTGTCTTTAAAAAAATGTGTTACTACATCAAGATCCGCGGATATAAATTGCAAAATTGTGCGTTTTTTTCAAACCACTGGTAATATCAGAATTTCCACTATTTTTATAATTAGGCAGACGAATCAGATTCGTCAAAAGTTGAGGTAAAAAAAGTGTCGGACCCAGGCGGGAAAGAACTCGAAGGAATGACACTATAACGAAAATTTGACTGAATATTTCTTTTTCGGTCAAAATTATTGTGTGAACTACAGGGTGGGCCAATTTTCGTGCACACTTTTGGACGGCCATAATTTTTTTTTTAGGTCGATTTTCAAAATTCTGTTTTCACAGATCGACTCCGTTTTCGATGCGGTTTTTTTTTGTCATAAGTTGCTCGGAAAAAAAAATTTCGCTTGTTCCCCCCTATGGGTTGAAAATGACCATTTTTCCTGAGTACTCAAACATGTACCAAAATGATTTTATTCGTTACATCTGTAACATCATCACGAGATAACAACATCGTAACCGAGATCAACTATCAATGCAGACGTCATTTTGGTACATGTTTGAGTACTCAGGAAAAATGGTCATTTTCAACCCATAGGTGGACCAAGGCAAATTATTGAAATTTTTCGAAATTTTTTTTCCGAGCAACGTATGACAAACAAAACCGCATCGAAAACTGAGTCGATCTGTGAAAACAGAATTTTGAAAATCGACCTAGAAAAAAAATTATGGCCGTCCAAAAGTGTGCACGAAAATTGGCCCACCCTGTATTAAAGACTGATTGGTAAAGCTGTGAAAATTGGATGATCAGGAACGTTTTTTGAGATCATTTTTATTTGAGTCACTGTGATACTTTTGCTAACATGCTAATGAGCATATTAAATTGAGCTGTTTAATTAAGTTTGATTGCAGAAGTTTTTCATTGATGTTTTAAGTGTTAAAAAAATGTTTGAGAGAGAAACCAGCAAAGAAGCAATCAATTGGCTGGATTGTTGTCCTTGGGGATGTCTTCCTTGTCTTTTTTGCCTTCTTTGTTTGGGTCTAGATTTCCGACCGACAAACCAATGCCCAAATGAGACATTTGAAGAAGCAAGCAAGGCATACTAGATGTGCTCCATAAAAGCATGAGATTGGAAGAGTTGCACAAAATGACTAAACTCATTTATCTTGCTCTTGCCTGCTGAACTTTTTGCTTGCATATTTTTTGGGAAGAACGCATATTTTAGGAATGATTTGAAATGCTGTGTTTTATGCCGGCAAATATTTATATTTCAATCTAACGACGTTCTACTAATTCAGCTAAATGAAAGACTCCGTTCGTTCTTGCTGCCTTAGGACTTCCATCATTACCAGAAAAGTGATTATAACTTTGATTTCACTTTGACATATTGATCCTATGACTAAGGGAAACTTGGAAAAAACGAAATTCTTCAGATCGAAATTTGCCAAAACGAAATTTGGCAATTTTTGTATTTAATCAATTTTTTGCTAAGTTTTCTCTAGCCGAGCCCTTTTTTTTCGACAGTTAAAGACGTAAAGCTTGGTTGCAAAAGCTAATGCTAATCGAGCTAAAGTCTCCAACCCATTTCCACCTTCCCCAAAAAAGCTTTTTGCATACGTCTCTAGTCACGTGAGCACCAGCGCAACGCTATTCTTTTATTTATGCGCCTCTGAATAAATGCACTGTCATTATTGCAACCTCAGAAATAGAATCGATATTGCGAAAAAATGGGTCAATTAGTCTGGAGTAGGGTTGTGAAATTTACCGGTAAAACTATTTTGCCGGTAATTTACCAGTAAATTACCGACCAACCGATGAAATTCTCCAAATGTCAAAACAACGACTGAACCACCCAAAAACCCAAAAATAGTCATATTTAAACAAAGGAAACCAAAAGAAAGCAAATACAGTCTACTCTCGTTTATCCGACGCCCCTAGGAACCGACCTTTGGGTGTCGGATAACCGAGAGTTGCACTATATTTTAACAAAAACCACAAAATTCAACAATCGGCACTTGTTTACTTGGGAGGGCGCTTTTTCTGTGAAATGTAGAAAATGTTTAAACTCCTTACAGGCCATTTTTAAACGATTGAAAACAATTCTAAAAACAATAAAAAGTTAATGTCTGAGGTTTTCCTTACCACAAATTTCAGTTTTCAAAAAAAATGCCAAGGTAAACTAACCAAAAAAGTACCCAAATACCATAAAAGGATGAAATTTGACAATAGTCTTATTAACTAGGGCCTACTGCATAAAGAAACTCTGGAGAAACTCTTTTATGCATCCATAGTAACTTACTATTCACAGTGAACGAAAAAGCCCCGCCCCCTCAAGTAAACAAGCTCCCAACAATCAAATATTAGACAAAAATTAGTTAGTTTCTTTTGACTGAGGTTATTGGCTCAGTATTGGTAGATATATTCACCCAAGGCATTACTCTGTTTTTGACGACAATTTGAAATCGACATTTTTGCTCAATTTAGTTGAAAAACAGTAGTGTCGGTTAAACGAGGGAATTTTTATAAGTCGGGACTGACCAAAAGGTGTCGGATAACTGAAGTGTCGGTTAACTGGGGTGTTATTTTATTGAGTTTGACTGCTGGCCAACCAAATCGATCTCAGAGTGTCGGATGAATGGAGTGTCGGATAACCGAGAGTAAACTGTGCATATTTATCTGTTTCAAAAATATCAGCACGACAAAAAATGTAGATTATATAGACGATCGGCCGACGAAAAAATGGAACTAGAGTTTTCAAATAGCTAACCAAATACTTAAATAGTTAACTAAATAACCAATTTTTACGAAAAAAAAATTACGACCTTGGTAAATTACCGCAGTAAATTACCGTTTCACAACCCTGGTCTGGAGTAAAATCTCCATTTGTAAATTAGTTTTAACTTTTTCTTTCAGCTTGTTGGCTTCATAATCTCACATGTAGGATTGTGTGCTTTGGTTGCCCTATACGCGGTTTTGGGAGCTTTTATGTTTCGGGAGATTGAATATCCGGAGGAACTTAAATTCCAAGGC
Source organism: Ditylenchus weischeri (assembly GCA_029231635.1). NCBI lineage: Eukaryota > Metazoa > Nematoda > Chromadorea > Rhabditida > Anguinidae > Ditylenchus > Ditylenchus weischeri. Next base: position 116,490 of record JAMRYI010000107.1, read on the forward strand.
CATATTCAGAATGACACATGGGCGGTGTGTTTCAATTCTATAATATTAGTTTATCCGAAAGTTCGTGTAACTTAAAACGGCACGAACTTTAAACGCAATCTAATCCTACAAAACTATTAGTTTCGTAATTTGAGGTGGTGCAAAAGCTGTATGAGTTCATAGACAGAAGCAATGTGATTGAAGAGCATGAAGTGAAAATAAAAGCCCATCAACTATACAAAGAGTATGAACACCAACTCGTCACTGCTGTAAATTACGAAGGTTATTGGGGTAAAAAACAATAAATCTTTTGAAATTAATTAACTATCAGGATATGATGAGAAAGACCGCACCAACTACCAGTGGACTTTCTCCGGTGCTTTGCTCTACTCAATCACTGTCTTTACCACAATAGGTAGATTTTGTTTGTTTATAAAACGTCAAATCTACAAAAAATCCAAATTCTCTAGGTTACGGCCACATCTGCCCAAAGACTCCACTTGGTCGGGGTATGACCATTCTGTATGCGATGGTGGGAATCCCACTGATGCTCTTGTGCCTGGCCAACATAGCCGAAAGTCTTGCTCAGGTAACCACTTTTGCTCAAAGTAAACATATACAAATCTCTTTTTTGCAGGTGTTCACATTTGTGTACTTTAAAGTATGCTGTGCTTATTGTCGATGGCAAGCCAAGAAACGGAGAATTAATAGGGCTGCACTTAGCTTTAGGTACCACCCCAATGCCCCAGTCAATGTTAGGAGAGGTTTCTCTACTACTTTTTTTCTAAAATATTAGCCAAGAACACATTTATAGTTCAATCGGGCAGATCCACTCAGCGCTACAACAGCCTTATTAGACGACATGCCAGTTTGACCAGGAAGACAGCGTCCAACAATCGGTTTATGTACAGTGACACTAAAAGTGTTCGCAGCTTGAGGAGTCTTAACAGGTGGCATTTTGTATCCCTTTTACAGGGTGGCCCGAAAAGAACAATTTTTGAATTCAAAACCGTGTTTTTGGCATTGTGTTTTGACCCACTTTTTCTGCATGATCTTTATGCAATTTACCACTCAAATTGTTGCCAGTGAGATGAGCTACAATTTGGGTGACATATAGGGTTGGCAACAGTTAACAGTTAACAGTTAAAAATTTTGACTTTATTTTTTGTTTTTATGTGTGTTTTTTTTGAGCACAACTGAAAGCCTATTTCAGTGGCTACATCTTACAAAATGGATCTTTTAATGAAAATAATTTCGGGTCAGACTACCCGATTTCGGGTACCTGATGCCGAAATCGGGTAGTCTGACCCGAAATTGTTTTCATTAAAAAAGATCCATTTTTGTTAGCCAAATTAAGAAATTTTTATACCACTGTGTAGCCACTGAAACAGACTTTCAGTTGCGGGGTCACATGCTCTAATTTTTGTAAAAAAACACACATTAAAACAAAAAATAAAGTCAAAATTTTTCAAAACGGCGAGTTAACTGTTGCCAACCCTAGTGACATACACAAAAATCGGGTCAAAAACACAATTTTGAATGCAAATACCGTATTCTATCTACTAGAAGCCCTGGGGCTTCTATTTTTCACCTTCCTAAGAGGGGGATGAGTGCGCTTCTAATAGAGAGGTGGCTTCTAATTTTTGACCACAACAATTCCCATAACAACAACCAAAAATATTTCGTTTACTAACGGCAATTAAGATTTTGTATGAAGTACGCTTCCAGGGGAGCTTAAAAACAATATTTAACGATAAAATAGGTTAACAACTGGAAATGCTAACCCAGATACACTCTATACATCCCCGGTAATGATGGCTACATGTGGTTCACATTGATTTGGTTCTGTCTTAGCCGACTCAGAGATGTGGCAGCGGAGGTAACCCCACACGAGTAGACGTTTTTCTAATGTAGATGATCCATCACAAGCTTTAGGAAGTCGGCTGCCAATTCATTGTTTTAATATTTGTGCCCTCCCACGCCAGTTGCAGTTTACCACCTGTCCAAAACGGTTAACTTAGGGCTTTCAGGTGATCACGGGCGGTAATAGTACCCATAACTTCCTACTATTAGCATAACCGTAACGTGCAACTTGTCAAAATCAGTTGTAAAAACGGATACCGGTTCTTTTCGGTTATCTGTGTCCAGATTTAAATAGTTAAATAAATGCGCGAAACAATTTATTTTGAAATAACAATAATCAACTCTCAACACTACCCTATAAATTCTAAATAGATAGATCGCGAAATTTCATTTATCTGGACATAAAAACATGAAAATTGAAAAAGATATGTAGAATTAAAATCATTAAAAATCTGGACACAGATAACCGAAAAGTACCCGGATACCTAAGTACTTAGTAAAACTAGTTGGGCTTTTATTTTGTTAACATCATCTCCCCTCCCTCCTAGAGGGGGCTTCTATTCGAGAGGGGGCTTCTATTTTTCGACCCTCTCTTATGGCTTCTAATAGAGAGAATATGGCATGGTTTTTAAGGCCACTTTGTATTTTCGTAATGCTAACCCAAACAGGTTTAGGTCGCATGAGCCATTCAACAAAGCAGATACACAGTCACTGCCAGGAGCCAGGCAAAGAAAGATCAGCCAAAAGTCATCCACAAATGATTCCATAATAGCCAAGTAAGCTCGTAAGTTCAAAAGTGTCTGCAAAATTTTATGATTTAGGAACAATTTTCCTCGTGGTCGCATTCGAAAACACTCAGCAGGTGCCCTGCCACCCGCCTTGCTCATGAACAACATAGAAAGTTTTGGATCTTCTCCCCTCAACGAGTTTACCAACGATATAGTAGGTAGGCACTTGCCTGGCAGTGTTTACGAAAAAAAGAAAAGGAGATTCATCTCCATTGGCAAGTGCTGCAACAACAAACAGGCAATGTCACTCCGAGTGGATGGGGATATGCATTCTCGAGGTTAGCATACTAGCAATTACATACCGTATTTCCTCTACTTATGCGGCACCCCTAAATTAGAGAGAATACCACGGCCTTTCAAAGCAGCGAAAAATGGGCAGTACTTGAATTTCATGGTGCAGTGGGTAAAGCGTTGGATTTCGTTGCGGAAACGCTATAAAAAGCCATTTTTGAGGTCATGAGTTCAACCCTACCTATCGTAATTTTTCAATTTTTTCTTCAAATTTTTTATTATTCCCCATTCGACATGAAATCGAAAAGTAGATATAGGTCATAAATATCAGATTTACAATTTTTCTTATAAAAAATTGAGTATAGGTCAGACGAAAGTCCAGACTTTACGTCGAATACATGAAAAAATGTGGAATTGGATTGCCGAAAATAAAAATGACTCTGTCAAAGCAAGTTTATTATGCTTGAATATTCTATTGTTCTTTATGTCAATTTTAACAATTTATTATCATTTTGAAGCTTAGATTCAGGGCTTTCCAGCAAAGTGAAAATTAGACTACTATTTTGTAGATAACTGGATTAAAAGCCAATTCTAGACTCGACTAAAGGTTTAAAAACACCAGAAAAGGGCTCTAACCTCAGGAGCCTCGTTACTTCACTCAAATATGCGACATCAAAATTCTGCAAAAAACCAAAAGCTTTCCTATTTTAGTGGCTTTCAAACAAACAAAAAAGATTGTGAAAATGTTTGACTTAAGTAGGAGAAAAAGCTAAATTACGACTCCAGGGATTCGTGTTATACCCTGCACTTTTAAAGGCCGTAAATACGGTAGGCAAAATTGGAAAAATATTTTTGATCAATACCAAATAGACACAACTGAAATCTCCCCTCAATATTCTTCATTTATGTAGCCAAAATCAGGAACAGACACATAAGAGAATCCGCATAATTAGAGGAAATACGGCACTAGTGACAATTTTGCTATTACAGGAATTCCAGCTCGTTATCTCAACCACAGCGATCACGACGATCGATCAGCGGTGCTTGAGCTGGGCAAACCTGGCTCAGTCTCACCCATTTCCCCCCCTCATTGCCACTCATAGCCAAACATCAGCAGCAGTCTTCAAGCACAGGACCAAAAACCTCGAACACTGGATCTAGCTCAAGCAGAAGCAGGCGCAAGAACCGACAAAATCCTTTTGATGGCAGTGAGTTTGTAGAGGGCAGAGTGCTGGGTCACCCTCCTTCATTGATATCAGCATCTAGCACAAGGCACAGCCAGAGTCACCCCAACATTGAGCAGTTACTGGTGGATCAACCCAAGTTACCACAGATTACAGTCAGTGACAATGATATGAAAGAACTGGGGGCTATCGAGGTGGTCTCCGACGACGAATATTACGGGGAAATGGAAGACAAGTTCGGGTCAGAGCTGGCTTTGAGTGCTCATTTCAAAGAACATCTGCATTCACACACTGAACCAGCCAGTCCATCTGGAGGAGGGGTGTATGGAATAGGACCACAGGTGGTGCCTTTAAAACAAATGACCATGGAAGGGTTTACTAGAGGGTAGGCAATTACCGTATTTTTCCTAATTAGCGCTCCCCTTCCCCGTTCAAAATCGTGTTCTTGGCGCTGTGTTTTTGACCCATTTTGTAAAAACTTCTCTTGGGCATCTTACTAAGCACTTTGTAGCCAGTGAGATGAGCTACGAAATGATTAGTAACTTGCGCAAAAGAACTCCTCAAAAAAACGGGTCGAAAACATAATGCCACAAACACATTTTTTGAATTAGGGGGGTGGAGGAAACGCTAATTAGGAAAAAAAGATATTTTATCTACAAAAAAAGTCTTTCATAATTCGTTTTCAGACGTCCCCAGTTCCGAGAGGATGTGCGATCCTACCGATCCGATCGATCTGATGAAGCTTCCATTCGCTCACTGCGCAGAGCCGGCTACAAACGAGAGAAAATGCCTGTGTCTGTGGGAATCATCACTGTTATTCTGTTCATCACTGGAGGCGCAGTTTTGTTTGCTGTTTGGGAGGATTGGAATTTCTTTGATGGCGCTTATTACTCTTTTATTACACTAAGGTTTTATATATTTTTTATATTTTAGTTGTTGCCGAAAAGTACCTTGTTTAATAATAATTAACTCAACTGAACTTCAGCACTATTGGTTTTGGTGACATTGTGCCTGGACAAAGTTTGGACGAAGGATCTCAAGAAAAGTTAGTGGTCTGCGCTCTATATCTGCTCTTCGGAATGGCCTTGATTGCAATGTGCTTCAAACTGATGCAAGATGATGTGGTTCAAAAAGCCCGGTGGTTAGGCCAAAGAATTGGTATAATTGGTGAGGGTTTTCGTATTCTGGTTATAGTCAACACTTAATGTGAGCGGAAATTTTTAGTAAAAGAGGAGTCTTCAGACTCGGAGTCTGAGTTTGATGATGACATCGTGATCGAAGACGATGATGATGACTTATTGAGTGAAGAAAAGAATGACCAGGCAAGTGTATTTCCAATAGAAAAGTTTATTCAGATCCCGTGGAAAAGTATTTTTTTAGACAATATATTATTTAATTTGAACATAATCTTCCAACCAGTTTCTACTAAAAAGACACAAAAAGACACACTTCTTATTTAATTTATGGATAATATATAATTCTGCCGCTAATTCTGCTGCTAATTTGTGAGAAATGCTGGCTAATCTCAAATTGGAATTGTCTTTTATTTATTTTTGCATTATCCCAGGAACTCAGATTTCTAAGGAGCTCTGAAATTTCACTAAATTAATTCAGAAAGAGATTTAGGGGGGTTTGAATGAAGTGACTTTTATTTTTCTGTTATTTTTTCAAACCAACAAATCTCTACATTTCCAAATTTATTCAATTAAGTTTGATAGCTCGTTGGAAAGCTGAGATCCTAGGCTACACGATAATATAAAATAAAAAAGTAACAAATACATTCAATAATAGATGAAAATTTCAAATGACCGGGCATTTTTCACAGATTAGCGGACAAAATTAAATACCGCCCTTAATTTATTGGTTTAGGACAAGAGAACTGTATCCTCTGGCTCTTCCAAACGAGACGAGGATGATATGAGACCCAGCAACAGATACGAAAGAAATGCCAACAATTCTCATTCGAGAAAAGGTCATTGGAGAATGTGAGTGTGTTATTGTTGACTAGCTCAATGTATTTGCAAAAAATAAACCTACTTTGACTGGCTCACTCATTTTTCTGGCCATGTCCTCAACTTCTGGTAGCTTTTGTTGAGCATTGCGAAGACGTTTGTAAAACTTTCGCAGAGCTCTAGACAGCCATTTACCCACTTCTGCCAAAATCAACAAAAATATAGGGATGCCGACCATAATATAGGCCATAGTAGCTATTCGACCAGCATCTGTTTGACAGGCTGGGAGACCATAACCTATGGTTGTATACAACTGGCCGGCATAGAACATTGAACCGATCCATGTCCTGAATTTTTCGCGTATTGTAAAAATTTGATTGATCTGTAAGAAAACTGATAGGGTTATTACGTTAGGATGGACTATAACTTGTTTTTTCACTTTTGTAATGTGTGAGAAACATGTTTGAGTCACTCGGCCGAACTCGGTGTGCGGAACACACACCCTCAGTCAATTTCGGTATACATTCCTCAGTAAATTTCGAAACATACCGCTCGTGTTACCCCACGATTGAAATTTTCGGATGTTGGCAACAAGATGGTATACAAAATTCTTGGTTAGTTTACAAAAATGTACATATTTTAATTAAAATAGCCTCGAATCAATTCATCGATTTATTGGAAAATATTCAAAATGATTCGAGGCTATTTTTAAAATAGATACATTTTTGTAAACTAAACCAAGAAATTTGTATACATCTTGTAGCCAACATCCTGTACTTTCAATCGTGGGGTAACATGAGTGAGTGGTGTGTACTCTGCGCCTAAGCACGAGCCAAAAGAGGAAATCAATTCCTGATCCATTTTGTGAATTTAGATGTCACTCGAGAAATTCTATTTGTTATTGCAATTCAAGTTTTTTTATTGAATGACCTTAAAACTCTAATTATGGTCCCCTCTCTAATAAACGGGCTTCTTCATCTTTGAGGACGTATATCCCAGCCAAGAATCAATATTTTGAAGCCTGAATCTTAATTACACAGGCTCTGCCGATTCCACTTTTTAGATTTTTCAAAAACTTCCCAACTTTAAAAGGATTGAAAAATTATTGGGCCAGCCCATGAAAAGGAAGTTTACCAAGGACTAGATTCACTTCTCTCCTCAATAACTTGGGTTAAGTTAAGGTAGTCAATCAGCCAAAATAGAGCATCCTTGGTGTGTCTAGCCTGTAAGTTATGATCTTCTCTGACTAGTTTATCTTCGCATCGCACTTCCTGCATTCGAGCCAGCACCTAATAAGAAACTATTTCTTACCTTCAATCCAAATAACTAAAGTTTACCTGGTTGAAGGCATATTCTGTGCTCTCCCTGTATTTGCGTCTCCTCTCCTCATCTATTTCCAGTTCGAAGTGTCGGAATATATAGGCTCCAAGGACAGTATAGGCAGCTAGAACAGTCAGAGGGATTCCGTAGCGAAGACGTCTTAAACGGAGTTTTTTGTACAGCCACCGGAAGCGACGGAATAATTGGAACATTACTGCTATTCACAGCAGCAATAAACATGTAGTGAAAATAATCTTTTGAAAGTGATTCAAGACAGCATTACAAAAGCTTGTCTTCTAACAACCGGGACAGATGCTTGAAATATGTTCTAATTAAATAAAATAAAATCGAGGTACGATATAACGGCACCTCTACAAGTAGGGCGCGATGCTTTTTTAACCTCAATTTTTGAAGCCTTTTTCCAGGTGTGGTCGGTCAACCCAGTCCAAAAAATCGCAAGGATTCTGATTTTGCTGATCGTTTCTGTGAATGACAACATTTTTGCCAGTAAGACCCGCAGTTCTCGAGCTCTTTTTAAAAAATTAGGTTCCGAAAAACCGCGGGTCTTACTGGCAAAACTGCTGCTTTTTACAGAAAAAATCGACAAAATCGGAATCCTTACGATTTTCAGACTAGTCTGACCAAAGACAACTAGCAAAAAGTGTCTGACCACAGGCCGGAACAAACTTCAGAGGGGTGCACTTATATTGAGACTCCATTGTGAACTATTTATTGATTGTAATTTGGTTACTTTTTGGGGATCACACTATAAGCCACACTCTCGTATCGGTCACGCTTCGAGTATGGCTTACAAGGGACCCGCGCGAACTGTCAACTCACTCACGGCATTTCTGAAAGTTTAATCGTCTAGCGTATAGTCGATTTACTTAGCATAGCCGCGAGGGATTTTCCGGACAGAAAGAAAAATTTTGAGTACGAGACTAAAGAAATGTGTAAAAACGTGAAAATATTGCCTTGATCACCCCTATGGTTTTTTTTAAATTTTTAAAATTCGTTTGGTTTTCGAATAGGCTTATTTGAATAGGCTTAGGTTTTTTCTTGGATGTGCATTTCGCTTTCAGCACTTTATTTTTAGCAATATGGATGCAATGAAGCAAGAGATTATGGAGCAATTAGCGAACGGACTATCATCGGTGCGATGCGATCTAACTGTGGGTGATATGTTATGAACCCTCATCGTTCAACTGTGGGTGATGTGTTATAAAGTTATAATGTGTTATATAGTCTTTAGTCTCGTACTCAAAATTTTTCTTTCTGTCCGGAAAATCCCTCGCGGCTACACTAAGTAAATCGACTATGGGCTACACGATAAAACTTTCAGAAATGCCGTGAGTGAGTTGACAGTTCGCGCGGGTCACTTGTTAGTGAAAATTTCAAATAGCAACATGTTTGTCCAATTGACCCTTTTGAAACGCTGAAATGTTTTAAGAAACCAAAGTCTCGGAAATTTTGCAACATACTCAAAAAAATTTTGCAGACTTTGTGCAATTAGACCAGTGCATATAGGCAGCAAATAGAAAGTCTGGAACAGATATTTTTTGCAGAGCATCCCCCCTCATTACAAGGGAATGAGGACGTGAGTGAAGTTGAAAGAACACAGACCTTTTAATTTTTACCATTGCATCTCTTTTTGCTCCTGGCATTCAAATTTATGCGATAAATTAATAAACACAAAAATAAACAAAAATAAAGGAACGTGCATTCTTTCATTAGTTGCGTAAAGAAATGAAAATTGAATGGAGGAATTTTTTCTAGACTTCAAATTTCAAACAAGAGAATTGTCAAATAAACAATAAAAAAAGAAAAAGTATTGATGAAAGGGCAAAAATAAATGTTGAACTAATTGGATGATAAAAATAGCAAAGTTTTGGTCTGCTTCCAAAAAACTCATACAAGGGATTTGCAGCGGCTATAAACCAAGCCTGGGGTCAAACATTTTTATTTGAAATTTTTCTTGGTAAACGTCAAAAATTGACTTTTTCAAGAAATATTGTCGTTTTAGAAAATTATCGAAAATAGTTTGTGGATAATGGTTGAATTTAATAAATGGCGTCTTATGTCGTGAATCTGGCATCTTTTTATCGTAAAAAATGTCGCCTAACTTTCAAATTTGAGTTTTTCTACCTTATTGTAACATAAAATAATTTTTGTTTTCACATCAACGTGTAGCTTCGATCTCAGTTTTCTAATAAGCTATAACACTCACGGGGAAACCGTTCGAACTGTAAAATAGAATTCTCGAATTCTGTTTCGGCCAAAATGTTCAGCATAGTCGATTTAGTTATGCTAGCCGCGAGCATTTTTCAGGACAGAAACAAAATTTTGGAGTTTGGCCAAGGAAAACCAAAAAACGCGAAAATTTTTCCTTGGTCCCCCTGTTAATTTGACCAAGGCAAAAATTTTCGTGTTTTTTTTGGTTTTTCCTTGGCCCCAAACTGCAAAATTTTGTTTCTGTCCTGAAAAATGCTCGCGGCTAGCACAACTAAATCGACGATGCTGAACATTTTGGCCGAAACAGAATTTCCGAATTCGATTTTACAGTTCGAACGGTTTCTCGTTAGCTGTATAATTTCAAAAATTAAATGATTTACGTATTTAAATGGAGGAACCTGAACCCAAAAACTTACTTCCTTCTTATACGTAAATCTCTAAATTTTTGAAATCATACAGCTAAGTGTTATAGCTTATTAAAAAGCTGAGCTGCACGTTATGGTAAAAATTAAAATTATTTTATGTTACAATAAGGTAGAAAATTTAATTTTTAATTTTTTTTAAATTTTCGCGATAAAAAGACGTCAGATTTATGACACAAATCGTCAAAACTTCTACCCAACCGTGGGTAATTCTTCTAGTTCTAACAGCAACTATTTGAGTGTTGTGAAGTAACAAAAGAAAATACATCGTAATTGAACTTCACTACACTTAGATTCCCACTGATCTCCTTTTTCCGGACCTTTATAAATAAAATTATACACTTTGCAAAAAAGCTGGATTACACTGAAATATCACTAAATGTTTGAGCTAAGTGATGCTTTACAAAATTGGTCAGGATGCGGAATCCTCGCATAGTTTGAAAACGAGTGGTATTTAATTTTGAACCCAAATTTCTGAAAAATGACCGCAAATTCGAAATTTTCATTTGTATTTGAATTTTTGTGTTAATTTTTTTTTTAATTTTTTGGTATCCTCTAAAGTGCTGTCTGCCATTCAAACAATGCGCAATATTTAATTCTGCCAGATAATCTGTGAAAAATGCCCGCTGATGCCCGCTTGAAATTGACATTTTCTTAAAGCTTTTGTGTTAATTTTTAAATTTTTTTTTGCATTTTCGTGTAGCCCTGAATCTCAGCTTTCTCACGAGATATCAAACTCCATTGAATGATTTTAAAAATTTAGGGGTTTGGAAAAGTAGAGAAAAACATAAGTTGCTTCATTCAAACCCCTAAATCTCTACATTTCCTCAAAATTTTTAAAGAGTTTGATAGCTTGTTAGGAAGCTCAGATCCTGTTCTACATGATAATTCAAAAAAATTCAAAAATTAGCATGAAAATTTGAATAAAATGCTGTTTTTAAATTTCCGGTCATCTTTCAGAAATTTGCGGTCATTTTTAAATACTATTCTCTGAAAACTGATTTGAGCCATTTTTTGCGTTTTGACCATTACAACCTATAAAAGTGCTTAAAATGATTAACAAAACGCTTTTGGTCAAAATCTTTGTTACGAATGTTGACTTTTCGTCTTGGTCCTCCAAGATAAACTAACCTATGATGAACTTTAATACCTCAATGGTCTAAAAGCCACACAATGCCTAATGAAATTTGAGATAATTATCAAGAGTCTAGGTTCAGTAGAATGGTAAGCAGAGATGGTCATTTCAAAAAAACACTAGAATGTTCTACTGAATTTTAATTCTTAAAAAATTCGGTCAATATTATGTTTTTTTGCTGAGATAGTGTTCTTTTTCCAGATTCGACGGAAAACTTGGTTGCTTGCTTTGTTATGTCCTATCTCAGCAACCAAAAAATTGACCAGATTGAAATAAAATTCAGATTCACGAGACTTTTCTATTTAATAAATGGCTTTTTTCAATAATTAAAAAGCTGTAAATGTAAATACATAAATCAAATTTTAAGCGTAAAAATCGTAGCTCGATCAACAAGTGTAGATTTAATAATAAACATTTTTGCCAGCTAATAATGCAAAAAATGGAAGTGAATTCATCTAAGTCCATGGATTGTTGCACACATTTGCTGCAAGACGAGCACAAGTAAGTCTGCTAGTGTTGAACTTTGTTAGATTGGTGTTTTTATTTCTTCTCTATCTGCCTGGATGGCTAAGCCTCACTCAGGCATACGAACTGATCTATTGGCGTTATTCACCCCAAAGAACTGGGGAGCATAGGTGTAGTGGTGCCAGTAGCAGCTGTTCCTTCTCAGCTAGCCTCTCCAGCAAATAATAAATCGAAGGTAGAGATGGAAAAAGAAAAAGCAGATAAAAATTGATCCATTTGCTCTCCTCAATCAGATAGACAATCAAAAAGAATAAAAAATATACAAAAAATTACAAATTGTTTGAATTATTAGACAATCGACAAAGGCTGTTTAAAAAGCGTAGTCAATTTGATTTAGTAGATGGAAAAACCTATTATCCAAGCCTGACAAATTGTTTTAAAAATAGTCTAACATCGGTTTTTCAGATTAAAAAGCAAGAAAAGTTTCAGTCGGAAGCAAAAATTCTAAATACACTCGAATCTGGATATAACGGCACTACTGGGCACCATCAGGGGTGCCGTTTTTTCCGGGGTAAGCTTTGTCGTATATCTTTGTCGGCCAACCAAATCAGGATAAAAAAGGGGACAAAGTCTTTTTTGCAAATGACTTCTATTTGGTGTAAAAAGACTTTTTCGGTGCAAATCGACTTTTTTGTTTTAAATTGCACCAAAAAAAGTCTTTTTGCACCAAAAAAAGCTTTGTCCTAAAAAAGGTGCATCATATATCCAGGTTCGACTGCGTTTTAATTTTTCTAATAAGCCACCCGCCTTTGAGTTTAACAACCTATATCTCAGCACAGAATAAATAATTTGCAAATCTATTTTTTGAATATTTTAGCTCCCGCGAGCTCCACCGATTCCACTTTTCCGATTTTGGTTGAGCTCACAAAAATATTGAAATTGACTTTAGAACTTTGCGATATTCGAAAGATTGGAGAGTAAGCTACTCGGGTGGCTTATTAGAGAAAATAGGGTAACCTGTTTCACAGTTCTCGGATAAATATTTGACTCATTGTTTTCCACTAATACATCTTTTTATGAGCAATTTTTTCGACAACAAATAATCCCACGTAAATGTGTTTTTGTGATCAATTGATACCTGCTGATTTTTTAAAAATAATATTGTTCTTAACCTCATTTTTAGTAGTGGTTGCCTCTAGGCAGCTGACAAAAAGCATACTTCCAGGCTACCAAACACATTCCGTAAACACACAAAAAGCTCTCCAGAATAAAAAAGTACGGAACAAACAGCTCTAATCGATCGCCCCATCCAAGATCAAGCTAAAAATGATGGATGGATCAACTGAGATGGGCTGTTTCGGAGTCATTTTTTGTCCTTTATTTACCCCTAAAATGATTGATCCAGAAATTTTAGTGTGAAAAAAAGTTTAAGTAATGTCATCAGGCAAATATTTTCAACACTTAAAAAAACCAATAAAAGTTCATCTATATACAGAGTGGGCAAACTCAAATCCGACACCTACAATTTTGTGCTTAGAACGTTTGCTGAAAAAGGAAATATTGGAAAGGTGAGAATAGACATTTCAAAGCAGTTTATCACTGCTAAATAGCACATAAATTCTTTTCCCTTGAGTATATGAGCACAAGCCTGAGAGTTATACAGGGCATAAAGAGGCAAGTTAAAAGCATAAAACAAGAATGATTTGGAGAGCAGCCAGTTTTAGTAGGCCTTTTTTAATTAATCGAACTGCACAATGATGAGAGGATGAGAGAAATTAAGGATTAGCAGTTACAAGCTGCAACACAACTGCTAAATTTTGGATGGTAAAAATTCTTAACACGAGAAACAATGAGTATGTCGAACTATGCGTTTTGTGCAAAATTTTAGGCTAAACACGACGGCTAAAAAAAATCTCAAACATGACGGATTCGAACAGGTAAAACAGTTTTTGAAATTGTATCACGAATTTCTTCAACTCTCTTCACCTTTTAGCAAATCTTCAATTGTGACACGGGATTCGTGCTCAGTGTAGTCGATTTACCGTATTTACTCTAATTATACCCCATGGGGGATAATTTTTCAACCTCCCGAAAATCGAAAATTTTTGAATTCGATCTCGAGACTTTCGGGTGCTCAACCAAGATCCAAAAATGGAATCCGTAGAGCTCGTGGGAGTTAAGAAAACGCAAAAAACAGCTTTGCAAAATATTGACTCTGCTGCTAGATATATACCCTCAAAGTTGGGGGTTGGGGATAATTAGAGACTGGGGTATAATTAGAGTAAATACGGTACTTTGAAAACTGCTATTAAAATTTGAAAGTCACTGTCAAATTTCAAATTCCGTTCAAGACAATAAACATTCAAATAATGAATTTCGAGTTTTTTTTTGAAAATCAAATTTTCCTTGTCCTTGGATTTGACAGTGATTTTGATATTTTAAAAGCAGTTTTAAGTGCAAATCAACTACGCTGAGCACGAATCCGGTGTCAGAATTGAGAATTTGGGAGTTGAAGAAGTTCATGATACAACTTCAGAAGCCGTTTTACCCATTGGAAGCCGTGAAATTCTGCACAAAACGCATAGTTTAGCACACTCAGCCTTTCCCGTGTTAAATATTCATAGTTATTCCAATTTTTAGCAGTCTGTCTGTACATGCTGTAAGTGATTGAATGAAGGAATTTCGGTTTGGCACTAGCACATGTAAAGTGGACAAGACGGAGAATGACAAGTCTGGTCACTTTACTGATGACAATTGCTGCTGTTGCTGACCAAGACATCATTAGCAAATGAATCATTAGCGGTCCACTAAAAGAATAGCAGTTGCGTACTATTTATCACCCAAAGCTCAAAGAATAGATTTAGCTATTACTAGTATCTTGCACTCTTGAACTTTTGGACAATAAAGCATCTTTTTATTTTATATCATTTGCAAATTTATATTGAACATTTAAATTTTAAATTCAATGAATCATATGAAGTAAACTGCAATTACTATTTACAGGGTATGTCAAGATCTCCCAGGTTTTGAAGTGGTCATAACTTTTTTTCCTAGATCGTTTTTCGAAATTCTGTTTTCGCAAACCATTTTTTCTTGCCGACAATATTTGTTTGGAATATAAAGTCATAAACACGATTTTTGCTTGGTCACTGAGGTTTGGGCCTTGCATATCCAAAGGCAATCCACAGGCCAGAACCAAAACCGCAGGGGGTACCAAGCAAAAATTGTGTTTTTGACATTACACACCAAAAAAATATTGTCGACGAGAAAAATTGATTGGTGAAAACAGAACTTCGAAAATCGCTCTAGGAAAAAAGTTAGAACCATTTTAAAACCTGGGAATTTCTTGACACACCCTGCATTTCTTTTTCAGACACCTGAAAGCTTGGTCTTAGCTTAGATGAATTAGTAAAATGTTAGAACTGTTTCATAATTTTTCGGTTCTCAGCAAAGAAAACAGCAAATTGGCTACAGTTTGCTGCAAAAAAAGTCAATAGCTTTAACCCGACAAATGTGGTCCTTGTAAAGAGAATAATGGATCATCCAGCTTGACTTGATGCGATGCTGGTGGTTAAGACACAAGAGGTTGGATCTTTCATGATCATCTCGAGATCGAAGAACTCCATGATGATAAGGATAAATTGTTGTGTGATGATGGAATTTTCTCGTTTACTCTCGTCTGATGAAGTTCTTGGGCGTATTTATTGCCTTTTTACTTAAACAGTCGACGCTCTATATAACGGACGCCTAGGAACCCGGCTTAGCCGTCCGTTTTGTAGAGCATCCGTTGTATAAAATTCTCTAAAAATAGCAATGTTTTGTACCGCCGCGGCTTTGCCGCAGCAATATTTCAATGATGCGTATCTGAGACCATTATAATATACAATTTTCAAAATTTTCAGCCATTTATCTTTTATATAAAGCTTTTAACAATTCATTGTTTGTTATGTAGAGCTGCCCGTTATACATACCGTATTTCCTTTAATAAGGCGGCCGACCGCCTCATTTTTTGGATGCCCGAAAATCGGAAAATTTGGAATTCGATCTCGAGATTTTCGGGTGCTCAACCAAAATCTGAAAAGTGCAATCGGTAGAGCTCGCGGGAGTTAAGAAAATGCATTCACTTATTAGAGGAAATACGGTAGGTGTAGAGGTTGTTGTATAGAGGTTTAATTTTAACTCCCTTAGAGTAATATATTATTTATTAACTGAATTTTTAACGGCTAGAGATAACAGGTAGTCAAACCAAAAAATATATAACTTTTATGTTTGAGATTTCAAATTCATACAAAATTGCTATTGAAAAAAAATCGGTCCCCTTCTAACAAACAACCCTGTTCCGTGAGAACTTAAAAAACAAGAGGCCCGAGCCGTTTAATATAGATTACGGTACTTTTTTGGGTTGTTAGTTTATTTCACAGTTTAATTTTTACGTTTTTGTATTAGCGCCGACGTTATGCCAAACTGCACAAATATTTTTTCTTAACTGCTGTTTAAATGCAGTTTTATGTTTATCTATGAAAAACACTGAATATTTCATTTTTTCGCTAACTCATTTATGAGTAAAAATCTAAAAATAAAAAACATAGAAGATCTTGCCCTTGTTGTACACTGCACTCCATTTTTTGCCTTGGTCTCTCCCGTTGATTTAGACGCAGGATATATTGTTACAACGAGCTCAAACACGTTTTTCTTCCATTTTCGAGCCTGAGAAACATGTTTGAGTCCGTCCTCTGCTGGCCTAACCTGCGCCTAAAGTATTACTTACTCAGATATTGATGATCTCCAAAAACAATGAGGAGACAAAAAGTGGGCTGAATTGATCACTAGGGCCAAAAGTCCTTGAGCCATAACGCTTCAAAAGGTCTTTTTTCTTCTTGTTAAAAACTCAAATGTACATAAAGCATTTTTTACGTAGCGCATGGCCATTTTGCTACTTTTTACAAATATTCAACATTTTATCTCAATTTCCAAGTTTGGTATTTTCACATATATCTGATAAAAACTGATACAAAATTGTTTTTAAAAACATAATTTTTGACTTCTTGGTACAGCTGAAAACTCAATTAAAACATTTAGATGGGCGATAATATTGAAAGTTTATTTGTAATCTGTGTGAGAAGAGCCAGTTTTCTGTACAATTCTAGTACTCTAAGCCAATTATTGCCGACTAAACTAGCTAGAATTGTCAAAAGCTTCCAGTCAGATGTTTTACTTCTTGAACGCAACATTCCTGTTTCTTCATACTCTGCCCAAATTCCTAGACATTGCTTTTTGATGAATATAGAAACAAAAAAGTTGGATTTGGAGAGAACAGTACTATTGATAGAACCCCACATTCCACCAGCCGATTTCTTTGAGCTTTGTGCGTGCTATGGCTTAGACGAAGTAACTTTCGGTTAAATTTTGCACACATAACTAATTTGTTGGGGTCTAAGCCAACTGAGCGAGTGTATGGCTGCTTGTCACGAGAACAGTGTGAACTACTTCTACAACACAATGCGGCGTGCAGATGTCGAATAATGGAGCTGTCACAAAGATCTTCCCTGCTTTACTACGATGAAATTGCACTGGAATGCGCATCATCGGGACATTTGCAACCACTTGAAAGGTAGGTATTCATTTTTCAATTTAGAGTAAAGGCTTGGCTGCACTGGATGCATACAATTTCAATTTCAGCGTCAGACTTTTGTGTTTTGGTGGCTACTAAGCTAATTTTGAGAAAAGGGGCCCTATCTAACAAAAAGGTTTTTTGAAAAACGCTGAAAATTTCCTTTTAAGTCAAGTGAATTTTTTGAATTTTTGAGTTCGGAATCCTGACTAAAACTTTTTGTTTCAGGCATTTTTGTGTAATAAAAGATTTTTCGTACCACTCAGCTGATTATAAATAGGATTTCTCTCGTAAATAAATATATGACTCTAACCATTCAAGCTTGTGGCGCGGAGGCTTCACGTTAGATACCTACCTGTTACTGAGTGAAAAAAATTTGAGGAGGTCAAGGAAAACCTCTGATATCAATTAAAAGACCTCAAGTAGTCAGGATTTAAAAGTATTGCGTGGTTGGATCAGAGTTACAAGTAACAGGAATTATTTAAAAATTACGTTAACTATTTACACAAAAAGGTGTTCTAAAAAAAATCTTTTAGAAGTTTAATGCGAATAAATGTATTAGACGACACTCTTCTGCCCAAATGTGTGCTTAGAGCTATAGACAATAATCACTACCACATTGCAAATCACATTGTCTGTGACAACTTTGAGAAAGGTTGACCACTCTTTTGCCCACATGATTTTTTACTGTTTTGTTTATTTTAGCATTTTACTCTCTGTTTCCTGATGGTCATGTGCCGGCAGAGTTTTTTGTCAAACTGATTGAACCCCAAGATGCCCTAGTTCAAGGAGAACAAATAGCCACAGCCTTGCTAAGGTATTTGCCAACCTTGGATGTGCAACGTCTCAGAAGACTCATACAGAACGAGCCGAAAATAAGGAAAAGTGTTTTGATTCGCTTTGATGCGATGTACAGTGAAATTATTGACACACGTAACTACCCTTGTGATTATGATTAATTTAAATAAGCACTACTACTACGTTGTTTATAAAAAATATGAGCCGAAAACTTTTCCATTAATACTCTAAATTTGCTGTTGTCGATGGTGACAGCGCAGTACGCCAGGAGCGGGCCGTCTTCCGGGTACTTGTGCACTTGGGGACCCCTTTTTTGTTAACTGTGAATAAGGTTTGTATGCCTCCTAAGTAATTTTTATACGCTAAAGACGATAAAAAAGTTGTTTTCCGACGTTTTCCTTACTAAAAACTAAGAGTTTCAAAGATTTTTTATTTTGCAAAAATTCACCTTTTGCCTTGGTCCCCCAAGGCAAATTTTACTAGAAAACCAAGCTCCTTAACAGAAACAAATTTCCTTCCATCGAAATAAACTAGAAAATCATTGAAGTTATAAGAATTATTCTACTGCGTTTTAGTCACTGGAGCTGGGCATTTAAACCCCATACACAGTTAACAAAAAAGGCCCCTTCCCCTAAGTGCACAAGTGCCAACCAATTGGTGTCCTCGGATAGGACACCGGGTATTGGCTCCAGGAAAATGGATAGTAGCCGCACCAGGATAATACCCGCACCACCAAAAGGGTATCCAAACGACCTGAAGGGTGCCAAAACACATTAAGGGCACCCAAAACACCTATATTCGGTCAAAATATTTCATTGAGCCATCCATTTTCACCAAGTGTGATCCAATCCTATTTTCGGGTAATACCAGAAATAGTTTTTAATCATGCGGCGAAGTGACAGATTGACCAGATCTATATGGCCCAAGAAAAAAATGATTTGCAGCAAATTTTCTGATGATGCACTTGGCTAAAAATTATTAGACAACATTTTTTCATTGTCACCGAATGATTCTTTTTTTGTCAGTGAAAATCTTTTTCTTTTCACCGATTTACTAAATCTACAAGGGGAAGTACTTTTTAATTTTTTTTTCGATAATGGCCTAACAACTTTCTTAGCAGAGTGAAGGGGGAGTAATTGAGATGCTTGGGGGTCAAAGAAGTGTTGTCCATAGAAATAACTGGGGAATCAATATCGGAACACCATCTAGACCTACGGGGCTCACTCACAGCACTACTAGTACAAATGGAACTAGACTTTATTGAGACTGGAGAAATAACAGGAGACAATACACTGGTTGATTCTATTGGCACCGGAGAGGAGACTGAGACTGCAAGCTGTGCTGGAACCCTCGGAACTGGAAACTGATCGTGCGGCTGAAGATATGCTTCTGAACTGAATTGACATGGACAACCACCTGGCTGTCCTAAAGTACACAATCCCCCCCCCTAGCCCAAAAATGGCCAAAATGATGTCCTAAGGCCTTTTTAGCTGCTTTTAACGTAAGAAAGCAACGAAAAAATAGTGGGAAGACACTTTTAAGCATTTTTAGAAAAAAAATTTTTTTGACTTTTTTCCTAGAGGACCAAGGTATACCAGTTTTGAGGGATATCTAGATACCTGTCACAGACAATTTACAAAAAGAACACAAAAGGTAGACTTTGAACACAGTTTTGAATACTGGGGCCTACCGCATATAGAAACTCTGGTATGCATGTTTTTTCATGCATCCAGAGTCACTTTCGAGTGATTTGTGTCTAAGGTATGTGGATGTGCGCATCTCAACTCCAAGCCCCCGAGCCCCAAGCCCCTGCGCCCCCAAAGGAATTTTAACCGAAAATCGAAAAATAGTGGGAAAACACTTTTTAGCACTTTTAGAAAAAAGTTTGTTGACTTTTAGAGATGCGCGCACTTACTTACCTCAGACATAATTCCGAGAAGTACTCTTGATTAGAGATGGAGGATGGCCTATTCCGGGACGGGACGGGACAAAATTTTTAGCAAAATTTTTCGGGACCGGACACCGGGACAGGACAACCTACAAATCTGTTCAGGACGGAATCCGGGACAGGACAAGGGTCAAATTTTCAAATAAATGAGGGTCAGTCAAGGGTCAAATAAATATGGAAACCGAAAAATTTTCCCGGGACGGGACACCGACAGGACAAGGGTCAAATTTTTTCGGTCGGGATACCGGGACGGGACAATCGCATGAAACTCCACCGGTCGGGACGGGAATGTCCCGTCCCGTCCCGCCTCCATCTCTACTCTTGATCATAAAGTGCATATAGGGTCTCTTTTTGCCTTGTCCCGTGAGGAAAACGCAGCAAAAACTGCCAAATAACGTATCTTCGTGCACCACCTGGTACTGGAACAAAGGCAAAAAGTCGGTTTTTGGTCAAATTTTTTTTCTTGGAAATTGCTTTCCCAATTACCTTTTCACCTTTTCTGTATGTAAAAGTGGTCAAAACGCACAAAAAAGTTGTTTAAGCCGGTTTTGGGCCAGGGGGGGATTCTGTACTCCGGCCAACCACCTTTCCCACCATTCACCTGCGCAGGGGAAATGACGTGACTTAAGGCGGAGAACGAAACCATGTGGGGATTAGGACGGCGTTCTGTAGAAGCACAATTCACCACCAATGCGTCAGAGTAACTGGAATCCTGTAAATAAGTAAAAGCTCTGGAAGAATCTGGCCTGATTCTCATATCTGGAACCGACGCGAGCATTGTGGCTAAAGGATATCTGAGTTCTCTGGTCTTATGGTACAATGTTTAGCACTGGATGACTCAACCGAGTCTGTGCTAAACCAAATGGGGATGGACAAGTTAGAGCTGTCCTCTCTAGAAAGGAAAGGAGTATCAAAGCTGGAAAGGCCTTTACCAGGCAAAGCCTAAGGAAAAGTATAAGCGCTGTTACGGCGATGACCGCCACTGTAATGAAAAGACTCACGGCTTCGGGCTGGCGAGATTTGGGCCGCGTTCTGATCATAGACTGCGCTAGAAGAATTCTTCGTTTCATTCGGAACATCGGAGCGAGGCAATATCGCAAAAAATTGATAATTGCAAAAGTAATTGCAAAAGAGCTATAGATTCAGAAATATAAATATCAAAACTAACTCTATTTTGCCTAAGGCGGAGGAAGAAACCATGTGGGAATCAGGACGTTCGACGTTTCGTTGTGAGACAAATACTGGTTAAAACGCCCGGGATAGGTTTCTCCGGGTTTTGTCTTGGGGTGGGTAAATAAGGCTGGGCAATTCTTACAGCAGTGTTCTTACCATGCTTTAAAGTACCATACTTGTTGATGGCAATGAGAATTAGGCCTGAAACACAATGAGGGCTGTTTGCGGATGCTAAATCAGATTTGTCTCTCGGAAATGGCCATAACTTTTTTTTTTAATTTTTCAATTTTTTTTTTGTTTTTGCCGCCTGTAGCTAAGATTCAGGCCTACCAGATGAGCTATTAGTGAAGTGAAATTTGATGAAAAATTGAGGTGAAAAAGAAAGAATGCGCCCAAGAATCCTCACTCAAATTCGAGTCAGGATTTTTTAAGCGGATTCTTAAAATTTTATCTGAGTTTTCGAAGCAATATTTACTTAGTCAACAGCTCATTGGTAGCCCTAAACCTCAACTATACGATGTCAGAAGCTATATAAGCAACTGGAGACTAAAAAACCGCACCAACTGAGTAATTTTCGGAAAAAAGTAAAAAAAAGCGAGGATTCTGTTTCCAAGATTCTTAGTGAGTGGTCTGTTTTAGCATCCGCAAACAGCCTCCTCACTGTGTTTTTTTGAGGCCCTAAGCAAATTACTCTCTTACTCTCTCTGTACTCTTTTGAGTCGCTCGAAATAACTGAAAAGAGTACAGTCCTAGATGAAAGAGAAGTGTCCCACGCGCATTTGAATTTGCCTAATTCACATTGTCATCAACAAGTATGGTCTTTTGAGAATTTTAAGCTAAATTTGCATTAGAGGATTGAGATAACTCCGTGACTTTAGTCCTCAAATTTCAGCTCGAAATGCTTAAAACATGACAGAAACACCGTTGAAAGAGTATTAGGCCAAATTCGAAAAACAATTAAAAAGTGCTTGGTCCCCCCTGTTGATTTAACAAATCGGTGACAATGAAAAGATTTGTCAATTTTTTTCAGTTGTATACGAATCTTTTTGATTTGAACTTAGCATACCTTTAGAACAGGTTCCATAGCTTTTTCTGCACTATCAAGTCTGCAATGTCATTATTATCATTATCTAATGAATTACAAGAGGAATAATCTTCTGAAGAGTGTCCAAATTGAGTGTCTGGTTTCTTTTGGATCAGATCGTTGTGTTTCATAATTTTAAGCTGTTTTTGCCCATAATATGCTGCTAAATTGATTGAATCATTTTTTTGTAAATTTTGGCCAATTCAAAAGTGCATCTAGTTATCGACATCTAATTTAATTTAATATAAACTTCCAATGTTCAGACACTTATCGTATTTACTCTAATAGAAGCATAGTCTTCAATTGATGCAAGAGGTGTAAAGGCATTTCAAAAGATAAAAGACATTTTTTTGAAATTATTCTGGCTACGTGCCAGTTTCAGCCATTGTTTTATAAGCAAGTTAAAAAGCTAAACACGAATACGGTGTCAAAATTGATGTTTAGCCTAGCGGAATAAAAATATATATAATTTCGTGTTACATCTTACATATTTATTTTGCACATTTAGTCATGATTTTATGTGGGTAAGCGATACAACAAAAGCACTACCAAGACCAGAATTTTGTGTTCTTTCACATGCTGTCATCAATTTTTCCTAAAAATGCGTTTGAGGAGCCTTTGAGCCGACATTTTGACTTTTGACCAATTTCCAAAATTTGAACCACCTCAGTTTGGTCCACAAATATATTACAAACATAAAGTGTTACTAAAGGTGTTATATGTCAATTGAAAGCTCAAGAATAGCGCTTTCAAAAGTTGTTACCATTGCCTGAATCTGTATAACACAATGCTAAGATCTGCTCTAGAATAGGGTTGTCGATCGATTTATCGAAATCGATCGAAATCGACCGAAAATCGAAGCTTTTTCGATATTTTCGATTATTTCGATAATCGATTATCGAAATTTTTCGATTTTTTCGATAATTCGATAATCGATTAATCGAAAATTGTTGATTTTTTCGATATTGCAATAATCGATTACTCGAAATTTTTCGATTTTTCGATATTTCGATAATCGATTAATCGAAAGTTTTCGATTTTTTCGATAATTCGATTATCGATTAATCGATAGCCTTCGATCGATTTTCGATTATCGAAAATCGAAGATTTTTCGATTTCGATATTTTGTGAAGTATTTGCTATAAAATATAGAGTTTCATTTTTAAGAACTTACAAATTGACCTGATTTTAACGAAAGATCGATTATTCGCTTCTCAACCCCTTATTCTATTTCACTAACAAACTTCTTTAAAGAACCTATCTCAGAACTCATTCGAATCTAACAAAGATGTCTGAAATATGGTCGAAGAAGCTTTTCAAAGTGTCTGGAGATCGAAAGAAGTGGATTTGTCTTCATGCCGAATGCTCAAAGGAGTTCGAAATTCCTGCCTCAAAGTCTACGACGGTTCTTTGGGCGCACTACTCTACTAACCATGACGCTATCTTCCGAAGTACAGCATATGCCAAAAAGAGGACCCGTTTGGATGACACTGAAAATCAAGTGGAAAAGAAGAAGCCTAAAGTTGATTTCAGAAAATTTTTCAGGTAATCTGCGCTGAATATAGTTCGAAAGCTGTTATCTTGTATTTTAGCCCGAATATGGATGCAGGACAATCAAAAGAGCTTGCTGATCTCGTGGTGGATTTTGTCGTAGAGACTAACCAGGCATTTTCGATTGTGAACTCATCGTCTTTCACGGCTCTTGTAAAGTTTAACGGCGATGGAGCAAGGGTAAATGAGATTCCGAATTTGGATTTAATATCAGTTAAGTGTTCGTAGATTCCCTCACGGCAAGAACTCAGTCATTCACTCATTCCAGCTCGTGCAGAACTGGCTTCAGATAGTTTAAAGGTTCTACAAGGGAAACGAGATGGAATTCGACTCTTGAAATGATTTCCTCCTTCGCTCACCATAAGACTGACCTACTTCAATTTGCAGACTCAGGATTCAAAGGAGCAGCCGTCAACGCAGTAAGGAAAATGAGTGACTCCGACTATCAGCTTCTAGAAGGACTGAATGATCCTTTGAAAGTGTTTGAAGATGTTACCAAGCTGGTATGTAATACTTGACTTTAAATGAAAAAGCACCCGTTATTTAAGTTTTTAGGCTTCTGCTGATGATATCTCGATTTCTTGCTATTCTTTCCTTGCTAGGCAAATCATACGGGCATTGAAATGTTCAATTGAAAGTTCCAGCATCTCTGCGATCCGTGATTCTCTCCAAGACGCCTTAAGAGACTTCGAAAATAGAATGGAACATTTGTGGAATGACACATTGCTGACTTTATCTGCTTTTCTGGATCCACGGTTCAAGTACAAGTAAAGTTTATTTTTTGGGTTTTACTTGACATTAATTTGGCAACTTCAGATCCTTTGTCTATGATGGGCTTACATGGGAGACCATTGAAAAGCAAATCCGAGAGTTGATGTTGCAAGGAAAACCAGAAAATCCACTGGATGGAACAGCTGAAGTAAACGAGGAGACATTTGTGCCATTAAACGACTTGTGGGCCGATGAAGCAAATGAGGGAGATGTAATGCAAGAAGATGTCTATGGGATGATTGTGAAGGTAAGTGAGGAAGTGACTGTATTTGTAATAGTCTTCTTTTTGAACTCATAAAACTCTCAGAATGAAATTGATCTCTACAAGAAAATGAAAAGTCTACCATTTCCAAAACCCAACTCTTCAGGTACAGATGAAATGTTGAAGTGGTGGCGTGAAGCAAAAGCTAGTCTACCGCTTCTGTCTGTCTTTGCTCAAGAATACCTCTGTCCGTCACCAGCAAGCGCTTTATCAGAAAGAGTATTTTCGAAGGTAGGCCAATGAGTTTTACCGATCCCGGAATCGGTCATCCGATTCTTTTAGGCAACTCTCTTCTTCTCCAACTATTTGCGCAGCCGAATAAGCACCGAAAAAGCCTCTCAAATCTTGGCAATTAAGGCAGAGCTTCTGGAACGAAATAAAGGGAGGAACGATGAACAGGAAATACCCGATGATGAAGACATGGAAGACATATATTTCGATCATTTAGTCACTCTTTGAATACTTTACCTTTGTTCGTTGATGGCTTAATAAAAAATTTGTTTGTTCATATTATCACTTTTTCGTGTGTTGGAATAATGGTATAAGGTTACCTCATTAAGGGATGATCATTTCATAGATTTCGATCGATTTTCTATCGAAATCGATCGATTATCGACCAATTTTCGATCGATTCCCGATTATCGATTATCGAAATTTTTTCGATATTTTCGATTATTTCGATAATCGATTACTCGAAATTTTTCGATTTTTCGATATTTCGATAATCGATTAATCGAAATTTTTCGATTTTTTCGAAATTTCGATTATCGATTATCGAAAATTTTCGATATTTCGATTTTTCGATAATCGAAAAATTTCTAATCGATCGACAACCCTACTCTAGAACAATAATGTCTTAGTTCTTCAGCGTCAAATTTTCTAAACGTTGATTTTGTCCCCATTGCGCAGAAATTCTGCACCAGAATGAGGATGTCTCACAGTCCGGCTTTTTCGTGTTAATAAAGATGTAATTACATACAATTAGTTTCCCGCTGACGAGACTTGGGCTTTAGAAATAAGATTTTCTCACACATTTTACGCTTCACAATTTTTTTTTGAAAAATAAAATATTTCAGGATTTTATTTTGTGTAATATATGACTCAACAATTTCAAAACTTTTTATTTGTAATTTTAGGAGAGCATTGTTTATGTAAAGCAAGCCCAAAATCACTATTTTACAGGTCTCCATAGCTACTACAATGGCTCTTTCAAACTAGAGCCGGAAGAGTCGGAAAATAAATTCTCACGCAAAATTTTATATTTCGTGATGAATAGCACAATCTGGATAACCATTCCCAGGCTAATAGCTGCTGCTACTACTAACAGTGAAGCTTAATGAGTGGTGCTACTAGTAACATGAAGCTCTCTTCGTACTTTCATTCTCGCTATGTTGTCTATGTGAAATGTTTTTCATACTCGCTTAATTGATTTGTTTTTGGTTAGCACAAAATTATTTTTGCACCTGCCGGAGCTTTTTTTTTTCAGCAAGAACACATCAATAATTTTGTGGGTGCAAAGGAATCTCCTGACTTCTCAACTTGAAAATTTAAATATTTTAGAAGAAGAAGAGACAAAAGTTATTTGTACCAAGTCTTCTCAATAATGTATTTTAACAACTTATTTTAGCTTCCACAGCCGTTATTGGGCTAGAAAACTGGTTTTGGAGTGGCGGACGAATATTTCCTCCAAGGTACCCAATAGTTACCCCAAAAAGATAAAATTAATTATTAATTAACCGATGGGTTTCAAATCGTAAATTGTGTGGTCAAAATTTCGATTTTCAAACCCAGCAATTAATTGAGAGCCAATTCTGATTTATCAAAAATTTTGCAACCCATACATAAATATGGTCTGTTACGTATAAGTACCCACGAACTTATGGACCAACCCAATAGTTACCCCAAAAAGATAAAATTTGGACATACTGTATTTCCTCTAAATAAAGCAACCCTCCAACTGAAGCACTCACTGGAGGGAGGTTGAAAAATAAACGCACCCCCTCTGATTAACGCACACTAACACCACAGCCCCCCCCCCCGCCTTAAAAAATTTCGATCTTCGAGCCGGCCATTCCTAACCTAAAAATCATTTCAGCGGAATTAGTGTAGAAAGCCACTGAAGAAAGCCATTTTTTGCTTCATTTATTCACAAAATCTTTGAGTGACAGAAAAACTTTATAACTGCAAGGCCACGAAATTTTTTACGAACTTTCGATCCAATGACTCGACTATCTCGAGCCGATCCCTCAAAACTTTCGAGCATCAAGCCGAGGGATCAAAATTTTCTTATGAGTAGGAACGATATGAAATATGTCTTAGTTCCCTTTGTTGATATTCGACTGCATCCATATCTGACTGTATCTCTCTTGGGTGACTTTCGAGTCCCTATCTAAAACTTGACATTGAATAAGTAGTTGGGGGTGCAATTTAAATAATTTACTTAAAAAATTTAATAAACAAAAAGAATATATCCAACTAACTATTTGTTGGAAAAATAAATTGGTTGAAATAATTAAAGAAAGATAAAAAAGTGGGATTTTCAATAATTGTGGGAATGAATTTTACAATTTACCATATTTTATTTTTTTCACACCCTGTGATTTGCTAATCTTAGGCCAACTAATTGAAATTTGTCTTGTGTACGAAGGCTTGCTGTTTTGACAGAAGAAACACTTTTCATTCTTTATTCTTAAAAATCCTGAAAAAACTGTTGTCGAGAAGAAGGACAAATACCAAGAAAGCTCTAGAAACCAAATTATTTATGTAAATTGCTACTTTTTTACAAGACTAAGAAGTTTTGGTTTGTTAATTGGATAAACTTGCCTATCAACACTTTCAGACATTGCTGCCATGAAAGGAGTATTGATGCGCCTTAACCACTTTTTCATCTTGACCTTTTTTCTAATCTCTAGCTATGGAACATGCTTGCAAAAGAGCCTATTTTGAAGCGGCTTCTTCAGCTAATATTTTGAAACTTTTGGAAGTATTCGAGCAAAGTCAACGCAGCAATGCTATTGATTACTGTTCATGACTTTTCAACAACACTGGCTAGATTGCTAGCATGTCCTCAAGAAATAATGGAAGAAACGCTCAACAAAATTTAAACAACAGTGAGTCTGTGGAAATTAAACACGCATTTTTTGTCAAAAGTAAATTAAAGGTTCGATAATGTACAGTTTTTATACTATTCAAGCAGGATATTGCGTTTTACTTTAGCTTTGGACTTTAAGCTAAGCATTGTTGAATGGATTTAGCACTTGTTACTATAGTATTTTCCAAGTATTTTCAATTTCAGTTTCAACTGAAAAATACAGAAAACAAGTGAACCCTTAATTTTAAGGGTTATAATTGAAAACGCCCCTCAAATTATGTAAATCCCCTTTCAAATATTTAAAACTCGGTGTTCTCATAGTTTTCTCATACATTTTTAATTTTTTTATGCACTAGCATGTAGCCCTTCTAATTTTTAATGAGCTATTAACTGGCTCAATACAATTTATAAATATAGGAAAACAAATTGTTTTGAAAAAAGACGTGATTTCGTAAAAATGAATTTTTCTCAACTTTTTTTTTAAACACATTGAGTCAGTTAATAGCTCATCAGAAACTAGAATTGCAGGGCTAAATGCTCATGCAAAAAAATTGAAAAATGCATAAGAAAACTAGGAGAATAACGAGTTTTAAAGATTTGAAGGACGATTTAGATATTTTGAGGGGGGAATTACATAATTTGAGCGGGGTTTTCATCGGCATCCAGACATTTTCTACTATTTTTAATGAAATTCGGGCGAAGAAATTCGGTTGCTTCGCCCGAATTTCATTAAAAATAGTAGCAAGAGGCCAGCGAAAAATTCTACCAATAGTAGAATTAAATGTCTGGTTGCCGTTTTCACCTACAGCCAATTTTTAAGTATTAGGCTGTGTCATAAATAAGTTCGGGTTTAATAAATGTTTTGGGGAATTGTGTTTTTGCTATGTATTTTTTTTTGACAAGTTTTTAAAAGTTAACCTCTCGTGTTATAGCCAAGATTGTCAGCTACAAAATAAGAGGTCGACTTTTAAAAAGTTATGAGAGAAAATACAGTATCTCTATCTCTAGTATTTGGCAAGTGTGTGATTTTTTGTTACCGTAAATCTTCTAATTGAAGCGCTCCCCAAAAGCGGTATTTTTGAAAATTATTCTTCGCCTTTTCGACCGACTTTATGGTTTTGAGCCTGATGCATTTTATATACCAAAATGTAGCTGGAAATTTCGGCTACATTTTGGTATATAACATGCATCAGGCTCAAAACCGTAAAGTCGGTCGAAAAGGCGAAGAATTATTTTTCAAAAGTACCGCTTTTGGGGACGGCTTCAATTAGAAGATTTACGGTAATCTAGTCTTTTTTAAATCTAAAAAAAAGCTGTGTTATGTTGTAGCGCAGAATCTTGGATATCCTTAAAAAAAGTTTGCTTTGCTGTTGATAGCTGTAGATTAATTGATCACATGAAATTTTTAATTGACTAACAGCTATTAATAGGTACAACCACAATGGAGGCGCCGACAGACACCCGCTGCCCCTAGTCTACTCTATAGTATTAATAAATATTTGATTGGTTGAGTCAGACTCAATGTTGTTTGCAGTAGTTTATAATTAACATCTTGGTTCTACTTGACCTCTAGCAACTCTTTTGCAAAAAGTCGCAAAGTCTCCAGGGATTTGTTCATTCCTAACAAAATCTAGCCAAAATAAGTCAAGTGGTGACAGCCAAACTTTAAATTGATATGTATATTCCAGGCCTCTCTTTGAATGAGTGAACCACTTCACACTCCAAGCAACGCTAAACATACATATCTTCCCAGTTATTTTTTTTAAATAACTTCAAGTCCTATTTTACATTCAATGGTTTGCACGCGAGAATTCAATGTTTACTTGATTACCGTAATTACTGTGTAAGACAAAGATCTCTCTCTACTTTAAAACTTCCGAAAATAACAAAATAGGAGATCTCAGTGTTTGAGTGTGTTCAGACAAAATAAATAAGCAAAATGTGTAAAGCTTCTAAAAATTGAAAAAACGATAAATAATATCACAGGCATGCGCACGAACTTTCCGAACTATTTTTTAAAATCTATAGCTGGCCAGGCCCACAATTTCACTCAAAAGTCCGTAATAAATAATAATTCAAATTCCAAAATAATTGACTCGTGCTATTTCGACAAGCTTAATACCGTATTTCCTCTAATATACCCGCCCACTCTAATAAATCCGCCCCCTCAACTTCGAAGGTCTGTATCTCGGAGCAGAATAAATATTTTGCAAAGCTGTTTATTGTGTTTTCTTAGTTCGCGCGAGCTCTACCGATTCCACTTTTCATATTTTCGATTTTCACCCAAAAATCTCAAAATGACTCTAATAAACACACCCCTTAGAGGGGGTTTGAAAAAATAAACCCATCGGTGGTTATATTAGAGGAAATATGGTAATCATGCATCCGAGGTTCAGCCCCCATGCGTGCCAAACATTAGAGGACCAACTGGTTTTTGCTACTTTTCACAAAAATCAGGAGAAGCTTACATGTCGTATGAAGCTTTAGTTTCCATTTTTAATAACCAATATTTTTTCTATATACTTTTTGTTCCTTTAGGCGGTAGTCGCCAAACACACCTGCCAAAAATTATTATTCACATGCCACTTTTGCAATTTGAGATCGTGTGCACCGGAATAATTAAAAGCTTAAATATTCATAGTTACTGCTTCCATCATGACACATATTGATTTGCCAACTTTTTTTTCTGCGTGTTAGGCGTATAAAGCGTAGAGGCCGCCTTACTAAAACGGAATTCCGGATTAAAATAGCTGGTGGTATGGCCAGCTAGCTGTGTTTTTATTAATTTGGCTCTTTACAACTAGCCTCAAAGCTAGCTTTGTAGTGGTGGGAAAGTTGCAGTTGAATGTCTTCAACTATACCCACACACACACCTTACTGCCCCTACACTCCTCCTCCTCCTTCTCAATTAAATGTAGTAACACAAATTGGGCTTACTCAAAATTAGTATTTTGTTGTAGCTGAGTTTTTTAGCTTTATATATATATTAGTTGAGTTAGGAGTAGTATTTTTACCAAAATTATTTGTTTCGCCTGGCTTTTTTGTTGATAATGGTTGGCAATAATTATAGATTTGTTTGTAAAATGCAGATTTCAATGCGCAAAGGCTACGGCTAACTCAACAAAAGTCGGTTTGTGTCACGCTGTTATTGAATATTTTATTGCTTGAGGCAGTGTGTGGTCTTGGGAATCAAGAGCAGGCATGCTGAGGCAATAGGGCGCTCGTATGTGTTTGGCCGCAAAGTCTTCTCAGAGAAGTAGGTTTGAATGTTATTTTGGTGTATGTTAGTTAGTATAACTGGATGGACAAGAGACTTATAGGTGTCTATAATCACTTATTTAGAAAAAACGATCACAAAAAATCCTATGTATTTTTTCCAAAAGCAACTTCTTTAACACTCCGCCGGTCAAGCGTGATCTTTGTGGCTCCTGACTCGCAATTTTAAGCTGAACACCATGGTGTTTTCAGTTTGGAAAATTTCCGACCCAAAAAGTTTTGCTAGAGCTTTTTGAAAATTTGAAGTGTTTGACTTTTCGTCTTGCACGAAAGTACGAAAAATGGTCATAACTTTTTTGTGCGTAGTATTTTTAAAATTTTTATATTGTATCTTGTAGAGGAAAAATAGGGCTATCTTTTGAGTATTTATTTTCCAATATGTCATTAAAATTTACTACCAAAGACTATAATGTCAGCCTCTGATGAGGACTCATCTTCATACGGATATAACTTATATAGACCCACTGAATAAAAACTGTATCTGTTAAGGATTCTGAATTTGCGAAAAAAATTTAAAAAAATGTTTCTTAAAAAAAAAGTTATGACCTCTGTAAGTTAAGTCACTTTTAGAGCTTTTATTTGCCTTTACTGTAGTTCAGACCAGTGATGTGCGCAGCTCCACTCTTGGCTCCGCTCTTGGCTCCGAGCGCTCCTGCTCCGAGCCAAGAGCCAGAGCAGGAGCCAAAAATTTTGAGGAAGGAGCCAAGAGCCAGAGCAGGAGCCAAAATTTTCGGCAGCACATCACTGGTTCAGACTGACAATTTTGAAATTCTGACACTGGATTCGTGTTCAGCATGATCGATTTGGTTATAAATTATTTTTGAATTTAAAACTCACTAGCAAACTTTGATTTCCTCTCGAGACAACAATTATTTAAATTACTAAAAAATAATTCATAAGCAAATCGTCAATGCTTAACACGAATCCGGTGTCAGAATTTCAAAATTGTCCGTCTGCACTACAGTAAATGCAAATATAAGCTGAGCTTTTATAAAAATTAGTTTAATTTTCGTAAAAATATATGTTTTTGAATACTATTAGGTTGATCCAAAAGTTCTTGGGCACCTTGAAAAAAATTTATTTTCGATTTTTTATTCGCTTCTTTTTCGTCGTTCCATTTATTTCGCTCGATGCAGCACTTTTTGGCTGGCAAAGAATACGCAACAGAAGAAGCAATTTTAACAGATCTGCAAGTTTATTTTGATTCGAAACCGATTAGATTCTTTGTTAAAGGTTTGGGAGATTGCCTGAAAGATGGCAAAATGTTGTTGATGTTGAGGGAGATTATTTTGTTGAATAAAGATTTTGGAGAGCTGTTTTGTTGATGTGACTTCGAGTGATATCTCCTCTGAATTAGATCTGCAAACATTGGAATGATAAACATCATGCTAAAATATTAACACGTTAATAAAAAATCGAAAATAAATTTTTTCAAGGTGCCCAAGAACTTTTGGATCAACCTAATACAAGCCATTTCAAGCCCGAAACTCGTTTCTCTAGTTACATTTGAAGAAATTTCTGATTTCCCGCAAAAATTTCCAAAGGCTCCCTACTGCCGATTTTTGCCTTTGTTGAAACCCATGAGCTTGTTGATCCAGCTGATTTTGTCATTAAAAATTGGCTGTCAAGTTGATTCCCAATAAATTTACAAAAATTCACAAATCATTCCTTGTCAGCCATATTTTTGCCTTTTAAATTGTATAAAGCAAGCAGCTGTCTTCTGTCTAAAATACTACTTCAAAAAGACAGCTACCCTAAAAGCGTCCTTTACAGCCTTAACCCAAGAAATTGGAGCTGAGACACTTCTTAATTTTGGTTTTCGCTGTCAAGAAAGAGCAATTTCGGTGCCCTCAGAATCCTAAAAGCATTTGAAGAAATGAAACAAAAATGAATAGAGAGTATTTTTGGCTTCTGCTTGAATGTGCTCATAATTGGGGCTTGCATTGTTTAGCTACTCCACATCCCCCAATATGCTCTTTCTACATTTATATAGTGGTAGCTGGTTTTAATCCTATAAAAAGTTCACCGAATTGATGTAGTTTTTTTTCGTATCTTTTTTTATCAACTACTAATCTTCAAGTTTATAAAGATACAATACGAGATTATTGATTTGCTAAAACACATTTCCATTTTGCACTTACTCTTACCCAATCTAAGAGTTTATGTTAATCAAAAATCTACTCTGTGGATGACCAAGAATTTATTAACCACAACGGCGTGAGACGAAATCGAGTTTAACCCTCGAGTTATTGTGCGCTTGACGAATTTTTGGAGTGTTGAAATGATCAAGTGTTCTATTTGTCTATCATATTTTTTTGACGGGGGTTCACGGGGCTGAAGTCACTACGGGGGAAGGGGGATCCTAAAAAATTTTCACGGGGGATCGTCAAAAAAATGCATGAGGGGACGGGGGACTCCCGGGCTGCAAACCCTACTCGGCATGCCAAAAATTTCGGCATGCCGACAACCCTACAAATAACACAAAATTCAACTAAAAACATATGAGTAGTTTGAAAGAAAAAATTAAACATGGCATCAGACTTTCGAAAAATTAATTACATTGATTGTTGCTTAACTGTCAAAAGAAACATTTTTCACAGGGCTCTCATGAAACCTACGTCTGATTTATTATTTTAAGATTTGCTTGTTTTCGTAATATAAAATTAGAAAATCCTGGCTCACCCAAACTCTCCAATTACATGTATGTGCCATCAATAAAAATGAGAAGAGAGAATTTAACTTTGTTGTTTTGTGTCCTTACATAGCAATTAATTTGTGTGTTTCTCACGCAACTAACCTTGCTCTTCCATGGCTATAGCACTACTCCTGCTGCTCATTTGTTGCCCTAGTTTGATTTGGCCTAACCTTGGCTTGGCAACCACAGCTATAATTGATTTACCTATTTTTACACTACTATTTTGAGCTTTTAAGTTTCATTTCAAATTTACTTATAGGTAACTTTTCTAGTCTAACAAACTTTTTCAGCATTTTACACTTTTAAAAATTACTAATTTTGAAGCTTGAATATTTTCGATCATTTTTTCGATAATAAACATTCTTTATGTTGCCATTTTGTTGAATGGTCAGATTCATAATTAAGCTTCCACTTTGTTTTCCGTTCTGTCAGCCAGATTGTTGTCGCCGTGCTACTTAAGCTAAAAACAATCTTTTATATTGACAATATTATAACTGGCAAAAATGAAGTAAGCTATTTGTCGTGTCTGAATCTTTGCTCTTTCCGACCTCTTACCCAACATTAAGATTTTTTTGTTTTTGTCAAAGTTTTGAATAGCAAATCAATTTTGGAAATTTGGCACACTGCCGGTGAACAATTGTTCTGTAAATATTAGTAAGATTTAAGTGATAAAAATTCTTTGTTAGCACTCCGAGGATGGTTTGAGACAAATATATATTCTGATACAGAATTTCATGCTGAACTACTCTGAAAAAAACAAATTTTGTGTGTCTTGAGTAAAAAAAAATTGAAAAACACCTACCGTATTTCCTCCAATTAGCCCCCCTGATTCAAAATCGTGTTCTTGGCATGGTCTTTTTGATGAACTTTTGATCACTTCTCTCAGGCAAGTTACCACCCATTTTGTAGCCAGTTTAGAGCATTGTTATTATAGCAGGGGGAGCTATTAGAGGTAATACGGTAAAGTCAATTTTCAAGTTAAAAGATTATCTGAAAGCGCGGAGAATCGAATTCGAATGCACAATTAACTCAATAAAAATAATTTAAATTAATCGGTCAGCTAGCCCTTTTAAAATCGGCACCCATTTTTTGTGACTAAAATTTTAAAAAGGGTTTTTGTCAAGTTTCGGACTCGAGACACGCAAAATCTGTTTTTGCAGAGTTTTTTCAGCATGAAATTCTGTACCAGAATATATATTTGTCTAAAACCGTCCTCGAGGTGTTAAAGTTTCACTTTGGTGGTTTGTTGACCTAAGTAGAAATTCTCTGCGCTTTAGAGTACACATAAATGTTTTATGACAAAGAGACTAAAATTTTGCTAAATGCCTTATAACCTTATTTCTCCTCCTAAAGTAAAAGAGTGTATCTATTTTAAGATTACTATAAAGCGAAAAGATCAGAGCAAAAGAAGAAAGCCTGCGACGAAATGGAAGCCAAGTATCTTCCCAAGGGCATCATCCAATCAATAGTCGAAGGTTTCTATGGAATCATCCGGCTGACAAGAAGATAATAGAAGAATATGGAATTCTTATAAAGGCTTACTACCGAAACATCAAAAAGCTCGACCAGTAGGCAGCAGCACGGAGGCAAAGGTTGTTGGATGAAAAAAAAAAATAGGAACCCAACTTATTTCGGGAATATTTTGCCTCTTTTCGGGA
Organism: Ditylenchus weischeri; assembly: GCA_029231635.1. NCBI lineage: Eukaryota > Metazoa > Nematoda > Chromadorea > Rhabditida > Anguinidae > Ditylenchus > Ditylenchus weischeri. The sequence goes on from JAMRYI010000107.1 coordinate 151,979, forward strand.
TGGGTTCTCACTAAAGGTCATATGGTATAATATTTTAGAAACAAAAATTAATGATATTCCAGCTCTATGCAAAATAAAAATATACGCCTTGGTCCCCCTTGTTGTTTTTCGGAATTTTCTCCCAAAAGTCGCAAAAAGTATTATTTACACTTTTTAGTCATTTTAAAAAAATTGGTAAAGAATCTAATCACGGCCCCCCGAAATTCGAATCCTAGTGCAGTTCAAGAACAACAAAACCCCAAGAATATTTTCGGTGAAATTCAAGTTCTTAAACAAAAATTTTCTTTTCTTTTATTCTACAGTTATGAAAATGTGCTATTTTCACGGGATATATGGCAAATAATGCACTCCTTAACCACCTTTACTTTATCACAAGACTCTGAACTCGATCCTTTTTCTTATAACAACACAACAAAAACAAAATTAACGGAGAGTAACAACAAAAGCGAAAAGAATAAACTAGTATTTCTTGACGCTGGCAGAACAAAAACTTTCATTCAACATAGCCTTTTTATTGGGTGAGGCATCAGAAGTAGGACAAAAAAACTAGAGCCACAATTTCCTCATGACGGATGACACACCACAGCAAGATCCCAGAAGGATATTTCACTTGTTAGCAGACGCTGAAGGCAAAGCAGTAACAGCCGCACAGGCTCCAAATTAACTCCAGCGGAAAAGCACACCGTATATCAGATAGCCACACACAGTTGACACACTGATCAGCATAGCTAAGCGATATTTGGACAACTGAATATGGAAAACACACGTAACAATATCATCGGGAATTGGAAACCAACAAAACCAACCAGATTTTTGCTTCTTCTGAGCACCTTCAGTACATTCAGCTGCAGCATTAACAACATACCTGGCACACTTCATGGAGACGATTTTTGATTTTCTTTAGCAGTCATTTGTTTAGACGAGACATTTCAGCAGATTGCAGACCTAGTAAGCACCTTAAAAACGATAAGGTTAGATAATGCTGTGGTAGCATGAAAACGCTAGAAGCTGCTTAGGTACTACCTAAGTCCGAAATATCTATTACACAAAAACTGATCTGCTTGAGTGGTTTGTTTTGAAAGTTCTCGAGAGTACTGTCGTAATTTCACTTGCACTGTCGCACGTCCTTCGTACTAGCTGATGATTCCCTAAACGCAGCTCACTACAATTGAAAAGTTCAGGAGACATTAGAAAACACGCCCAGTGAAGAATTGACTCACAAATTGACTCATGAATTCTTCTCGCTTCCTTTGAGCGGGAACTGGCTCCTTATTTTGAGATTTTTCTTGCTCTTTTTGCTTCCACAGCAGCTATTGTTTCTTCCACAGTTCTCAGAGCGACAGATAATTATGTTATTGGCTTCTTTTTTACCACAGCAGCACGTCTTGTTCGCACCATTGAACCACCTGAAAATACAAAAAAATATTGGACAACAAAAACGGCGAACAAAAGGTACAAAACTACAGTCTTTTCCGTAAAATTTATATACCAAAATGTAGCCTGTACATTCAGGTACCAGAAAAGTCAGACCAATTTTTGTAAAGTCAGAATTTCTACAACCAGAGACCGTTTAAAGCAAACAACTGGCATTTTTTAAAAATAGGGATTTTTGCGTTTTCGATCTAACTTTTGCATAAAGCAATATAAATTTGCATTTTGTGCATACGCCCTTGGTACAAAAATGTAGCAAATTTACACTTTTCGCGTCTCCGATTCTGTTTAAGAAAAAATCTACAAAAAACTTTTTAGGATCTCAATTTAGACAACCAGATAATGAAAATTTTTTGAAAATTTTTCAAATATATCAACTGTGGTTTTTATAATTCCCGTATTTTATGGGCAACTGATGGCTTATTCAAAAGCCCTTAGTGTAAGCAATATTTTGGTCATAAACATGTCAAAGCCCATGAGGAAAAAACCAGATTAGGCGTACGAAACAGATAGACTCTAGAAGAACAAAAATGATTGTTTTTTGAAAAAATTTCATTTGGCGCCAAATTTTTCTGATGCACTAGGATTCAAATTTTAGGGGGCCGTGTGATGTCTGTAACTGGTCCCGTATGGAAATCGTTTAAATTTAAACATATTTGAAGGTTGCTGGTTCAAATCCCTTCGGTTGCAGACTTTATTTTTTTCAATTTTTGAGTTGGGCCCAAATTGATTGGAATCATTTCTAGAATTAATTAATTGTCAGACCATTACTCGTGTGCGCAACAACATCTTTAGCCTTTGTTTGGGGTAAATTTCTGCGTTGCCCACTAGCCAGATTTCTCGAAAGTTGCACCCATATCGAAAAAAGGCAGCAACATATTATAGTGACTAGAAAACGCCTATGCGGCAGATGCCGCATTGTCCCAACTTCTACATGTACATAGTACGACTAATGTATGTGGTTCGGGTTATTTTTACAGCCTGCGCTGGCGCCGGCTGTAAAAATAAAAATAATTGTTGTAAAATAACCCAGCTTTACCGAAATTCCACTCTTAGGAGTCTAGAGCATGAATTTCCCTTTTTATCCGCTCCAAAAACCAAATTCATTGCTGATTTTTCTCTCTTAAAATTTGTTTGATTTTGTTTCACACGTTTATAATGTAGTTTTAAATATGACTCATTTGAGAACAAATATTTTATTTCCAGCCAGCATTTGTGCTATATCTTGGTTGAGTAGGAGCATCAGCCAGTAATTATCTGGTGTAGTAGTGGTAGTAATCACCCCTGTTTGTTCAGCTTAGGCAATTGTGGGGTGTAAGGACGGTGGCACTCCTCCCACTGTTCCGATGTAATGCGCAGAAACCCGTGGGTAGGCACTCTATCGCCAGCTGGAAACACTCTGGCTGCTTCTACTGCTGATCCACACACTTTGCCTTATTTGGGTGCTAGGCACAGGAGTAAGTTGTTATTGTTTTTTGGCAGCTTTTGGACATTTTCAATAACCACCTGCAAAAATTTTCTCCAATAAGTAGTTTTTACATTAAATTTCGGTCAGTTCATGGCTAGATTACACTAAGCCTCTCTCCTAACTTTGAGTCATTTCCGGGGCTCAAACTCCCAACTGAATATTTTTTCGTAATAAAAGCTCCTACAAAGGGGCGCAGATGTATTGGTACCTCAGCAAGACTTTTGATCAAAGATGCATTTGAAGGACACAGGTTTTTGAGCTCACAAGGGAACCTTCCGAACTGTGATTTCGCTCACAAATATTCTGGCTATTCCATCTTGTAGAGCATAGTCGATTTAGTTATGGAAGTGAAGTCTGTTTGGGCTGGTGAGAGAAAAAGTGGTGAACGCGGCGGCATCGTAATGTGCAAAAACAACAGTAAAAGTCGTGTGAATTTTGTATTTTCAGTTGAATATTTTCCTTAATTTCAGTTGATTTCTTTTATATTAACACATAGCAACAGCAACCACACCGTTTTATTAAACACGATCACAACAATCATACCCAATAACAAAGTGCGTGAAACAAAGAAAGAAATCAACTGAAATTAAGGAAAATATTTAACTGAAAATACAAAATTCACACGACTTTTTACTGTGGTTTTGCACATTACGATGCCACCGCGTTCACCACTCTCACCAGCAAACAGACTTCACTTCCATAACTAAATCGACTATGCTCTACAAGATGGCATAGCCAGAATATTTGTGAGCGAAATCACAGTTCGGAAGGTTCCCTTGTCAGTGGCACGTTCAAAATTTGAATTGGCGGGGGACAGTTCTCTTTCGTCTAGCACTGTACTCTTTTGAGTCGTTCGAAAGAACTCCAAAGAGTACAATGCGAGACTAAAGAGAACTGTCCGCAGCCAATTAAATTTTGGAAATGTCCGTAAATTTTTTTGCCTCCATTAAAAACATTTGAAATAGGGAACATTTTATAGATAAAAAACGTGACTACAAAATAAGCGATTGCTCGAGCAGAGTCGCACCCCGTCGGAAATCTCTGGGTACGCTCTGCATACTGTAAAAATAGCGGAAAATAATTGTTTGGAAAAAATTACTTGAAAAGGATTAAAAATTTATTCAAATTCGAGTAATAATTAGATGGTGTAGATACATATAATAATAAACACGGTAAATCAAGGATTTCTCAAAAATCTCGAAAACCCAATTCCACCAACTTACTGCCAAACCACCAAATTGATCATTTATCATTCAGACAACATTGACAGGTTTATTTATTTGGTGCTGTAGGGTTGGGTGAGCTCCCGAGGGCGCAATAAATCTTTTTTATGCGCGCACATTTTTCCATTTGTGTCATAGGCTTTTCAAAAAAGGACCTCCTCTCAATTGGCAATAGTTGTGGTTGGCTAAAGCGTTAATTCAAGCCTAAGCCTAATAAAACACTACTTTTTTTTAAATATGTTCAGGTCGAAAAATAACCGCTGAAAATAACTTGCTGAAGTTATATGAGACCATTCAGGAATACTACTACTAGCCCTTTGTATTAACCATTAACCATACGCCTCAGTCAAAGTTCCCTAAAATTCAGTTTTTCAATTTTCCTCCTAAGTGAGAACATCGAAATAGGCGGAACTTGCAAAAGGATATGCCTTTTGGCTCAATTGCTCTTGTGTTCCCTTAACATTTATCGATGAGTTTTTGACACCCCTCAGACAAATAAATTAAAGGAGCATACCCGTACGTCAAACGAAAATTAAACAATTCTTTCTCAAAAAACTTTATTTGGGTTCTCATGTAACTTTTTAAAGGTTTTCTGCCTACTTGAAGAAATAGAAGATTATCAATATCACATTAGACATTTTGTTCGAATAAACTAACTTTTTTATAGCATTTTAATCTCGTGAATTAAAACATCAAGTAGGGCTTCTCAAATTTTTATGAGACTACTTTTGAGCGAGCAAGCTAACCAAAAGAGTCTATAAGTGTCAATAACTGCTGCTAGTGATTGATTGAGCCACTTCAGATTATTTTTTTGTTTATTTTATTCCCCCAATTTTTCCGTAGATATTTTTGAAGAAGCAATTTTTGCTTCTTTTTGTTCGTGCAGTTTTTGTTTTGCGCAAAAATTATGTATTTTTGACTGTGCACTCCCAATCTATTTTATATGGAAGATGTTTCTTCGCAGAAGATATAATAAAGGTAATACATTAAAATGGTTTTCAAAAAGGCAAGCATTTTCACTATTCTTTTTGTGGGTGACTGTAAATTTGCGCTTGTTAAATTTCTCCTCATAGTGCCAAATCTGAATTTTTTAGGACGGCTATCGATTAGCGACACTAAATGAATTTTTTTTTCAAATTTTTGCCAAAAATTGTCATTTTTCAAGGAAAAAGTTTTTGGAAAGTCTTCATTAATACCAAAATCTTGTCCTGAATCCGAATCCGTTGAGATCAGATCGAAATAAATTTTATGAGCTGTATATATACAAAAGTAGGTAGGTGGTGCAAAATTTCAGACTTATCTACTCAAAATTGCTATATCTTAGCTCAAAAAATTTATTTCGATCTGATCTCAACGGATTCGGATTCAGGACAAGATTTTGGCCTCACGAAAGACTTTCCAAAAACCTTTTCCTTGAAAATGACAATTTTCGACAAAAATTTGAAAAAAAATTTATTTAGTGTCGCTAACTGATATTTCACCAATTTCTCATACAGGGTGTCCCAAAAAATTCGGACACTTCTGAAAAGTTTTGTCAAGGGCTCCCGCACATTGTCCAAAATAAAGATTTTTCGGTGTAATCAAGGATGTACCGAGTCCTCTCATTCTGTCGTAACCATAAGTCTAACTCTCTTAGCATGAGATTAACATGACTCGCAGCACAGGGCTAACTCACTAAGTGGTTGATTCCCATATGCGTATGCTCGCGCTTGAAGCTGACCTTATGACATAGGTCTTTAAACGTCCATCCTTGTTACACCAAATTCGATCGCAAATGTTATTTCCGCAAACGGTCGTTTCCGCAATTGTTGAGAAAAGTCATTCCGCTAATTTCCCTCCGCTTAAGTGACTCAGAAAAAGTCGGTCTGCAAACGTCGTTCCTTAAAGTTCTTGCCGCAAATGTAAGTTTGCAAAAATCGTATCCGAAAAAATGAGCCCGCACTAGTTGTATCCGCAAAAGTTTATCCGCAGATCTCGCCATGCCGGTCTGCTCCATTTTGCTGCAGGGTGCTTAGAAGAGACTCGATTATGTATATAAATTGTATAGGTAATATTTCTATTTCGGTAATATTTCTTTCTTCATAATTTCAAACATGGTAGAATCCTGGGGGAAAACAAATAACTACTTTTTCTCTATTTCATTGCAATCTTTTATTGATTATGTGGAGGTTTCAACTTGAAGTTGTTGAGTTATTAACAAAATGAAAAAGTGGCTCTTCCGGCTTATAAACTGTTCAATAATTCAGGAGGGTAATTTTTAGGGTGGAATTTCATTTTGCAAAGACAGTGAAAAAGACTAAAATACGAGGAATATAGTGAAAAAGTTGTAATAAACAAAACAAAATTTGATGAAGTTGGTAAGAAAAGACAGAAACGTTAAACAATTCAAATTTAGGGCACGGTCGGGATTCTTCTCACTACCACCAGGCAGCTGTCTTAGTAATTTTTGGCACAAAATAGTTATTTGCTACAAACATTTTACATATATATTCAGGAAGTTGGCGCCATGGTTCTCCAAAATATGTTTTCGTGAGTTTTAATCCAAATTTTTTATTGGTCAACGTAACAATCAAATTGAGGAGTAGAAGTCAAAGAATTAATTGTATCTGAGTATTTAGTGCCCTTTCCTTTCTGCACTACCGTAAAGATGACGACTTTGTTGACAGATTGTCCTACTTCTATACTTCCTCTTTTCTCATCATGATGGCCGTTTTAGTTAGCTTCAAGCAAGTGGGTTTTGCTCCGGCTTATGCTTTTACCTATAATCCTTATGTTATTTAGTTCGGCGGCCGTCCATTGGAGTGTTGTATGTCATTGTGGTGCTAATTCACTTGTCGGTTGAACTGAGTAGTATTTAGGGGTGCCGGCTCAATTCACTTCCTCTTGGGAGGCCTACACAGAAATGTTTTGTTGGTAAATTATATACAGGATGTGTCAAAAAGACTTGACCACCTAAAAAAAATTCGCGTAGCTAGTACCTTGCCCATCAATTTCCGGAATTAAGTGCCCTAGCCCTCGGAAATATCCAAATTCACCTAGGTCTGTGTACACAATTACATACGACTTCAGCGTAGCTTTATTTACTATCAACAAACACAAAAATTGCATGCAAGAGAGATTACTATACAAAAATCCTTTCCTTCTGCTTCATTACACGCACTCAGGGTGTAGTAAAAAGTTATGGCCAAAACAAAAGTTGCAGAAATCTTGAAACACCCTGTAAATGACACAGAAAATTTTAAAAAAAAAGTTGGAAAATTTAAGAGTGGTCAAACTTTTTTGACATACCCTGTAGTTTTTAATAACTTCAAGTTGATCTAAAATGCTTGTAGGTCAGAAAACACCTACTTTGTGCCTGTTGACGAGGTATAAAAAGTTAAAGCGATAACTAATATTTCCATTTTTTGCAGGACATTCCAGTAGATGTTACTGAAAGAGAGTGAGTCAAATAGGTCTTATGTGCGAATTTCATAGTTTTTGTGTGCAGATACCGACAAATCTCCTACTACCAATGGGTCCCCTTCTTCTTGTTAATTGAGGCCTTTTTATATTACATTCCTTGCCTTATGTGAGCTGCTATATTAAACTTGTAATCGACTAAAAAACTAACATTTTTGTAGGTGGAGAATGATGAGTGATAAATCTGGTTAGTGTTTGATTCACATTTGTTGTTATTTTTCTTCAAATGCTTTATTTTTAAAATAATAACTACATTAGTTAGGCATTCGCCTAAACGACATTGTGCAAATGGCGACAGAGAAGGAGAACATAGAGCCAGACTACAGAATACGAACCATCGAGTCACTGTCCAGGCACATTGAGGCTGCCCTTAGGTAGCGTTAATTTAATTTGGTAGAATTATCGTTTACTGATCAGTATTTGTGCAGGTATCAACATACGGCCACGTCCAAAACACAATACACGCTCCACAGAGTGTTCAAATGCTTTAATTTGCGCTACTACGAGAGCTATGTGACAGGAATGTATTTGGTGAGTGTCCATTATTTTATTTGCAATTCGAGAAATTTTACTGAAAAGATACCCAGATAATAGCACAGACCCCTCTAATTGTTGCCACCCGAAGGGGGGTTTGAAAAATTGATGTACAGTTAAGGAGAAACGGAAAATATGAGTTATAGGATTTCCCATTTTAAATTGTTTCTACATAGTCTATCTATGTCAATTCGCCCTTCCACTAATTCCTCACTAACTCCTCCTGGGTTCCTCAGTAACTCGACCAGCCCTAAATTAAATAGTCTTGATAAAAAAATATTGTAAATAAAATAAAAAATATTGTAAATAAAATAAGTTTGTGTTTCAGGCCACTAAAGTTTTCTATGTAGGCAATGTGCTTACCAATCTATTATTGGTCAACAAATTTCTGGAAACAGATCAATATAGTAAAAAAGTTACAACATTAATCATTTACAGATGGTCAGCACTTTTTTAGGTGTCTATGGTCTAGGAGTGCTTAGAGACTTGTTATTTGGCAGAAGTTGGATGGAGTCAGGCAACTTTCCACGGGTAACCTTGTGCGATTTCGAAGTGCGGGTATTGGGTAACATTCAAAGGCACTCTGTACAGGCATGTCGATTTTTTCATCCAAAAAATTTATTGACGAAAGTTTAGTGCGTACTTGTGATCAACATATTCAACGAAAAGATCTTCATTCTCATCTGGCTATGGTTTTCTATCTTGTTTGTGGTCACCACACTGGATGCCCTTTATTGGTTCTCCATCTCCATGTTTCATCGAGATCGTTTTCGCTTTGTTTTAAGACATTTGGAACTGACTACTGATCCAGAACGTCCAGAATTGTTCAGAAAGGAGAAAAGAAAGCAAGTGGAACATTTTCTAAGGACATATCTCAAGGCATGCAAATATTTCATTTCGATTACGAGGAACTTTTATAACATTTTTTATTTAAAATTTTCCAGATCGACGGAGTGTTGGTGTTGAGGATGATTGCTCTTCATGCTGGAGTCATGTATTGTACAGAAATCACTGATTCTCTCTGGAATAGGTACATTTCTTAATTTTTTTATCATCTAGTTAATTATTGGAATTTAAAGGGGCATGCCTACGCTAATAATAGGTGGTTCCAGGGAATTCAAAAAATTTTCCTAGTTATTGAACTTCTGTACGGATTTTTCAACTTGGTTTCTAACAAAACAAGGGTTTTGTTAGAAACCAAGTTGAAAAATCCGTACAGAAGTTCAATAACTAGGAAAAATTTTTGAATTCCCGGGCACCACCTCTTATTAGCGTGGGCATGCCCCTTTAACTGTATTAACGGGGAGGTGTTATTAAGGTATTTATCCCAGCACCCGGAGAATCTTATCGATGAAGACTCTTCTCTAATCCATTTTGCCAGGTGATTGAATCATTCTTCTAAATATTTGTAATAAACACCAATTAAGGACCCAATCTATGAGGCGTTCCGGCAGATACAGGGGTGGAAGGGGTGGAGACTGTACTGGCTCGACCACCTCACTTCAGCCCAACCACAATGGAGGAGGCGGTGGGGGTGCTACCGGTAGCGCTACTAGTCCTCATCAAAAACTTAGTAGATTCCTTTCCTATCGTCAGTCTGGTATCCATCATAGAGGTGGTGGCAGGTCACTGAGTAAAAGCCGGTCCCCGTCGCCTTCATGTGAGCTGTTGTCTAGCGTTGGGCAGGGATTGTCTTCAACCCTAGGCAGCACAACCTGTACCACCAGCACATTAATTCCTTCGGGTGCTAATACAGTTATTCAAATAACCCCATCTAGTCGGCCTGGTAGTGGTCATGGGTATACAAAACAGGAAGGAAGACTAACTGAGCTTGGTATATCAAGTTCGCTGATCTCCAAGACTACAGGTAAGGGCTCTTCAGCAAAGTGGTTAATTGAACAATTTTAGGATCATCAACAACGCAACCCAGCAGCAGTGCAGGAGTTTTTAGTAAAAGTCCACTAAGAGCATTAAAGTCTGCGGCGGGAATTGTGACTGGTACTAAAGAAAAAGTAAGAAAGAGAAGTCCGAGTACTAATGAAGACCCTGTTCCACTATGACTATGGCTGCTACTATATTCCAGAGTAAAAGGGCAAAAAAAATTGTGATAGAATTGTTTTGATGTTAGCCGCAAAAAACTTATTAACCAAGAAATTTCCGCTGATTCAGTTTTCGGAACGTATACCAGTGATTGTGGGAATTTTGAGAAATGATTCACTGCCTTTTGAGCCACCTCAATTTTTATATGTCAGTTTCGTATAAATGTATGAATAGGATGCTGTTTTCACAAAGCTAGCCCAAATAAAGATGATATTCAAGATTGGAATTCCTCACTCGTATAGGTCATACAAGCATTTATTAGGGCTTAGACATGATCAAATTACATAGCTAAACAACCAACAGAGGGGCACATGGCACACTAAACAACGGCTAGAATATTTTCAGGATATGGTGTAAGCTCATTGACGCTACTTTTGCTCATTTGGTATATCTCCCAGACGCATTCTTATCTGCTCAAAGAAAACAAACATCAGCACAGTGTGAGGAGCAAGACGAATCCAGGCTGGGAAAAAACCTTTGTAAAAGCCAACAGGACCAAGTTTGGCAGTGTAGACACAGCAGTCAAGAATACCCTTGAACTCGCCCGACTTCGCATTCATCATTCTGGTTTTGAGTACGTCCATTGGCTGTGTTAGCACCTGAAAAACAGCCTTGCTAATGATTGATTCCCTTGAGAATCTTGAAAAAAATTACAAACCGTTGCACAAGAAGCAGCTAAAAAAGAAGCCCCCAGATGAGTGTATATATCGTCACTCGCATAACCGGAAGTGATGAGTGTCTCTTTGATTTGATCATAGAAAGAAAGTTGGCCGATCGTCATCAAGGTACCACGGATAGTTGCCATTGTGCACCCATTAAATAACTTTGCGACTCCCTCTTCCCGGCAGATTCGAAGGACCCCATCTAAGGCGTGCTTGTAATGGCGGCGTTCAGCGGCTGGAAGCTTGATATCATTTTGCATTCTGACGTTAATTAGATCTGCAGGCGAACCGACCACTCCACCACAGGCGCCTAAATAACGGTTGTATTAAACATGGTATATTGATAGCCGGTTTTTTTGATAAGATAGGATTTCTGTTACAGCCGTCTTGGGCAGCCCACTGATTTTTTGTGACTTTATGCTTTTACCGGTGATGGGCTGAGGTCAATCTGGTCGAAAATATCATAAACCTCAAATAACTAGATTTTTTTCTTGGTCTTGCTTAAACTAATCAAAACAATACCGTTCTCAATCAATGGTCAAAAAAGTAACTTCAGTTCATCACTGACTTTTACTACACAAAAATTTTATATTATGGTTTCCAATATTCCGATATTTTTCTGAAATATAACGAATTTTGTTTGGCGCTACTCGGTTTTAGCAAACAAGCCACCAATAGCTAATGGGATTTGGGTGCACGGAAAAGCATAAATAGTTTACTCAACCTAAGTCGATTAGCCGCGTGGATCCCGAATGGTTTTCGATTGAGCCAGGCCTCTTCTGAGTGCCTGGTTGAATTTACGGATGGCTGAGCCTTTGGCTCGGCCTGGAACAGGGGGTAAATGCTTTTTGGCAAAAAAATGAAGAGTTTTTGAACATGGTTTTGAATACTGTTGCCTACCGCATGTCTTTTTAGGTATGCATGTCTTTTCATGCATTTAGAGTCACTTTCGAGTGATTTGTGTCTAAGGTATGTGGGTGTGCGCATCTCTAACTCCAAGCCTTTAGGATGCGCGCACTCACTTACCTTAGACAAGATTCTGAGAAGTGCTCTTGATCATATAGAGTCCATTTTTGCCACGGCCCCAGTTGAAAAACATGGTAAAGCAGCCAAAAAAAGTGGCCCCTGTGTAATACCGTTTCCCTCCCAATACAGCCCTTATCCCTTTTCAAATTTATTTTCTGGTCTGTTTATGTCAAAATTATTACTTATACATTATTTTTGAATGATTTTCTCCTAAAAAAGTCGATTAAGGGGGATTTGGATGCTTAAATACGAGTGCCGTAAGAAATTTTATAATTTATAAATGTCCGGATTTTTCCACGACTCTAACAATAATTTCGTGATTAAGCGATCACTACAAAGTTGAATGGGGATTTTCGTCGCCGATGGGAACATTTTGAAAGGCGGGTACCAGATGAATTCAAACGAGAATTTAACTGACTGTACAGGTTGAGGAAAAACAGTGCTACCGATGAGAATAGAACCGGCGTCTCATATTTCACCATCCCCCGTTTACCGCGCCTTTTAAAATATTTCCATCGGTGACAAGCATTCCCATTCATATTCGTTTATTACTCCCGCAGTTAAAAGTAAGCTGACCTGATAACCCGGCCAAGAAAACTTTCTGATAGAAAGCCATTGGTTTGTCTGCAGGGAATTGTGCTTTCACAGTTTCATAGACCCCAAATCGCGTTGTCGAGTATGTCAGTTGACGCATAAGTGAAGCTGATAATCCATTGTAGAAGCCAAATAATCCATCAGTTGTCCATATCCTTAATAAGAAATTTTATTCGTATTCCATCTGTGGGAACAAGATTTTTACCTGACTGCCATATGCGGAAGTGAGATTTTGCCAGTTTGTTGCGTTTGCAAATGAACTTTAAGCTAAAATACATAATCTTCAAATAGTTTCATCAAGACATTATAAGCAAACCAGGTCGAGTGGATGAGTACAACTTGCCGCGCATGCTCCTGCCATTCCACCAAAATACCAACGACCAACCCGCTTTTCATTTGCTTCCAGTACCATTTCTGATGACAATCAAGCTAAAAAATAGTATATTGAACAAATTTTAAGCATTCTTATCAAGAATAAAACACAGACTGGAGAAAACAGAGCTTTTTATCACCTAAAATACCCCACAATTTGCACCTCACTTCTTTTGCAACTGGGGCAACCCCAAAATTTTTGTTTAAAAAAATCACATCACGTGTTTCCCAGTCACGTTTTCTTGCACCTTATCACTAAATACTAACAGGCGAGTAATAACGAGTAAAAGAGGACAGTTCAGCTTTTACTGCCGGCCACAAAAAAAGAAAGGTATTAGTAGAATGAGTAAGGGTGCAAAGAACACTGCTTCCCATTGATTTTCTCCTTCTCTACTAATAGGAAGAAGTCCCCACCTTGAATAAACATAGTTAGTTGCTTTCTTGTTGTTCTCTGTGGGCGAAAGTTCACGTTGTTTACAGAAACAGCAAATATATAGGTCATCCTAGAATCGACAGCAAACAAATAGGCGAGATACGAGAGCATAAAATAGCGAGAATAATAAGCGTTCGGCAAACGATAAGGAAAAACAAAACATAAGAGGAAGTGTGGCAGTAAATAATTTTGAACTTACCGGGTTAATTATTTTGTCATGGTGCCTGTCTGGCGCTTCGTTTGCAAAGTTAAAAAGTTGATACTTCAAATTAACTGTAGACAAAATTAACATATGAACAGTTCACCCTTGAAAGCTTTTAGATGAGCAACAGCAACCGGAAGAGGAAGAGCGACAAAGAGGGTAATTTTTTTTAGCTCTCTTACGGTTTTTTAGGCACTGTAAAACTTTAACTATAATTTTTACAGCAGAAAACGTAAGTCAAGCACATGTAGGTGATGCGAGTCAAGCACTAGCTGTAAAGAAAGAAAAGTCATTGAAAATGGGCCTTCCTGCTAGATGGTTGTATTGCCCTCCGATAGGCAAGGTTGGTGAGCAACATTCATATTCTTTTTTATTTTTCGATTTCCAGGTGGTCGCTGAAAAATTTCTTCCCATGAAAACTCCTCTTGCGGACCTTTATGATAGCTTGGTTGAACCAAGTTATCGGTTTCACCCGCAAGATGTATTTAAGCGACCGTTGATCAATGCAAAGAAGGATGCTAAAATTGGTTTGTGGATGGACTTCACCAAAACTTCGCGGTACTATGACAGACAGCAGGTAATTTTGCATTTGAAAATTTTGAAACATCAGTTTGTCAATAATATGTCTTCGAAATTTAAGGTTGAGAAAAATTGTTGTATCTACAAGAAGATGCCGATGGAGGGTCATGGACAAACACCAACTGAAGAAGAGACCAGAGAGTTTATTGAATGTGTCAATGCTTTCTTTGAGGTATCACTTTCTTTAGCTACCAAACCTAAATCTTTATCTATCACACTGTTTCAGAACAACCCTAGCGACATTGTTGCTCTTCACTGCACTCATGGCTTTAACAGAACCGGCTTTTTGATTGTTGCATACCTAGTAGACCAGTGCAGTTATGCTGTTGATATGGCCATCGAAGAATTTGCCAGTGCTCGACCCAATGGAATCTACAAAGAAGACTACCTAAAGGAGTTGTGCAAGAGGTATGGAGATGAGGAAGACGTGATTCAGGTGAAGGAGAAACAATATTTGTTTAAAAAAGCTTCAACACAATTTTTAGCCGCCCGGAAGACCACTTTGGGAAGAGGGGCCAATTGCTGAGGATGAGTACTGCAATGGAGCTCCCATTCATTTTGTTGAAGGAATCCATCCATCAAGTTTGCCCTCTACATCTCATGCCAATCCTTCGACTCTCACGAGTGGTTTTTATAAGTATTTGTGCATAATTTAGACTAACTTTTACAGGCACAAAGCAAAATGGTACTGTCAAAAGATTCATGGATGGTTTAGTTCCTGGCGTCACATACGTAGAGGATGAGGAGGAAAGAGTGTATTTACAGGGCAAAGTAATTGTTGTTGGCTTTTGGGTCGTGTTTTTCGTTAACCTTTGAAATTTATCAGACCCGTGAGTATTGCAATTACAAAGGCAAGGGCTTTCCCGGCAGTCAGCCGGTCTCCTTGGAACACTCTCCACAGAAAGATAATCTCAGGTTTTTGGCAGAACAGCCCTATATGGTATCTTGGAAAGCGGATGGTGTGAGGTTCGTTTGTTTGAAAACGATGTATAAGTTTTCGGAATTAAGAAATATTATTTAAGGTATTTGGTGTTGGTCGAAGGAGACAACCAAGTCTATGCCTTCGATCGTGACAACAACGTTTTCAAGATACCAAATGTGACATTTCTGCACAGAAAGTTAGGCAGACACCTCCGCAATACGTTGGTTGATGCTGAAATGATTATCGATAAAGTTCAAGAGAACGGAAAAGTTGTAGATACACCTCGACTACTCATATATGATATTATTCGGTTTGAGGTAGGCACTTATTGAGAAACCGATTTTTTTTACTTTTCAATGCACATTTAAGATACGTTTTAAGACCCAACCCCACTTCGCGAAACCCGAGTGACAGAAAATAAATTATGATTGTTTCAGTATTCGTGTTTTGCCGAAATGTGGGTTAGGTCTAAAAAGGCACTATTTTCGGATATTTAAATTCAATAGTATTTTGGTAGGTTACTCTGTCAACAATTTATGTCCGTCACACTTTTTAACCCACTTCCTCTTGATGAATCTTTTTGTTCTCAACGTTTCTAAGGGTTAGCCAGGGAGTAGAGTTCAGAAAACTCATCAGAACTGACATGTGATGCTTAAAATTTCGAGTTTCAAATCAAAAATTGGAAAAACCAGGCATGCTCAATGGGGTCATCGAACCTAAGACCCCAAAAATTGTTCAAAATTAATGTTTTAGGCACCAAATAGCGTATCTTCGGCTTTTTTAAATTAATTTTGATACAAGATATTTATAACCGCTACAAAAACGTATTCATTATAGGACCAAGATGTGGGAAAAGAAAACTTTCAAAAGCGGTTCAACATAATTGACATTGAGCTCATCAAACCAAGAAGAGAAGCAATGCAGAAAGGCAAGATTCGCAGAGAAAAAGAGCCGATGAGTATTCGCCGCAAGGATTTTTTTCTGTTGATTGCTACTCCTAAATTCTTTGATCAAAAGTTCCTGAAAAACATTGGTCATGAAATTGATGGACTCATTTTTCAGCCAGTTAATTTGGTGAGGTTAATTTTCAACAAGTGGAAAAACATTAAAACTGTTCATTTTCCAGCCTTATCATCCTGGTCGTTGTGATATGCTACTCAAGTGGAAACCGCCTGGTCTCTGCACTATTGATTTCAAACTAGACATACGAAAAGTTCAGAAACAAGGAGAACTACCGGAATGGGTGGGCAATCTGCATGTCTTGCACACTGAACTGCCTTTTGGTCGCATGAAGGTGACAAAAGATCTGAAACAATATGATCAGAAGATAGTGGAGTGTAAACTGAATGTGAGTAGATCAACAAGTGAAAGCTGCTATTAATTGCAAAATTTATTTTCGCTTCAGCCAGCCACTCAACTCTGGGAATTCTTACGTGAAAGAACAGACAAAAGTTTTCCAAATGCTTTGACAACAGCCATGTCAGTTTGCAGCACAATCAGATACCCCGTCTCAAAGGATGCTTTGCTCAATTTCATAATTCAAAAAGGGTGTAAGATCAATGAGTCTGGGTAATGACAGCGGATATATAGATTTGTTTGTAAAACTTGTTTTGGAAACTATTAATGTGTATATTTTGTTTGAAGTTGTCGGACACAATAAAAAAATCTCGATAATTCGAATCTGGAAATGTATGAACAGAACTAATGTAAAAAAAATTGTGTTTTGACCCACTTTTTGCAGTCCACTCTGGGGCAAGTTGCCACTCATTTTGCAGCTGGTCTCACTGGCTACAAGTTGAGTGGTAACTTGTGCTAGAGTGGAAAAAAACACAACGCCAAGAAAACGATTATGAACGAGAGAGGGGTCAGAGCACTTACGGTAGGTTTGTATTTGGTCAATTTTTTTGACATGTTGGGTTAAAAAAGCGGTTTTTTAAAGTCATTTTTATCATTTTACTGTTTTACATTTTTTTTAGGTTTTAGACCTATCCGGTTAACCGACCGAATTCCACACTGGTAGCAAGCATATTAATTTGGGCAATCATTTTGGCTGACCTTGCAAAGAAAGAAATTGTAGACAGCCAAGTATAAGAAAGTAAATTTGACCTTCAATAAGAGCTTCTTTTTTCTTTCTCCCATATAATTTTTTTTGTTTATGGCATGCAAAAGTCAAGGTAGAATCTCTGCATGTGCTTTTAGAATTTAGGTTTTTTATATAAAACAATGTTTTTATCGCCGTTCCGGCATCCAACATTTGTATCACTATTTATTCTTTTTCTGGGACTATGTTTAATTTCATGGAATATTCGTGTGCTAAGAAGAATGCAGACGGAAATGGAAAATGGGTAGATTAACAAAGTATTTGATAATTTTTTCCTTTTTATTAAATTATTAGTCCAAACAACCGTCTCGTATCAAAAAAGCGATCAGATTCTGATAATACTTGCTCTGTTAGTCAAAGGCAAAATGTTCAAACAGAAATCAACAAGAACAGACCCATCGCTTGGATTAATGGCAAAAGTGTAAACAATATTTTTGCAATTAGTACCCATAATAGCAGTCAAATTTGTAGAAAAACACTGGCTATTTGCTCCACATCAAACGAATATTTTCTCTTCTTGGATACAGTATTGTTGAAGGTCTTCCCACTCCATCAGACACTAAGTTTCGATTTGATATGCTGTGGAACCACGAGTATCCTTTCACAGTTCCAGAAGTAAAGGCGAAAATTGACGGCTTGGAAAATGACTGGCGATTAGTCAACCATGTGCCTGGTTCTGGCTATTACACTAGCAAAGTAGGGTTGCACTGTACAATGCCCCCACACGCAGAGTGCTTGGGTGGAGGATATAATTTCATATTCGAATAATTTCATATTTGAGATGCGCACAGCTACACACCTCAGACAAAAATCACTCGAAAGTGACTCCGGATGCATGAAAAAACATGCATACCAGAATTTTTGTATGCGGTAGGCCTAAGTATTCAAAACTATGTTCAACATCTTCTTGTTAGTGAGCCCTCTATAATTAGTGGCCCCTTTTATTCCCTTCCCCTCCCAAATTGGGAGTCCCATTACAGCACTTATCTCCTCTAAAAATTCAAAAGACGCCAATTTAAATTTTGAAATTTTGACTAAAAAACCATGATACCCCCTGTGGTTCGAAAAAAAAAATTTGCTCAGAATTCAAAAAAACACGCGGCTTTCTCATGAAATCGGGGTCGAGAAACACGAATATGAGGCTATCTCCTCCATCTGACCCTTCTGCGTGGGGGGATTGTACAGCTAAGCCCAAAGTAGTTTATGCAAACATATTTTTTGAATGGTCTTAAATGCTTGTTTCTAGGTGAGTCTAGCCACCTGCAATTTATCAATAGGCATTCCACAAGCTTTTGAAATGCCAGCCAAGAAAAAAGAGTTTGAAGAGTATACCAAACTAAACCCAACAGTGCTTTGGGTCCAGAAAAGCAATGCTCATAGAGGCATCAAAGTAGTGGATGCTAAAAGGTTGGATCTCAATAAAGAAGATACTTTTGTGCAAAAGTTTGTGGAAAATCCTTTGCTGATCGATGGGAGGTGAACTTAACTTTTATATTTTGGACTTTTTAGTAATATTTATTTTTTAGAAAATTTGATATTGGAATTTATACTGTGATTACTTCAATAAGTCCGCTGAGAGTGTACATCTACGATGGAGATATCCTTCTGAGATTCTGCCCCAAACAGTACCTTCCATTGGACCCAGAAGATGTGGACAAATATGTGGTTGGGGATGACTACACTCCTGTTTGGGAGGTTAATTAAAGTTTTTAATATAGATTTTTAAATTACTTTCTTTTTTAGATGCCTTCTTTGGCTGTTTACTACAATAAAATGGACTTGTCATTCAAAGAAACTTTTAATGCATACTTGCGAAAGAAGTTAAACAAAGACCCTGAACATATTTACAACCAAATTAGACAGATTATTCGAGAGGTTTATTATAGATTTTTAGCTATCGAAGAATTGTGGGCTAGTATGGAATACCTTCTCCCCACGCCCAGAATCTGACCTTTCCAAAATCGCTGTAACTACCCTTTGGATTAACAAGTTTAGGGTCAGGACTTAGACTGAGGGGTAGGCCAGCGTATGGAAGTTGTGACTAAGAAATGTCTTACGCACATTTTCTGGGATCTCAAACATATATTTGGGTACTTTTTACTTAAGTTTAAAAAGGCAAAATCGTTGGGTGGTGGGAGGGTATTTTATACTACAGTCTAGTCTCGTTTATCCGACACCTGATTTTTAAAAAGAGTTGTCGGATAAACGAGAGACGCGGGTCTTTATGGCAACGTAAAAGAATTTGGGAAAAACGATCGGCAAAATCAGAATCCTTGCGGTATTTCGGACTAAAACAACCAAAGACAACTGGAAAAACATTTTAAAAATTGGCTTAAAAAAGTATCAAAGAGACTAGACTGTAGAGTCAAAAATTGCATCGCACTTCATCGTTTTGAAGAGGTAGTGCAAAAATTTTGAAATTACAGATTTCAAAAAAATGACTATGCATTAATATTTAGGTGTTCATAACTCAAAATGAAAATATGCGCAGATCATTGAAAAATTATAAAAACAAAAGGTGGTTTTTAGCAAAGCGTTTTTTTTATAAATCTTATGTGTGTTTTGCAGGAAATTTTTTGAACTTAGCAGATTTGACTTTGTGGTGGATGAAGAGCTAAATGTATTCCTAATGGAGGTATTTAACACTTTTTATAGTGCAGTTTCCCAACTGTATCTAAAAAATTAAGGCCAACATGTCTCCAAACTTATCCTCAGATCATTTCACTCAAAACCAAGTGCTCTATGAACAAGTTTTGCTAAACATTTTCTCTTTAGTAGGAATAGCTAGTCATCTAGCTGTTGGAAATGCGGAAGAGAAGCATGCTAAACAAAATGCCCAAGTCTTCGTTTCTGACAAGAATTTAATGGTCTACTCCGAGCATTGCGCCCATATCGATTGTCAAGCAGAACAATGTGAAAAAAACAAAGAGGTTATATTTTTCAAGCCTTTGTCACGCCCTCAAAAGTCTGAATTTCTTTAGTAAATTTGTATTTTCACTAGTAAAATCCTTTTTTCATCAGTAAATTCAATTTTTTCCCGAATTTGTGTTTTTCTTGTTCCAGATGATTTCGAATTTAAAAATTTTCTAGTAAAATTCAAAAAAGTTTCTGGTGAAATTAAAAAATTTACTGGTGTAATTCAGTATTTTAATGAAAATCTGAATTTACTAGCGAAAAAATAATTTACTGGTAAAATTCAGACTTTTGAGGAAGCGATTCCGTTACAGCCTTATTCAATAGGGTTGTTACACAGTTAACTCGATTTTTCCAAAAATTTTGACCTTATTTCTTGTTTTTATGCAAATTTTTTTCCAAAATAACACAAATAGATCGTATGGAAATTTTGGAAAAAAATTTGCATAAAAACAAGAAATAAGGTCAAAATTTTTTGGAAAATCGAGTTAACTGTGTAACAACCCCATTCTTCAATCTTAAAAAAAATGTTGAAATTCAAAAATTTGTTTTAAGAAGTGTGGTTTGTGCTCCTGGTGCCTCCCCGAAGAATCAAAAGAGATTCTAGGTCAGGCTTACACGGAACAGTTGAATTCTAGGAGGATGATGCGTCTGCTGCCTCACTTTCCTACAGATAAAAATGCTGACCAAGGGATAGAAACATTTGCCAGAAGTGCAAAAATAACACAAATAGATCAGCTACAAGCAAATTGGTTCATTCAAATGTGTAAATTAGACGCCAGATTTTGTTGATCAGTCTGCAGATAAAATTGTTAGGAATATTTGTTTTAATAATTTTTTCAGCTACACCATATGTTCTCTGATAAAGCCGATCTCCGAAAATGGACAAAGTGTAGCCAATTTGCGGCACTGGCTCGAAAAAGGTCTTAAAAATTTTGCGACACATGGTGCGGCATCGGCTTGCTTCTGCACCACCCCGTGTCTGACTCGGTGTTGGTGAAAATTTTTTATGCACCTATGGGGGTAATGCAAATGTGTTGCAAAAAGGTTAAGGAGCCGGTATCGGTGCGAAAATTTTGAAATGTACAAAACTGATCTTGAGATATCGCTTTCAGCAGGATCACTATGAGGGTAATATATTTTAATGACAGCCGTCCAATGGAGTCCTAGGCCTAGTGCCCCTATAGGGGTAGTGGCGCAGGTGGTGGAATAGCGGTTCGTTGCCTTATTTAAAAAAAATTTAAAGCTGAAAATCAAATCAAATTAGAAGATACTTAAAGCGAGAGCAGAGAATGACAGCAAATATTAAGAAAAGAGCCAAAATTTTCAGGCTAAGGCAAGAGCAAACCTAAATTTAGAAGGAAGAATTCAAAATTTCAAATTTTGTCGTCATATTATTTTTTCTGATTTCGCTTCAGGAGTAAAACACGAATCTAGCCTCAGATTTTTTATACCGAAAATATTCAGCATTATTTTTTGGAAAAAAATTAATAATTTAATTATCAAAAAAGAAGAGCAGGCGTTGAGAATCTAACCCACTATCAACCTTGACGTGCTGCCGCTGTCTTACCATTGCACTCTCAAGTAAATTTTTTCATATTTATTTTAGCCTAAGTAACTTCATTTACCAACAAAAACAAATTCAAAAAGCAATACTGAAACTTTTCGGAATAAAAAAATTGTTCTGCGCGCTTTCAAACGCGCGAAATTCTCATTGCCGGTGACGACGGTGGTCTTTTAAAGGGGGAGGGTGTGCAAATCATAATGCGAAATATTTTGAACTACCAGGTTCAGATCCCCCTGGGTGCACACCCATTTTTACCTCCTTTAGTTTACAAGTTTGTGGTTAAAATAATACTCACACTCTTGGTTATCAACAAAATCATTAGATTATGATGCACAACATCTATAGCTCACTTACAGGCTAAGACTAAGACCTGCTAAATTTACAAAAATCGATCGTTTCGGGGGTTTTTCTTTGACTGCTTTGATTGATATTTCTAGCCTTTTTTCAAGTCATACGTTTCATATACTAAAATGTAGCCAAGATTATGGGCTTTTATTTAAGCTATCAAGCAGAGAAAAAAAAACTCGAATCATGATTAAAATTCAAAAAACATTCAACGATGTCCATGCCATCCTACCTAGGGCTGTCCCATAGCTCTTCGGTATTATTCTTGGAACCGACGTTTTTGTGCAATTTTAATTCACATGATCATTTACAACCTCATACTCAAAATGTAGCCCTGCTTCTTGACGTTATTTTAGTATATGGTTATAAATGATCATGTAAATTAAAATTGCAAAAAAGTCAGTTCCATAATAATACCGAAATCCTACACCTCAATAGTACTCTTTTCTTCCTTGGTCAAACCTTCGCAAGTTACCTATATTTCTGAAGTGATTTTGCTGTGCAAATTTTTTTAACTGATTCCTCATGAAATTCCGACTCTAGAAAGTTACTCAACTCGTTGAGAAGTAAATAAAATTGGTAGAGGTTGAGGCGATTTAAAACTAAGTATGTATCATTTGGGCTGGTTTCCCTGTGTTTTGATGGTCATTTGCATGAAAAATTGGGGCAGTAAGTGACGTTAGATCAGTGCTGGAAATGATTGCAATCGATTACTCGATAGTTTTTGGCCTTAGAAGTCAGTAAACTTATTTAAATGTAGAGTTAAAAAGCAAGTTATGCATCCACTGGGAATCGAACCTGAGAGTTCAAAATATGACTTGCACAGCCCACCGCAAACGCCCCCTTAAAGGGGCATGCCCACGACAATAAGTCTCATTTCAATTGTTTGAACTCCCGGGCACCAGTTTTTCAGATGAAGACAAAGTAAATTTGAATCTAATTTTTATTTCAAACATTTTTATGATGTTTCTGTGGCTCTACCCTGTTTCCGCCCAAATTGTTTCCGCCTAAAATCGTTATAGCCAACACGGTTACATCTTTAATTTTTTTTGTGGTAGTAACAGATAAAATTTATAGATTTAATTGATTAGCTAAGTAACAGTGAAAGCCAGAACAATTTTGGGTCAACGAGTCAACATGTAGGTACTACAAAAAATTTAAAAATGTAACTGTGTTAGCTATAACGATTTTTGGAGGAAACAATTTGGGCGGAAACAGGGTAGAGCCGTTTCTGTTGTCATAAACATCATAAAAATGTTTGAAATGAAAATTAGATTCAAATTTATTTTGTTTTCATCTGAAAAACTGGTGCCCGGGAATTCAAACATTTGAAATGAGACTTATTGGCGTGGGCATGCCCCTTTAAAGGACCATATTTGTTTATGACAATGGGAATTTCGCAAATTCAAATGCGCGCTGAACACTTTTTTTATTCCGAAGTTATTTTATTAATCATTCATTATGTATCAACATTAATGATCAAAAATAACAGATCAGACGAGGGAATCGAATCAGATACTTAGAATCTAAGTCTTAGATACAGATATGGTACTTATTTAAATTCTGTTTTTATTTTTATATACAAAGAATAGATAATTCAAAAAGTATTGATAAGTAAAAAAAGAATTTTCAGAGTAAAAAAATTTTCCGTGCGCATTTGAATTAGCCAATTCTCATTTTCATCAACAAGTATGGTCCTTTAAATAGGGGCAAATTTCGAAATAATTTACTCAGGGATTTTGCATAACACAGGTGAAACCGGACTGACTCAACTTTTTAGTTGTTCTTTAGAGTAATAAGGAAGTTTGTCATGCATTTACAGATTTTTACGTTTTCTGTATGTTTTGTTTATTTTAATGACGCCGATTCTTGTGTTAACTTACCTTTAGAAGACCAATGGTAATGGTAACCACTAATTAGAGGTCTAGGAAGCAGTCCCCCACTATTTGTTTGCACCTACTTATTATGTTTGCCTGACTGCCATTTTGCCACTTTTTTGCCGTAAGGAAATTGCTCGAGCTTTAATGTCATAATAATTGCCTCCAAACTTTATTAGCCAACATAAAAGAGAAGTAGGCAATTTATTTTTCTGTTTAAAGGCGCTGAAAAATGTATCGCCGACAATTTGTACCGGCTGGTCTAGAACAAGCAGCGTCAAGGAGCAGAATAGGTATAACTTTCTGGCTATTTTAAAGGGCTATCAAAATTAGGCCAAGACAGGTAGACCTTGGTAGACTAATACTGTTTTTTCGGAAGATTTCAAAGATTTCATGATTTTTTGAAGACTTAGTCAAAATCGCCAATTTGCCCAATATGGCCTGAATTTCAGCTGAATCTTGGCTATAATATTGCCAATTGTTAGCCCTAGTATATTTAAAAGAGACTTTCTGAAAAAATGATAAAGTTACAGATAACAATTTTTTCAAAATTTTCTGTGATGTCCATCATGTTCTACCACTTTTTTGAAGCAATTTTTAAAAAGACAGTCCGTGTGAATCATGCATATTGACCGAAATTTATACATTTTTGAAAATGCACTTAAATTTCTTTTTCTTAATTTTTACCATTCTGCTATAAAAGTTTATTTTCACTTATTTTTACACAATCTTTTGTTGAAATTTGGTGTCATTAGAACCGGCTTCAAATCCCCTTTTTTCAGGTATTAAACTGCTAATATTTTTCATTAAAAAGTCCAGAAACACCCACTTTTTTGAAAAATGGTGTTTTCCCAGTCGCAAATTTTTGTGAAAAAAACAATTTCTCCATTTTTATGAAGTTCCGACCTTATTTTTTTGCAGATTCTGACTGTTTTTTCGGAAGATTTTAAAGATTCAGCATGAAAAATGGAACATGTTGGCTGAAAAATTGCGGCTTTAAGATGGGGGGATTGGGGAGCGGTGTAAAGTTATAGTCATTTGAATTTCCCATCTCAGACGAAATTTCCAACACGAATTCCCCATTACAAAATTGCCTTCAAATTTCAAATTCCGCTCGAGACAAAAAGTTATTTAAAAGAATTCTAATAATTCAGTGTAAACACGTTTAAATGTTTGTTGTCTCGAGCAGAATTCGAAGGCGATTTTTTAATGTTAAAGCAGTTTCACATGCAAACCAACCTTGCTTTCGTTTTAAGTTCTACATAATTAACTGTACACAACCATTTTAGACCATTGGTATAAGAAGTATAAGAATGGAGACAATGTCTATCGGCAGCAATTTGTGCTGCACGCTTTTTTCCCTGGAAAAAATTCTAAAGATCCTCAGGATGACATATATGCTACTTTTAATAGAGAAGAGGGCATGTAAGTTAAAAAGTTTCACAAAGTAGCTTTCGAAAAATTACATTGACATTTTAATCTTTCAATTTAAGCTTTGTTAGAAATAAAGCAATATTTTTAGTTGTCGGGAAAATTATCTGTAACAATACGTGTAAAATAAAAAAAAATTTATCAAAAAAATCAACCGCAAAATATTTAGTTTCTTAAAAAACTTGTTTTTCAACCCCTTTTAACACGACAGAATTTAATTATTGCAAACAAGTGGTGAAAAAATTAAAAGAAATTACGGAGCTATTTCGGAGCCAGAGCCAGAAAATACACCACTGCACGCTAGTGCTAATTTTTTTTTAATTATAACAAAAATTCAAAGAAAAATAGCGATATAAAATTTGAGGGCGTAATTCAGCAATTTGAAGGTGAAATTCAGGCTTTTGATAGCTCATTTCAGTTCATGGTTGTCAAAACAGCTAAAATTTCGATAAAATTATAGTTAATTGGAAAACTAACTATTCTCTAAAATTTTTAACGAATTTATGCGAATTTTTTTAGCGGCTATTCTACCACATTTTGTCAGCTGTTAGGCTTAAACCATGATTCCCAAGCCAAAACTTTATGGAGAATTGGTTTCGATAGATCTAAATTTGCATTTTTGCTCATCTCCACTAGAGATGATGGCGAAACGGGACGGGAGTCCCGTACCGTCCCGAAGGGGTTTTATGTGTATTTCGCTTTCCGAATTTTTTTTCATCTGTCCCATACTTTTTCCCCTAGCTGTTACTTGGGAATAAACAAATCTTTTAAGTTCTTGCTTGTCTTAGTGTTTGCGTCTCGACCGGGAAATTTTTTGCCCGTCCCGGAATTTCACTTTGTCCCGGACTTCCGTCCCGGAGTTAATTCCTTGGTCATCCCGTCCCGAAATTTTTTTTCACAATTTTTTCCCGTTCCGAAATAGGCCATTCATCATCTCTGATCTCCACACCGAAATCTGGAGTGGGCACCACTTCGTCAGTTGGATATCCACCTGGATAGCCCAAAAACCAAAAATTAGTTTTCAACGAAAATGACCCCTTTTTTCTGAGCCGAAATTTTATAAAGAATTGGGTTTGAAAGGACCTATTTCGCATTTTTACACACCTCAAAATCTGAGGTGGGTAGCACGGGGACAAAATTTGAACAGGTGACCATACCCTTTTAACATATAAAGTTAACTTTTTGCTGAAAATGCAAGAATGACTTTTTACAATCGTTGTCTTCCTAAAGAATTCCTTTAATTAGTTTGTGTGCAACATTTAGCCTAATTTGATTAGTGTTCAGTTGCTTTTATCTGATCACACCCATTTTGCTTTCAAAGACATTTACTTCACACGATTAATTTTACTTTAAACTAATAGAGTACTATTTCTTCTTAATGTTCTTATAACAAAATGACCTGAACTTTGATGTTATAAAAGTAGGGACACGTAACTTTTGGGAGATGACTAATTAGTTTTTGCTATTTTAAGTCTTTAGTATAGTCTTCGTGATAAAAAAAATCAATGAGAACTGTGCTTCCCATCAATTTTCTATATATTTTATAAATGTTTCATTATATTTTGACGACCTGACATTTAGCAGACTAAGGAAAACCAAAACCGAGTTTTTTGGGCATGAGCTATTAAAGATTTTGTACCTGGCGAGGTCTGACCCCGTGGTTTTTTTTAATTTTTATTTAAGAAATTATTTACAAAGTGATTTGATGATCACTGAAGACAATGCTCTTAGGTTTTCTTTTCTTCAAAAAAGGACATACCCCACAATTAACCCCCTAAAATAGAACATTTCTTGAAGCATGAGATTTAAGATGGAATTGGCATGAGTTTTTTGACTGAAAACCGACATGACGATTACTTCAATAACACAACAATGAACTGATGCGCAGTCAAAAATTAAAAAAATCTATTTTTTTGTTTAATTTTTGACGTTTATTGAAAAAAAATGACAAAAAGGACGCTGAGTGAAAAAAGAGCAAATCGTTTTAAAAGGGATATCTAACAAGAAATTTGTAAGAGATTTAAGATTATTTTAAAATATAAAGTTTTAAATAAAGTTTTTAAAATTTAGGTTTTTTTCAACTTTAAATATAAAGCTTTTAACTAGGGTGGTGCACGGTCGGTTAACCGAACCGGACCAGTTTTTGCCCAATTAACCGAAACCGAAAACCGGGTACGCCAAAATGCGGTTAGCCGAAAACCGGGTAGTGACAAATTAACCGTAACTGCACCACCCTACTTTTAACTGAAAAATATGCATTTTTTCACAAAATACTTTCTCAAATTAAAATGCATCAACAAAATTTGTTTTTTATGTTTCTTTAGTCTCAGTTTTTGCGCTTAAATTGGTTTTAAGCCGGAAAAAAATAAAGTTAAATAGCACCTAATTGGATCATCTCTATTGGTCTTTGCACTAAAAACATTACCAAATACATTTCCCAATGAAATTAGGCATTCCGCTCAATTGACTTCTCGGTAGTCTCTTTTTCAAACAAATTTTTGTCTATAAAAACAGCTCTAAACACTCAATAAATCACAATTGATTTAGGCCAGCCATCATGACAATAGACAATTCACAGCCCGGATCACCAATCTACCCTACAAATCGGCGCTTTAAGGCTGTGCTGTTCGACATGGGTGGAGTTTTAATCCAGTACAAAGATCCGATGGCCTATGACAGATTGATGAAAAAAGCCAAGAAAGACAAACAGGTCTACAAGGACCTTCAGGATTTTGATCATGGAAGTCAGTCAGTGGACGAGCTCAGAGAATTGGTCGGTGATGTATTCCCAGGACTTGTAAGTCAATTTAAAACTACTTTTTAGTTTAAACTTTAAGCTATGGTATAGCTATTAAATCTACTGTATTTTCTCTAATTGTAGAGACGGGTCTATAATTTTTAAACCTCCATGCACACAACGAATTTGTACCACAAAATTTTTAAACGGAGGGGAGGAGGTGGTTCGCCGGTAAACTAGGCTTAACATACCTAGTTTAGCCTAGTCTACCGGCGAACCCATCCGTGTACCTGTGATTTTGGGTATCTGAGGTGTGTCCCCTGACCTATCCCCTGAGATCCCCTGAGTCCCCTAAGTCCCCTAAGCTATCCCCTGACACATCTTCGGTTAGGTAGAACCGATGATACATAGATGTTCAATCATGGTGGTCACATGGCATATACGGATATGGAGGTTGGTGTTAGCGGAGTTGACTTTATATACGCATCATCTAAGTCATCAGTTCGACTACCATTGGCTGCACACCTCTTTTTTATCTCCTTTCATTTACAAGTTTGATGTCAAAATGATCCTCACACTCTTAGCTATTCAACAATATTATCAAAGTAAGCTGTCAGACCTACTGGAGCTGATTTGCAGGCTCAAATGGCCCAAATTCCCTAAAATAGATGGTTTTTGGTGTTTTTCTTTGACTGGATTGGTTGATTTACTTTTATCTACAAGTCACCCGTTTCATATACTAAAATGTAGCCAAGATTCTGGGCTTTCGTTTGAGCTATCATACAGAGAAAAAAACTTAAATCACGATTAAAATTCGAAAAAAAATTTAACAACGCCCAATTCCTTGCCATCCTATCCAGGGCTGTCCCAGAATTCTTCAGTATTATGTTTAGAACTGACTTTTTTGCAATTTTAATTTACATGATCATTTACAACCTCATACTCAAAATGTAGCCCTGCTTCTTGACGTTATTTTAGTATATGGTTATGAATGATCATGTAAATTAAAATTGCAAAAAAGTCAGTTCCATAATAATACCGAAATCCTACCCCTGAATAGCATTCTTTCCATCCTTGGTCAAACATGTGCTAGCTACCCAATTTTCTGATATAAATTCGGTGTAATTTTTTTATCCGATTCCTCATGAAATTCTGACTCTAAAAAGTCACTAAACACGTTGAGAAATAAAAAAATGTGTAGAGGTGTGAGCGATATAAAAGTAAATACGCATCATTTTGGCTGTTTTTCTTTCATGTTTATAGTCATTTGCTTGAAATCCCAAAATTAGGGCATTTTCTGACAGTCAAGTAGTGCTGGAAATAGTTGCATCCTTGAGTAGGATGACATGGAATTGGACATATTTGTAGGTTTTTCGAATTTCAGCTCTAACTAAATATTACCTTTTTCTGTATGATAGCTCAAATGCAAGCATAGATCTTGGCTAAATTTCAGTATATAAAACTTGTGACTTGTATATAAAAGTAAGAAAATATTAATTAAACCAGTCAAAGAAGAACCTTAAAACAATCGATTTTCATAAATTGAGCCTATTTTAGCCTGCGAAAAGCTCCAGTAGGTGTAAAACCCTGTGCCAAGAGTATGATGATCATTTGAACGCAAAGTTGTTATTAAGAGAAGTTAAAGAAATAGGGTGTGCACCCAGTCGTAGTCAAATCCGTGACCTAGGCGATGCGTTTATTAAGTTACCCCTTCCCTTCAAGTAAAATATGGTAATGGATTAGGGGGGTTCTATAATTAGAGAGAATACTGTACTCATTTTCAAATTATTCCTCATTTTAGCCAGACGGAAACCTAGAGAACACTTTAGTGGAAAATCACGCGTTTTTGGTAGGTCTAACTTTTACATTAGATAAATTTTTCAAATCATATTGCAGGATCTGCCAATGCACAATCTTATCCGCAAACTAAAACAAGCCGGTATAAAAGTGGCTGTGGTGACTAATAATGGCAAGCTTATAAAATAAAGTTTGTGTTACAGAATATGAGTGTTTCAGGTTTCTGGACAACGGCCAAGAATCGGTCAGTGATTCTCACGGATGTGTCTAAGTTTGACTTGGTAGTGGAATCCTGTAGGGTGGGCCTGCGCAAACCTGATACAAAAATATTTACAGTGAGTTGTTTCGCACTTAATTAACTTTGAAAAGTATTATTTTTAGTTAGCAGCTCAGAAGCTAGGAGTTGATCCTCATGAATGCATTTTTGTAGATGACACCGAAATGCACTGCAAGGCAGCCACAGAAACTGGCATGACCGCTGTACAAGTAAATTTTAAAACACTTATGAGTAGAAGCGGTGTCAAAAAAACATCAGAAGAAAGCCAAAATTCCAATAACAGTTCGGGACACACGTTTAAGCCTGTCTTAACGCTGGTCTGCCTTCGCCTAGGGCTTCACATAAGTTACAGAAAATTACCGAAAACCGTTGTTTTTACGGCACTGTTTTTTGGCTGCTTCTTGCACATGACTTTTAAAACATATCAATACAATTTTTTTCGGGGCTTAAAACTTTATTAGCTAACAATGGAGGGAACCTGAATATGACCTGGGGAACTTCGATGAATTTTTTTTCCGTCTTATTCTTGTAGAGCAGATCCAAGTTCCTTATAGATCTGGCTCTCCAGCTCTGAAGGTCCACAAGAGGCGGGGTACAAGGGTCACTCAAAGTTTTAAAAACACTTCGATACCCCTATCATGGTTTTTAGGAATGACCCATGGGCCATTCCTAAAATTTTTGTTGGCTTTCAGAGCTGGGGAGCCAGATTCATAAGGAACTTGGGCACGCTCTACAAGAATACGCGGAATTTTTTTTGAAAGTCCAAAGATAACAGAAAAAGCACATAAATTATTAAATACGAAATGTAAAAATTTTTTGTCACACAGAAAGGTCCAAATCAAAAATACACACCTTTTTGTTTAACCTTTTAAAGTTTTTTGTGTATGTGTGCTTTACATTAGTAAAACCTTTTGGTACTATATAGTTCTATTGAATTAGTTTCGTGAAAAATGTTCACTTTTTTATTTTATGGATAAAAGAGAACAATATATATTCAAGAGAAGAACTATCCTTTCCAATACCGATAAAAACAGTACATGAAAACTAAAAATACAACACATAGTATCAGAAATATCAGCCAATCTTCCTCCAGACGTTTTTCAATCATTCTCAGCGTTGTGGTGGACAGACCAAGCTGAATTTTATAATGGAATAATTTTTTGTATAAGCTACAGTCGAGTCTCGATATGATGCCACCTCTAAGGAGCATCAACAATAACACGTCGATTAAAAAATAGAAAACATCGACTAAACTAGAAAAATTTGCAGATTTTCGGGTCTCTTCTTTCCAAAGAAACTCAAAAAGACACCTTAATTTCCAAGACACATTTTAAAGCTAGCTTTCAATCTTTTACAAGTTTTGTTTGCATCGCAAAAACGGATTAACAAGATATGACTTAAAAATGACAATTACAAAAAAAGATATTAGGCACATTTTGTCTATAGTATATACGTAAAGTTTTTCACTGAAATTTTGATTACAGTCAACTCCCTCTATAACGTACACTCCATGTAACGGGCTGTCTTTACAACGGACCGATTTTTTTGGTTTGGTTGGAATTGCCTAAAATAATGTGAATTCTACCTCTTCTATAACGGACTCCCTCTACAGTGGACTCCCTCTATAACGGAAACCTTAGCCGGTCCCGACTTAATAAAAGAACCCTCAATATAACGGAGTTTTTCAATTGGCAGTAAAATATAGGTGTCCTTACTGATGACTACTGACTGATACTTAGGTGTCCCCACTGAAGACTGATAGTCAAATACATGATGACCTTGCTAAGGATGACCTTGCTGAGGACTTTTGACTAAGACTTAGGTTTCCTGACTGAAGACTGAAAACCAAATACCAGGCATGTGCACGGGAGGAGGGTCCCCAGCGGTCCGTTATGGAGTGAGTCGACTGTATATTGTTATTATTTACAAGCTAAATTTTTTGCACGAAACCGAAACGAGCAATTTATCGGAAATGGCACTTTATCGTGTGTCTGTTTCCTTATATTTGAGGGTTAAAGCAACTACATCGAGAGTGACAAAATACCGAGACTCGACTGTTATATGTAATTCAAGCTAACCGTTTGACCAATGTCTAAAACTTTTCTCTTTACTCTATGAAGACTAGCATGTTGTGAACGAAGAACTCCAAGTATGGCACTGCCCTGAGCTATCAGGTCGTCCACAGCACCGTGAGACTGTTTTACCTTATCATGAACCAAATATTCAGCATCATTGAAGTCTACATGTGTATCGTTGGCTTTGAATCTAAAACAGCATGCATCGAACAAGATTTGTCGCAAACTCTTAGGTCTTTCTTTTTAAATTTTACGTTTCTCTAAAACAGCAACTTAGGGCTGGTTTCCAAGGGTGCCTTTATAGAGTGGCCCAACTGACAAATTAAAGTACCTCCTTGTCAATAATTCGTCTCGTTCTGCAGCTGCCCTCCATTTGCTTGTCATTTTAGCTTGCAATCCTAACACCGCTGAATCAACTCCATTGTAATCATATCTGAGCTGATCTAAACGATACTTGTAAGCCCTTCTTTGTGTTGGAGGTTCTTTTCCGACCAGGTTGTCGATCTTGTCCAAATTAGCTTTGACTGTTCTAAATAATGAACCGAAAAATAAAAATTGTCTTTAAATAATGACCAAAAATTACACCATTTCTCTGCTGATATTTTGGAGTATTGGCTGCATTTCACTTTCGTTTGTAGCCTTTTCAATCATGTTTAGATGAAAATGAAGCTGATGAACATCATTGTTGGCTTGTTGAAATAGAGAATCCATATTTACCTGAAAACTAACACCTACAGCTAAAGTTTTTTTACTGAAGTTCCCCAGGTCGGGGTCCCTTTTTTGTAAGTTAAAAGCCCTGCGGTTATTCCAATTTCTTAAAAATACAAATGAAAACTTTTAGCAGAAAAATAATTTTATAATTATAGGCAGTAAACTGTGATACAGCTACAGCCGCCAAGCAAATAGAGGCGATACTAGAGCTAAACAAAACGATCCAAAAAACCGCTGAAGTCGGCACTAGTCAAGCTAAAGACCAAAGAAGTACTAGGACAGTGAATAATAAACTCAGCTACATCAATGAAAACAATGTCCAAGGTTCAAATATCAGCACATTTGTCTGGGAGTCTACTTTTGTTTAGCATAAAACAATCGATTATTAGCTAATTTTATCATGCCTAATTTGTAAATACGAACTGTTATATTATAATAAAATTTAAGATCACAACAAAAAATCTTTTAGCTCATTAGTAATCATACTCTAAATTTGACCACGCAATTTCTAAGTGTTGACTGCACTGCCGAACTGAACAATATAGCCTTTGGCTGCCATCAAAGAGCGTCTGCGCACCCAAATAGTGTACCTGAACTCAGTTTTTTAGTAATTGAACAATTGCTAAGTTGTCAGTGCTTTACCTAGCAGCCCAAACAGGTGAAAAAGTGGCGCAGCAAACGGATTTAGTCTGGTTGCTGATGTCCTTGTTAATGCCACAAAAAGATCGAAAAACGTCTTTTAAGGGGTATGGGTTGGGGTCATTGTGTGTCAGCAACTGAATGTCGTGCTCTCGAGCGTAAGCCTGAAGGTCTGGAGGTACCTGGAGTATTTTAGTGTAAAGATAAGTGGATGTATGGGAGTGACTGGAAAAAAAACTTACCACACAACAGCCTTCAATGCTAAAATAGCAGAAATAGTAAAAAGTTGTGATCTTAATTCATTATACCTCTAAGTTTATTGCTTAATTCACACACAGAAAATTTACTTGGATCAAAAAAAGGGGCAACACGCGGTCTTTTTTATTTTAAACACTGGTCTTGTGTACAACTAACTGGTCTTACCGTATTTCCTCTAATAGAGCCCCCGGGGCTTTATTTTTTGGATGCCCGAAAATCGGAAAATTTGGAATTCGATCTCGAGATTTTTGGGTGCTCAACAAATCTGAAAAGTGCAATCGGTAGAGCTCGTGGGAGTTAAGAAAACGCGTAAAACAGCTTTGCAAAAAATTGACTCTGGGCTGAGATATATAGGTTCTCAAAGTTAGGGGGCTCTATTAGAGGGGGCTCTATTAGAGGAAATACGGTATGTCAATAAAACTTTTTTTTGTACATACAAACCTCTTCGAATTTATTTTAGAAAGCGCTTTAGAACAACCAGCAAAAAGTTAAAAAATTGAGGTAAAAACATTGTCGCTCCCTAGGCCGGAACGAACTTTTTTGGGGTTTCGGT
Source organism: Ditylenchus weischeri (assembly GCA_029231635.1). Taxonomy (NCBI): domain Eukaryota; kingdom Metazoa; phylum Nematoda; class Chromadorea; order Rhabditida; family Anguinidae; genus Ditylenchus; species Ditylenchus weischeri. The sequence goes on from JAMRYI010000107.1 coordinate 186,265, forward strand.
TTAAAGAAAAATCGACTCCAAAAAATCGACTTTTTATGAGTGATCAAAAACCATTTTTAAGTCAAAATTTTGCCATAAAAAGAACTTAAAAAAAGCAATTTAAAAGAGGAACAAAGGGCTGTATAGGGAGGGGAAGGGACAAAATAGGGGCCACTTTAGAGGGCCACTTAAGGGGCCTTTAGGAGGGCCCGCTGGCGAAAAAATGAACAAAAAAGCAAACGAAAACATATCAAACAAACTCAAAACATCAATTGTCTACAGACGAAACAGCTCTATTACTATATAGGAGATTCTTTCCAAAATTATGTCCTAAACACGGTTTAAAATTTACTATAGCGCTGTTGTCGGATGTACAGTGCGTTTTATAATTTTAGTCTCACCTCCTTTTTTGAAGGTTTGAGCTATACAATGATGGAATTTTAAAAAACCATTATCACTACGTGAAAGAGCATGGCCGAAAACCTAAGAAAATTTCAAATTAGCACATATGATTTCTTAAAAAAATAAAAAATACAGCGTTATTTTTAAAATACCACCGTTTCATGATTTCAGCCTCACTTCAATATCACATATTTATTCATGACAAAACGACTACATCTAATAACCAGTATAACCACCACTATTCTTAATAGTCATAAACATACGATTTGGCATACTTTTGACGAGTTTTTTACAGTGTTTCCGGCTTGATCTTTGGCACAGCTTCGAGAATTGACTTCAATAGACTTCATTTTCTCACGCGCAATGTTTGGATTCTTGTCTACAACACGCCACACTGTTGTTTTTGACTCTTTTATGCCTAAAAAATGCTTGAAAAATGCACAAACTTAAGCAAATTAATACCTAGATCAGCCCGAGTTTGGTTAATGCTCATCGTAGAATTGGACGATCTGTTGATAATTTTTCTTTGCATGCGAGGAGATATCTTTGGCTTGCGTCCGGTGTGTTTCTTACGCCCATACTGCTGCGGATCTCTCACAAAATTGTTAACTACTTTAGGAGAACGTCTTAGTTCTTCAGCGATACTTCGATTGCTCCAACCAGACCTTTTGAAAGCGGTAATTTTGCCTTTTTCTAATTCACTTAGCTTGTTTGCTTTTCCCATTTTTTTGAAAAAAGAAAGAAATTCGAATTGAGCAAAAAAAAACATAACAAATAAACAATAAATGGTATGAAATTAAGAGTGATGCTAAAATTATGAAACGGTGGTATTTTAAAAATAACGCTGTATTTTTTATTTTTTAAGAAATCATATGTGCTAATTTGAAATTTTCTTAGGTTTTCGGCCATGCTCTTTCACGTAGTGATAATGGTTTTTTAAAATTCCATCATTGTATAGCTCAAACCTTCAAAAAAGGGGGTGAGGCTAAAATTATGAAACGCACTGTATGTATGTCCGTCACGACATACAGTTAACACTTCAAAAATGTTTTCCTTTCGAGACCAAGTCATATTATTTAGGTTACAGGTTCAATTCCTGGTGGTAGCATGCATCATTTTTGTAACGTGTGTTCCCGACACAGGTCCTCGGCGCCTACGAATTGCCACACTTGTGGCAACAACATATGTAGTGTTGGTACTAAACCCCAAGTTTCACACACTGTACCGTTAAAAAAAGTCTAAATGAGTAGTTGGATAACCATTTCTAAACAATATCTTGCGAGAAATACTTGGGCAATGATTGCTGAGAAATCATTGCTAAGCAAGTATTGCTGATCAATGATTGCTCAACAACCATTGCGCAATGATTAGGCAAGCAAGTATACATAGAGCCAATGGTTTTCCCATTTGTTTTCCTTTTTATTTATGCGGCCTTGAAAAAAACACTGTATTTATCTCTATCTAAATAGTTAACTATATTTATATAGTTAACTAGATAAATAAAGACCTTGTGCAGTATAATAAGAGAGAGACTTTTTGGGTTGGCCCTGCCCAACGTCCCAGTCAAGTTTTACAAACAGGGGTACGGCTGTGCCCGGCCATCTGAATTCCAGATAAAAAATTTAAAAAAAAGCAGGGTAAAATTTACATTTTAAATCAAATAAGGCTAAAAGTGATTTCTACCGTCAAAAGGTTCAAAAATCCCGTCAAATTAATTATTTACCCCGTCAAATTTATGAATTTTATTATTTTATTTAACAATTATTGATTTTTTGTAATTTTTTTTACTAACTTGTAGCCCTGAATGTCAGCTTTCTAACAAGCTATCAACTGACCTATTAAGATTTTAAAAAATTGCTGAAAAAAGAGTTTGAATGCAGTAACTTTTTCTAAAAATTCAATCCATACAAAGACCTTTTTCCACAAGTTTTTTAAATTTTATTAGGTCATTTAATGGCTCGTTAGAAAGCTGAGATTTAGGGCTACACGTCAGTGTAAAAATTTTTAAAAAATTAAAACAAAAAATTTAATAAATCTTTGGGACAAACAAATTCTTTAGATTTGATGGGATTAATTACTAATTGGACGGGATTTTTTGAACCTTTTGACGGTGGAAAATAACCACAGCCATCAAGTAATTAGCCTATTTTTTCATTTACTTAAAGTGGTCCACACAAGGTTTGATCTTGACTTTGTCGTAGAGAGCAGCCAGAGAATTTAACTCAAAGTCAGCTACTCCCACGCTAAACACCTAAAACTAACAAAACTTAAAAATAAAAAGTATAACTCTGTCTGAACCTAACCTTTCCTGGAGCTACGAGCTCTGTTTCAATCGATGCCCACACCTTAACCACTTGTTCTATCCACTTTTCATCTACATCGCTATCTGTATTGCAATCATCTTAAATATTAGAATTAGCATTAAAACATTTTGTTGTGTCTGAAAATCGAACCGGGTTGAGGAAATGCCAAAATCAATTGTTCAATAACATCGATGTTCAACTGGGACAAGGTGGCGTCTATGGCATCTCTAATGTAAGTAAACTCGAAATCTTCCAAAAACAGCTTCAAGGTTATCTTTAAGTCATCCCGTTCATAGGCTGTGTCTCTGTGCTTTTTATCTGCCAGCAAGAGCATCCCGTCGTCTCTTAAACAAAAGAGATAGTACTAACGAGGAAACCGTTTGAGCTATCCCCTGCAAACATGATGTGTTTTAGTTGCTCTTAAAATTTTTCCGTTTTTTTTTATATTCAGTGAATAGCAGGCGTACATCCAACCAAAAAAATTTTTGTTTTTTATGTCTTGGTTCCCCAAGCTTATTTTTTTACGATTTTGGCATTTCATAAAAAAATCAGCTTGGGGGACCAAGGCATACAAAAAAATAAAATTTTTGTGGTTGGGCCAAGCATTGGCTATACTCCTGTTTTTATATTTTGCGCACTGAAAAACACGAAAAAGCGTTAAGAGCATCTAAAAATATGGGGGGAGGGGGTTTGCATTTTTGAGGAAGGCACTAAGTTTTTAGCCTCAACTCACCCTAATTGAGCGTCATCAGGCAGGTTTGCAAACTGCAAGTCCAGACAAGCACTTAACTCCTCAGCCGAGTTAGCATACCTCTTCAGCTTTAACTCCACGTAATTATTGATATTGCCAGTGTGCACTCGGAAACTCTGAAGATTTTATATTGGTAAGGCGATGAACACGAAGAAAATATGTCTTAGTACCTTGTGTTTGTGCAACTGATCGATAAGTGACTGCCAAGTAGGTGTACATGTGGAATTACTGGTGGAATCGGCCATTTAGATTAAAAAGTCAAGAAAAGATTGTAAGAATTTGCTTGAAATACATTAAACAGCACTTCTCACAAATAAGACCTAACAAATTTATCTGCGCAAATTCAAAAACTAAATATATAAGATTGTGTTGAAAAATAAGCTATAAATTAAGGCCTGCCTACAAAAAGGGTCGTTAAGCGGTGGCGTTTGGCTGTACAGTTGACCATAGTTGGATACCACCACCGCCGGCGGTGCCGCCGGGCGGTGGCAGCGATCTTTTATAAGCCCGGCAGCGCCGGCGGCGGTGCTGGCGGCGGCGGTGAATTTTCGAGCCGGCGGTGGCGGCGGCGGCAGACAAATCATCGCCGCCGGTGCCCCCGCCGGCGGTGTCAAAAAACCGTTTGGTACTGTTATAATTTGTTGGACAAATAAAAAGCTGATGAACTCATGGATATTAAGGCACCGTTAAGTCATAAAAAATGATGAAAAGTTTATTTGAAATACCAGTTTATTTGAAAAATGCTTGTTAAGTAGCCAGTCAATTCTTATTATACGTAACAGCTGAAGCTTGTGAAAAGCATTTTGAATCATTATTTTTGTTTTTTCAGGTAATTTCATGGATCAGTTGAAGTTTCTCTTATTTGGTCTCTCGTGGTTGAGTTTGGCAAGGTAAAGGTCCACGGATTCCTTAGCTACGCGGTCGATTTCTTTCACTGTGAATGATACATCTCTGCTCTGCCCAATCTCGTCGATGTAGCCTTTTGCGGCGATGACAGCGTGTTCTTTCAGCTTATTTTTATTGATGTTTTCAGCCCGAACTTTTTCTCGTATGTAAGTATCGACTGCTTCCTGAACTTTTACGGCAGGGTCACCTAAAGCAGATCGTTAGTCAAAAAAAGTCAAAATATTACTTCATTTTTTAACCTAATATATAGTCACCCACGTGGTCAGCACCCATCGATGCAGCTAGAAATATCACAGACTTTCAAAATAATTGTGTGATAGAATTGGCGCCGAAGTACTTTAGAATTTTCTGAGTTGCAGTCTAAAAAACAAATTTGAACTAAAAACAGTATTATAAACTTTTTTTAGTCTCACTTTGAAAACGGTTTTGTTGCTTGGTAAATACAGCAAAACAAAGACAACCGAAACACAAGGAAAAGTTGTGGAAGAGATGTCTTCATTTGGTTTCGGAATTATAAAAAAACCAAAACCTCCAGTCTCTATAGACAATGAGCAGATTGCAATGTTTTTCAATGAGATCAGCAACTTCAATCCTGAAGAATGTACTCCTTGGGAATTTTGGAAATCGAGAGCTAAAGTGAATTCTAATCAGGGATTGGGCGACATAATTTTATTTTTATTTAGAGATACCCGTCTTTCTCAAAATTGGCTTTCGACATCCTTCCTATACCTACAACTTCCGGAGCTGTTGAAAGATTGTTTAGTATTATGTCGATGCTTTCATCAGGGCGAAAAAGCCAAACAGGACCTGTTCTCTTGCACAGTAAAACTATGCTTGTCTACAATTCTCACTTGATACGCATTTAATTTTTTTTTAAATAAAAATATGTTAATTTGAATATATATGTATTTACTACAATTTGTAAAAACTAAATAAATTTCAGTTCAACTTGAGATTGGCTTATTGAGCAAGAATTTGAGTGAGCAGCGGACTCCGCTGAGCGGAGGCAGTGGCTGTGGCGCTAGTCAAATTCCGCAAATTAATAAAGGAAATTCGGCGATGGCGTCGCCGAATTTCCTTTATTTCAGCGCCGGCGGCGGCGGAAATTTTTTCTTTCAGGGGCGGCGGCGCCGCCGGCGCTGGCGGTGGTTTTTAAAAAGCCTGAGGCTGGCTGAGAGATCACAATCTCAATCTTTTATTGAGGGTGGCGTAAAATGAGGATAATTTCTAATGAAAAAACCCTAAAAATTAAGTTATATAAAATAGTGGTGGCGCCGGTAGGTGTCGAATGAAAAAAGAACGGGCGAAAAGTGGTTTCCGTAGAGGCGTGATATTTTTGAGAAAGGCACTCAGTTTTAGCCTACTCAATTTAACCTACTTTTGGCTTTTTGGAGGGTTTGAGAAAATAATCATGTGACCACGAACATTATTGTGTGCCAGTTCATTGCGCGTCGAATAAAAAAGAACAGCCGAATGTTTCCGTAGAGGTGTGGCATTTTTGAGAAGGGTAATGAGAAAAAATAAAAATAGTCCAAGAATTTAAACAAGCTCATATTCAATTTTTTGTTGCCTGGAGAGGAATTCAAAATTTTGTTCATAGCGTTTTTGGTATAATAATTTTGTCATTTGTGAACAAGAAAACAAATTTCGGCTCTTTATTTGGACTGTGTATTATGTGAATATAATCTGAAGTAAAACTGCTAAAATGACTTGATACTTGACTTGACTTAATTTTTGAAACTTTTAAACGTTCATGCATTGACTGTAGGGTGATTAGTCCATTCGTCGAATATTTGTTTGGCTAGCGTAGTGATGATTCCAACTAACGTCTGCATTATTGGCAAAAGTGCGGCTGCAATCGCTGGGACAGTCATTACACCAATAATACAGCCAGCTACAGCAGCTATCAGCGCAAACACAACAATTGGTTTTGCCACCTGGTCAGCAAAGTGCAAAATGGCATGCAAAGCTACGGCTACTGCGTGTTTGGCTCTAGATTCAGGGTTGTTCACTATATTCTCTTCTTCTTTTTTCATACATGTCTCTATTTTAAAACGTGTCACATCGATTCCGCGAATAAAATACTCTTGAGCTCTTTCCTGTACTTGTGCAACATCAATTCCTGTCATCTCAGCTAATAAGGTAGCCAACGAGACTGCACTGTCTGCTGCTGTATTAACACTGAAACTCTGGAAGTTGCTGATAGTGGCTTTCAAACTATCAGTTGATGGATTAATTATTTTGAGCTTTTCTTGAGTTGGATTAGCTTGACTTTGTGGGGCAGCAGCAGTAGTTGGATCGTGTTTTGTTGCTTTATTTTGTAGTAGGTCTCTGTATCGTTGGTCTAAATCCTTGAACATGCCCATAACTTGAATTAACAAAGTTCCTGCTGAAAGCAAATCATTATTTTGTGGAGCACCTGTTTTAGGTACAAGGCTAATCATAGCTGATTGCAGAAGTTCTTCAGCTTCATTTTTGGCTAAATTGTCTTTACTACTTTTGACAAGAAGTTCTGGGTTCTTTTCATGCATTTTTTCTACTTTTTCTTTCATCTGTGTATTTGTCTTTTCTATTTGACTAAATATACTGTTGATTTGCTTTAATTCAGGATGAGGACGACTGCTTTTGTGTTGTTTTAGATGCTCTCGAATGTCGTTGAATTTGTTATCAATCAGCTCCATCACAAATTCATAACCAAGTTGATCAGGCAGACCTTTGAAGAAAGCTTTGACTTTATCATCTAAGCAAGCTTAAGATTTATTTACATATTTTAAATCAATTTTTACCAATATTTCGGAAGAACCTTCTAAAAGAAAAATGTTGCTCAGAGGAATGATCATTATCTTTGTGTTGAAAGGAATGGGATCTCGCTAAACACAAGCCGTTTTTTAAATTAATTATTGAAAACTTTTCAACATTTTTTTACTTACTCAATGAAGAAGAACTTGAAAAGGTTGTGTCACATGTTGCGTCAAACACAAAAATGATGCAGGATAATATAGTGAAGCAATGCATGTTTTACTGAGCTAAACCAAAATTTCTAATTAATTATTTTTTTTAACAATTTAGCTTATAAATCTGTTAAAAGAACTCAAGATTCATTAGAATTTACAAAAGTTAGGGTTGAAAGATATATGAAGAAAAGAGTCAGGAATGAAAATGTGGTAAAGATTATTTAGATCTGGACTTTATATATGCTTTGTCTTAATATGCTTTTTTTTGTGTATGTGCTGCTTTTTTATTTGATAAAAACCACACTTAAGTGTATAGATAGGTCGTGCCACTGATCATCCCTCTTTATAAAAATCAATAATTCATGAAAATAGAGGCTACTTGTCTATTTTTGTCTTAAAAAAGGACTGTATGAGTTGGTCTGTAGTTCGCATGCCTGAAATATACCTTGTTTGCCTAAAAAATTGATCGATTTGTGGAAAATCATGTGATGTAAACAAATTCGCCCGTTTAAGTGATCTTTATGATAGTAAAAGCCGTGAGGGGGGACACAGTTCTCTTTCCTCTCTCACTATGCTCTTTTGAGTCGTTCGAAATAACTCAAAAGAGTAAAAAGCAAGACAAAAGTAAAATGTCCACTGTCAATTTAAATTTCGGGCATGCCGGGCAAAAACCATGTTCATTCAACAACAATTTACTGAAGTAAATTGTAATCTTATATAGTATTTGGCATGTGTGGGTGGGTGGGTGGTTAACGCTTTTTTACTTCGAAGGCCAGAACGGGTCGTAGATAGCGAAATCACTTTTGTCGCTAATACCATCGTGTTCCCCAGAATGTCAGCTTTCGTTTTAAAAAAAGAACAGGCGAAAAAAATGAGTTCTAATAGGGGATATACCTATTTTTATGAATGAAGTCATAGCCCCTCATTGAAATTTCGAAATACTATAGAGGCGCCGATAGGCGCCTGTGCTCCCTTGTAATTTAATAATAATAATAATAATTTAGCTTCCAAGCAGCACAATATTTATTTGAAAATAGTTATTGTTTTAAAAAGATTTGTTGTTTGAAAATTAAGAATAAACACGTATTGAAAAAACTAATCAAAATTGAAGCATATAATTTAACATATCTATATGCCTGCTCCAAATCAAGAAAATTTGCTAAATGTATTAGCTTTTTTGTCACGCAATGAGCTGGAACGAATCTCAATTACTAATCAGCTATCTAACCGACTTATAGCTAAATACTTTTCTGATACTCCCTACCGATATTTCAGCCAGATAAATGTACGCCAATCAATCACTTACATTCGCAGTCATGAAGCTTTACCGCCTTCTGTCCCAACTCGCATTGAAGATCGCGAGCATTGTGCAAATATACCTAATCAAAATCTATTTCCTTTGCTAAACAACAAAACAATTAGAACGGGATACAACGTATTGTTCCTCAACCCATTCCACTTTAGTTCAGAAGACCAAACTGAGTTGTTAAGCATAAATAATATATGGAAAGAGTCAACTGTGGTGATTCACCTTAATTGCTACACAAACGCTTCTTTCGATCAACAGTGCTTTGAAAAGATCTTTGAACATCCAGAAATCTATAAGTGCTCTCATTTAATAATCGACATGGGTATTCCTATAGTGCCCGCAAGATTTGAGTTAACCAAGTTCAAATGTTTGTACGAATGTGATGTAATTGAGCTAACTAATTTTGTCAACTTTTTGGAAGTGGAAGATGCTGTGAAATTTGTACATGGTGTACCTGCAAAAAGAGTCAACCGGTTGAAGATTATTCTGTCCTTTAACAAGTATAGACATGATGAAAATGAGCAAATGTTTCGCAATTTACTCGCAGCTCTCAAAGAGGTATTTCAGCTATACTGCTTTGTACAGGATGGCCCAAAAAAAAATTCGGAAAATACTGAAATCTTTGCGCAGGTAGCTCCTTACCCCATCGATTTCCACGGAAAAATAGGGGACAGTAGATGAGCTACCTATGCATACGAAACACATAAAACAATGGCACAAAAATGAAGCACGAAAAAAATGGAAATAAGTTTCAGATAAAAAAATTTCAAATTTTTCCAAATTTTTTTGGGCCAGCTTGTACAAGCTTGTTTTTAAAAAATGGTTTTGTGTTATTTTTGTGTGTTTTAGCATGAGCATATATACAGAACATACATTTTCGGGTGCTGAACGACCTTTTGAAAAAATTCCTAAAATTTGACTTTTGGTCGAGAAAAATTTTGGGCACTTTTATGGTTCCCTCTTTTTACCAAATTTTAGCCTTTTTTTCGAGTCAAATGAAAGTAAAAATGATAGCTTTTGAACAAGTTTTATTATCTGGGGCCTACCGCATATAAAAATTCTGGTATGCATATGTTTTTATGCATCCAGAGTCACTTTCAAGTGATTTGTGTCTAAGGTATGTGGGTGTGCGCATCTCAACTCCAAGCCCCCAATCCCCCGTGCGCCCCCTTCGGGGGCGCAGGGAACTTGATGGGTTAGAAGATGCGCGCACTCACTTACCTTAGACATAATTCCGAGCAAGACTTTTGATCAAAAATACATTCAAAGAGTACTTTTGCCCAACTCCAGCAAGAAGAATGTGATAAATCACCCAAAAATGACTTAAAATAGCTTAAAGTGACCCTCTATCCCTAAGACGTGGGAAGCAAAATTTTTTGACAAATTTCGAAATTTTTTAATCAGAAAGCATTCAGAAATGCGTTTTTTTTATCATGCAGAGCAGAAAAAAATGAGTTCGGGAGGTGATTTCGGGTCACTTTTCAAAAAAATCCGAGTATGGGGGGGCTATAAAAGTACCGAATTTTGTAGGTAAGGCATACTTATCACTAGCAGTACCTCACGGCAGCTCGGTACATTCTGGTGCAGAATTTCACGGCGAACACGCATATGCTTTTTTCTCAAATAGAAAGTGGCTTTTTTAAACATTATACCGCCCTCAAAGTGTGGTCTTTTTTCGAGTAAAAAAAACTGATGCTTTTATTTGTTTTGCGTTGCTTTTCACCATATTGCAGTTCCTCATATGCATGTTATATGTCAAAATGACCATCTGAATCTCTTCTTTCGAATGAGTGTAAGTTTTGCTGTTATTGAACAAAAAATTTAGGACTTTTACTTTGAAGAAATGATTGTGTCATTTTTTCAAAAATGTTGTTGATAATTAAATGTGCCAAATTAAGTGTGATAAAGCTGTTTTTTAGTTAACGGTAATTCTAGCACTCGAAGGGAGTTGGTAGAGTGTGTTGAGCAATACTTTTTATTTTTAGATAAATGTGAAGAGCAAAGCTCAATTCACCAAAATCAATATTCACACACACACTAAATGATTTTTGCCCCTTCCCCCTGTTTATGGCTAACTGGGCGGGGGAAGGGGTGACGGAGACGCTCCTCCTTATCTGATGGTGTAATGGATTTTGTTCATTACGCCATGAGAAAGGAGAAGCATCTCCATCCACACAAAATACAAAAAAATTCAAATGGCTAGCAAAAGGCTAGCAACAAATATTTACGCCAATGAGGCATTCAAATAATTGAATGCCTTCAAAAGTAGTGCACTAAAAAGTGCCAACAAGAATTATTTATTTATTTCGTGCGGAGCAAGACACTACCCGCGGAAAAGAGGTTGGTGGCCACGGGGCCACGGTTTCTTCCGCTTCTGATCCACCGTCTGTTGCGCTGTCTCTGACTTGGAGATCGGGCATTCTTGCATGGATCCTTGCCTGGTGTTGGAGGTGTTCTTCTTCAACTTCTTCCAACGGCTGTTTTCTTGGCTTGCTCTTGCGGATCCTGTTCTTCCTGAAGCGGACTTTGAGCTCTTCTTTTGTAGGAAGGTCCACTGGGATCTTGACTTGCTTGCACTCCTCTCAGGCCTAGTTTCCGCAGTCCTCTGTGCAACATCTATGGCCATATGGTGTCAACGATGGCTCTGCATGTGACGTAGCTGCAACAGGCCCATACCCAGATCTTCGTTGGGCTCGGAATCCAAGTCCAGATGATAGCTTGGATGTCTGGGTGAGTTCCGTAGGCTCTGTTGTAGTAGGGACCTGACTCACGGTGCTTTCGGTGCTTTTGCTTGCTTGATACGAGTCTGAACATCGAAGTCGTTGAAGGCTTCTTCCAGCTGGAGTGAAGGCAGCACATCCGAAGCATTAGTCAGGGCAAGATTGTGGATGGTTTACATCTTTACCTCCACAAATGGGTTTGTTGGTGGAGCGCCCATCCAAATTGGTTGGATGTCTTCTTCTGGAACTATTGATTGCTGGTGGATCATCATCAGTTGACTTTCGATCATGATTGGAGTAAATTTGCGAAGTGAGCCTGTCTTTTTTTTAGGTGAAGACCTGGACAGAATATGGCTCATTGGGTCCAAGTGGGTTAGCCCGTGTAGTTGTGTCTGGGTAGTCTGACGCTGACTGCTGGGAATTTGTAGCACTCACCATCTGGTGATGGGATGAATTTGAACGCCGATTGAGGAATTTCTGTGCACTGCCAGACTTCTCGGATGCGTTCTGAAGCCCATCGTGCTTGGAGTTGGCTGTTGTTGAAGAGAGCCCGCGCAGTCATAGTGGGATCCGCTTGGCTGCCTAGGGATAGAAGGCCTTGGATTTGGCCACAAACCATTCCTGCGAAGCTGTCAAAAGCCTTCTTGACTTGGATGCCCAACACGGTTAATTGATCTGCAAGCTGAGGGCTCATCACAAGCCCTACGTCAGCTGTTTGCCGCTTCTTTCTTGGCTCCTTGATTGCGTAGTAGCTGGAGTATGGTACGGCGTGCCCCTGGTCGCTGACCACCAGGTCTAGTTTGCAGTCTCGTTGAGCCGTCTGGTGCTTCGGCGGAAAAGTCAGCACGGGAAGGCTGCTGATCACCGATTGGTAGAATCAGCCAGCAGTGTGCATTTGGGTGTGGCAGTTGCATGGTCAGCACTGCTTCTTCGACAGTCTTTTCTGACTGCCACAGTGGAATCCAGTACTGAGCTCAAAGTCTGGCCAGTGTGGTCAGATAGCGTGCGTGATGAGCGCCTAGATGGTACGCATGATCAGCAGTCAAGCAACGCGGCTGTCTTTTGGAAGAAAGATGGGCTAATTTGTTTCTAGGCTCAATTTTGTGTTGCCAAGCCGAGTAGAAACGCGTAGAATTTCGTCGTTTCTTCTGCTCATTGCAAAGTTTTCTATTTGCTGGTCACTGGGAAGATGCGTTCGCTGAGCGTCTGAAACCAGGCGCTTGATCGTAATTATTAGTATTATTAATTTCTGCAATTATTAGTGCAGAACCTCGTGTGACTGGCAGTTGACTCAGAATCACATCTTTTGAGCTCCTGATGGTATTTTTGCACTTTCTGATAAAGCGATGAGCATATGCAGTCGCGTTCACTAGCCTTCGGCATTTTGAGAAGCGCTCTGGCTCGACGAATGGCTGAACTTTTTTTTCCTTGACTACAGCGAGTGTTATCTCAAACAAAGTGGTAGCTTTGTGGTAGCTTTTCTTGTTCAGCGTGGTCGTCTGCTTCAAACGGCAGCTCGTTCTGAGGCCATTTATCTTCTCTTTTGCTCAGCCAATCTGGTCCTTGCCGCCATAGCAAGGATTCTTGAAGTTCTCGAGCCGAAGTGCCTCGCCTGGCTTGGTCAGCCGGATTCTCTTTCGTGTCGATGTAACGAACAGCCAGTCCTTCATGTGCTCGTATAACCTTTAGTTGGTTTTCTTCAAAGCACTTCTGTTTTGCTTTGCTTCTCAGCCAGTGGATGACACATTGCGAATCAGTCCACAACAAGGTCTTCTGGATGGGTAGATCAAGCTGATCTTTGACAAACTGAAGGGCTCGAGAGCCAATTCTGACGCCTAAGAGCTCCATCTTTGGTATCGTCAGCTCTGACTTGCTTTTTTCTGCTTAGGCTTGTCTCTGGTTTTGCAGAACATCAAGCGTGATGATACAGCTACCTCATCAAAGCTGCGCAAATAAATTGCTGCGACAAAAGCCTTGTCCGAGGCGTCTGTGAAGGCATGCAGTTAGTAGGTGACATTAGCACGGTTAAGCGGGACACTTCTTCTTGGCAGTTTGAACGGAGCATCCATAGCCCAGGCTTCCATAATTTGGCTCCACTCTTGCTTCTTGTCAGATGTCAGAGGCTTGTCCCATGCACAATATTCAGACCACATTAACCGACATGTCGTTCTATTAGAAAAATACGGTATATATAAAGTTGTGTTATTTTGTCTTTGTGTTTTGATAATAAAATTATTGTGTGTTCCGAATGCTTTATTAAAAAGACCCAAGTAAATATTCACGGAAAGATCAAACCTTATTATGGGCATGGTAGTGTTCAAAAAACAACAGGGGGACCAAGCTGTTTATTGGAAACGTATTCTCCATTAGAGCCAAGTTTTTTACTCGAAAAATGACCACATTTTGAGGGCGGTATATTGTTTGAAAAAAGCCACTTTTTAGTGTAATTTTTTTTTGAATAATGGTCGAGTGCCACCCAAAACGCACTTTATTTATTTTCTGTATTTATTTTTTGCTACAACACATAAAAGGTTAAAAGAGTTAATCTTATACACACTATCTTTTTTAAGATTTAACAAATCCTATGCGAATTATCGTTTAGAAATTTTGTGCAGCTGAAGCACCTTCATTTTACCACTTGAATTTGCATTTCTATTACACACACAAGCCATTGACAGTGCCTGGCAAATGGAAGAGTAACTCTAATAAAGAAATGCTAACATTGTCGATTGATTCAGCTAAAGAAAATGAGTTGTCTTATATTTTGAAGCGATATTTGGTCCAATAACAGTGTAATAGCTTGGCCACAATGGGATGTCGAAGTCGGAAGTCGGTAGTCCGACTTTGAATTTCCTTTTTTCGGGTCCAACTATCGGAAAGTTCTTTTTTCGTAGAAAGAACCTTGAGAATAGGTAAAACAAGGGACCACAGGCGCCTATCGGCGCCTCTATAGTATTTCGAAATTTCGATAGTGCATTCATCGTGAAAAACTACGCGTCTATCTACGTCTACGTTCTTTTCGAGACATCGCAAAAATGGCCATCGTTGGAAGCAGAAAAACCATCCTCCAGGCCTACCCCAAAATCCTCCAACTCCAATTTTGAGGGACCACAAAAGTTTTTCTTTTTCGAAGACATTTTCCTGGGTCTCGGCATAAAAAGACGCTGAATTGTCTGAAGTTTGGGGTTCCGTCGAGACATTGCCGAAAATAATCAGAAAAATAAGCAAAAATGGCCTGAATGTGGTCAAAATGTCCATTAAAAAGTAGGACGGACACATGCCAAATACTATATAGAGATAACTTTACATAACGAAAAAATGATTAAAACGCGCAGAGATCGGGGACGTCAAAGACTTCGACATCCCATTGTGGCCACCCTATAATAAGTCGTTGAAACATATTTTTTATTATTGTCAAAAAAACAAATTTTACAAAATCCAACTCCGTGTGCACACAGCCGTTGAGTTTTTCTAAGCTTTATTCGGCATTGTCAAATAAATTTATAAGAATTTTTCGAAAGACTCTAAATGAATCGAATAGCGAGTGTATACAGTCAAACCTCGTTTATCCGGCACCTGATTTTCAAAAAAGGGGTGCCAGATAACCGAGGTTCGCGGGTCTTTATGACGAAATTTAAAAATTTTGGAAAAACGACCGGCAAAAACAGAATCCTTGCGAGATTTCGGACTAGACAGGCGAATCACATTTAGCAAAAGACTTCGAAAATTGAGCTGAAAAAAGTGTCGGACCCAAGGCGGGAACGAACTTTTGGGGGTGCCGAATAAACGAGGTTTGACTGTATATAGGAAAAAAAGTATTAAAATAATATACCGTATTTCTTCTAATTGCCGCACAGTCTCTAATTACCGCACACCCCTAACTTTAAAGACTTATATC
Organism: Ditylenchus weischeri; assembly: GCA_029231635.1. Lineage (NCBI taxonomy): Eukaryota > Metazoa > Nematoda > Chromadorea > Rhabditida > Anguinidae > Ditylenchus > Ditylenchus weischeri. The sequence goes on from JAMRYI010000107.1 coordinate 201,487, forward strand.
TGGGAGCAGAGTGAATATTTTGCTAAGCTGTTTGATGCATTTTCTTAACTCCCACGAGCTCTACCGATTCCACTTTTCAGATCTTGGTTAAGCACCCGAAAATCTCTAGATCGAATTTGAAAATTTCCGATTTTCGGGTGATTGAAAAATAAGCGCACATGTGCGGCAATTAGAAGAAATACGGTAATGAGCTTGAACTGAACAGTGAAATTTTAATAAAAAAAAATTATAGTTTAAAATACATTTTAGTATTTATCATTTTATGCGAAAATCTGCAAAACATTATTCGTTGAAAAAAATTTAGATTTCTCTACAATCTTTTACCAAAATTCTTCTTGCTTAAAAGACTATGACAAATGGCTGTAGACACTCTTTAAGAATTAAACAAACTAATATGCTAGTCAATATTCCTTGAATGTTGACCATCATTGAATATTTTTTGTCTAAAAATTATTTTTTGAGAAGGCCGATGTTTTTTTCACATTTTCTGCTTTCGACAATTTTTAGTTTTTTAACTGTGATCATTTATTGTCAGTCAAAAAAATCATGAATTTTTTTTATTTCGCTGTTATTTTAATAGTGTATTCTTGCAAAGCCGACTATCAGTTCCGTCCAGTTACCCCAGAATATAATGAAAAGCTGCAAAAATTTTGCAGTAATCCGGAGTTTGAAAGTGAGTTAGTAAAAAAAACTATTTTACAACATTATGTAATTTCTATTTGCATTTTATTTTAAATTGAGTAGGTCACGATCGAGTGGTTCACGGCGAATATGCCCCTGTAAGCAATAAACTTTTTGATTGCACAATTTTTGATTTTTTCAAGGTAGGCAAGTATCCTTGGGCGGTGGTGCTGACTCAGTCGAAAAGTGAGATTTGCACTGAAGAATTGTGCACTTACTGTGGTGGAACTCTGATCTCTAACAGACACATACTTACTGCGCGACATTGCTTAGAGTTAGTTTTTACTACACTAAAGTGCCCCAGATTGCCTTTTGTTTAAACATTTTATTGCATTATGCTTAATACAGTGCGTTTCATAACTTTACGACCACCCACTTCTTGGCCAATATCTGCTCTTTTACCTGCATGAAAACAATCCCTTTTTTTATGGTTTGATAGAAACGTGCGAAAAAAATACTTTGGTTTAGAATTTGTTATGTTTTTGCTTATAAATAAAAAATTATTCGAAATGGTCGTAAAGTTATGAAACGGTCAGTTTTCACATTTATAGTAGAGATGGAGGATGGCCTATTCCGGGACGGGACGGGACAAAATTTTTAGCAAAATTTTTCGGGACGGGACACCGGGACGGGACAACCTACAAATCTGTTCCGGGACGGGAATCCGGGACCAAGTGAAATTCCGGGACGGGGGGACTGGTTTTTCCGGTCGGGACGCAAAAGCTCGAATTTGACATACCAGTTAATGAAATGACAATGAGAAATTCCTCGGAAGGGAATGTTGTTGATACGGAAGGGTTTTCACGGTCGAGAAATGAATTTGATACACTCGTTTATTCTCATATAACAAGTACAAGAAAAGGGTACTAGATCAACACTTTGTTCAAGAACATCAACAGATAGAGTTTTTAGATAACATAATTTTAGCGCCAGTTCCGGGACACATTTTAAAAATCCGGGACGGGACAATAAATATGGAAACCGAAAAAATTTTCCCGGGACGGGACAAGGGTCAAATTTTTTTCGGTCGGGATACCGGGACGGGACAATCGCATGAAACTCCACCGGTCGGGACGGGAATGTCCCGTCCAGTCCCGCCTCCATCTCTAATTTATAGCCAAAAATATTTTTCTTTTCGCTATCGGACATATAGACTACCTAGGTACTATATCGCTATCAAGAAACTACCAATTTTTTTTTGACAAATATTATTTTTTCGCACGTTTCTATCAAACCATAAAAAGGAATTGTTTACATACAGGTAAAAGAGCAGATATTGGCAAAAAAGTGGGTGGTCGTAAAGTTATGAAACGCACTGTATATGTTGTCAATTTCGAGGCTTAAAATCCTCAAAATATTGCCTATTACTTTCCCACCTGTCCAAAAATTTATATTAGATAGACTTGAGGGAAAAAAATATTTTACAGTGTCAATGATAAATAGTAGCTAAATGGTTCTTTATAATATTTTCAATATAAAAAGAGCAAAATTACAAAAAATTTTGGGTGTCGCATTAATTTTTTCCGCTATTTTTCCGTCTAATTATAAACCTAGAGATATAACGTTGTGATTTTTCAATATAGAAAAGCTTTATTGTAGGCATGAATGAAAGTTTTGTTTTGTCTTTAGGTGTTGTTATTTTTCAAACAAATTTTATATTTCGAGCATTTTTACAGCAATATCCACAGCTTTGAATCAGTGAGCGTGTTTGTTGGAGGAGTTTGTTATGCTGCGCGAGGCCCTAACTGCTCTGTGGCAGATATGCAGAAGGTAGAAGTAGAGTTTGGCGCCTACGAAAAAAGAGAAGATGGCGATGAAGAACCAAATGCACCAGCTAAAACCCGAAACATGGGTCATGATATGGCTATGTTGCAGTTGAAGCAAGATCTTGTTCAGCTGGCTGTTAGTGTACAAAACTTTAATTAGTAACTTGTAATTCTCAATTTGAGGACGAAGGCGATAGTCCCGAGCCTACCAGACCAGCTTGTATGCCTCTGGTTAAAGATAAATTGCCAGCTACCATGCATGTTTATGGATGGGGGAGTACAGACACCGAACAAAGTAAAACATTAGATTCAAAAGAAAGGTTGGTCACTCGCCACTTTTTAAGTCAATAAAACATAACTTAAAAAGGTTGAAATAAATCAACAAAGAATTTAGTGTTTCATAAAATTTCTTCAAAATAGTCGAAATTCTTCAAAAAAGCTACAGATATTATTTTCAAAGACCTTCAAATGCTGCACCTCCAACAGAAAATTCCGACGGTAAACAAGCATCTGCACAAATGTAAAAAATTACACAATTTTAGATCTTTGGGTAATTTCCCAATATTCTTCGGATGCACTTGAACGACTTTTTACGGATACACAGCAAGATACAGGTAAGTTTAGTTTTTGATCAAAATTTCGATTTTTAATATTGACTTAAAAAGTGGCAGAACTTTTTTTTGAAAGAGCTTTCATAAAGTTATGTGATTTAGGTCTTCAATTTTTAATTTTTTGTAGTGTGATTTTAAGTTTTAGCACAATAATGCTATTTTTTAAACATTTAAGAGATCGAAGCTCAAAAGAGATCAACGCTCTCTTTACAAGCCAAATTATTAAAAGATTTGACGCTACTCGGTTTTATCACCCCCCTCTCCCCCCCCCTCCCAAATCGACTTTTTTAAGAATGTCTAAAAACCATTTTTATACAATAATTTTGCCATAATAGGACCAGAAAAGCAATTTAAAAGGGATTATGGGCTGTATTGGGAGGAAGGGAATAATAGGGGCCACTTTTTTGGTTGTTTTACCGTGTTTTTCAACTTGGGCCGTGGCAAAAATAGACTCTATATGCATTTTATGATTAAGAGTACTTCTCGGAATCATCTAACTCTCAAGCCCCCTGCGCCCCCGAAGGGGTATTTGTTTATTTATGCGGTAGGCTCCAGTATTCAAAACCATGTTCAACATCTTTTACAAGTTTTTGGCGCTAAAAGTGGCCCCTGTATTATTCCCTTCCCCTCCCAATACAGCCCATAATACCTTTTAAATTGCTTTTCTGGTCCTATTATAGCAAAATTATTGTATAAAAATGGTTTTTAGGCATTCCTAAAAAGTCGATTTGGGGGTGGTGTGTAAAACTGAGTAGCTATTTGGGGGGTGTAGAACCGAGTAGCGCCAAAGATTTTTTAAAGTCTTGCATTACTGTATTTTGTAAGTCAAAAAAAAATTTAAAATTTTTTTTAGTTACTGGTTCAGCACATCTGATGGAAGTGGACTTGAAAGTGATGGATTTAGCTGATGATCCACTGACGCAGGACCCCGACTTCAAAACTGGCGGATATGCTCCATGTAATATATTTAAATTTACTATTTCTGTTCACTGGTAACAATTTAGTGTGTTCTTCTGAGCGACTGTATTGCATGCGTCCTGCCAACTTAACCACAAAAAAAGATGCAGCCGGAGTTGGAAATTATTATTTTTAATGAAAATTATTATTTTCTTAGGGAGACAGTGGGACAGGCATAATAGGACGAAAAGGACCCCTTCATTCTTTGTTTGGAATTACTGTTGCTGGGGCTGGAGATGATACTAAGTTCCCTCTTAATATAGGCTTGAGAACACAAGCTTTGCTGTACGATATTTGCCACTACACAGGAGTGTGTGTGGAAAGAGAATGGATTGGCAAAACTGATCCATCCAAGGTTTCTGTTGATCTGACAAAAGCATTTTATGATCCTCTTAAAGCAACAAATATAGAAAGTGATGATTAGAAATGAAATTAAAAAATGACTTGATTGCGAATAAAGATTACACAAAATTTTACTATTTTTTTAAATTTATTCATATTCTGCTACAGCTTTTTTTACTCACCTTTTTAAAGGCTTGAGCTGGAAAGATGCCTGAGACATAAATAATTTTTTTATCAACCACTTAAAAAATTATGTTGAAATCATTTTAGTCATTTTAGGATAGTCAGGTACTCTCTTTTAGAGTAATTTACGGGTGATACTCAGTGTTTCCGAAAATAACACTTGCCACTTTGCATTTAACACATACCTTTTTTCATGTATTTTTTTTTCTTATCTGAGATATTTTTACACCGGTTTGTAGCTTAGATTTTTTTCTATTGAGTTAGTGGTCAAACACACGAGTTAAAAATAATTTTTGAGGAAGTCACACCAAGTGTTTAAAAAAACCAAGTGTACACTTAACGCTTGATTTTTTTAAACACTTGGTGTGATTCTGTCAAAAAATATGAGGAAATTTTTTTAAATGGGCAATGAAACAGCTTTTTCTTGCCTAAAATGATGCCCTGAGTAAATTAGTGAAGATAAAATTTCGTTTTCTGTCATCAAAGTTTCAGGTTGTACTCAAATTGTGCAGCTGTACGTCCACCTGGAGGAGGGGGGACTAGCTCAGTTTCTTTTAGTGATTTAGTAGAGATTTAGTCTTAAGTGTTGCTAAGCTCAAAAGGGATTTTTTTCTTTACAATCCGTTCTAACTACCAATTTGAAATAAAAAATCATTTGTGCGCTTATTAAGAAAAATTCTCTCAAATTGGGAGTCGACCATCTCGGAGCGGATACCTACCTAGGTACTAATTGGATATTGAAATTCTGAATAGTCAAAACCGCATTTTGTTCCTAACAGACCGTTTTCAGCACACGATTTTGGATTGGATAGTATAGTTTGTTCGGTATTTGGAGGTGATAAAAATTTTGTGGATGTTGTAACGTAAAAAGTGGGAAGCCAACCCACTAGGCTACACGTGTAGGACTTGTAGAAATGGATTTATTGAAATCAAAAACTCAAATAAATGCTTGACTAATTTGAGATAAAAACCTTATGAATCCCAAAATTCTTAAAGTCGGAGCCGGCGCCCATTTAAAAAAAAACTGCTCGGAATTTACATCCTGCGAAAATTGTTCAATATGTTGTTATAAACAAAAAAATATACCGTATTTCCTCTAATAAGGCGGCATGTCCTAATAAGGCGGCATGCTCTAATAACGCGGCATGCTGGAAGGCGGTTGAAAAATAAGGCGGCATGCTCTAATAAGGCGGCACCCAAAAAAGTGCAATATTGTCTTGACACGAAAAAAAAGTCCGATTTGTTGTAGTTCATTTATCAAAGTTTTTTTCGCGATTTTTGTATTCATTTTTTGCTGTTTTATATTTCTTTTTCAGCGTCATGGATTTCATCGTTAACTACGAAAGCGTATCAGAAAGCGAGAACGAGGAAGTCAAGCCGCCGCAGAGGTCAAGTCCTACTCGACCGAATTCAAGCTCAACGTCGTGAAGTACGCAAAAGATCTCGAAGAACAGCGCCAGCCTCAAGTTTGGGATTAGTCGCAGCTGTGTGCAGGATTGGGTCAAGCAAGAGTCAAAGCTGCACCAAATCAAGTAAGGTCTTAGCACGTTTTTTGATGCTTTATTGAACCATTTCAGAAACTCGTCACCGGCAGGAAAACAAAAGAAGAGGCTGCAAGGAGGAGGCCGTCCGCTCCCGTTCAAGGATCTCGACGAGCAGCTGGCTATCTGGGTGAGGAAGCAACGGGCGGAAAAGAAGCGCATCTCTCATACGATTCTACAGCAACAGGCCGTCAAGATGTTCAATGCGGAAGAGGATGAAACGGGATTCCTTTCTTTGACGCCTTCAGTACCGTATTTCCTCTAATAAGGCGGCATGTCCTAATAAGGCGGCATGCTCTAATAAGGCGACATGCTCGAGGGAGGTTGAAATATAAGGCGGCATGCCGCCTTATTAGAGGAAATACGGTATTCACCTTAATACCATTCTGTTGATATTTATAAATAAATTTTTACGAGTCTTGCCTCAAATTGTTGGCCGTGAAACTATGTTTGTGAGGCTGTGAGCAGGCCTTTGACTTAAGGTAAGGCGAGTTAAAGAAGTCTAAAAAAATCCACTCTAACAAATACGGAGGCCAGTTCGAATTATTGTTTTTATCAGTGAGTGTCATTTTTAGAAATGTTTTCTTTTTTATTTCTTACACTTTTTCATCTTGTTTTCATCACAAAGAAAAAGTTAATACGTCAATTCTCGATTTAACAAACCCTGGGACAGACCAAAATGTTTGTTAAATCAAGGGTTTCGTTAAATCGAGAGTTAATTGTAGCCATTTTATTTAATCCAGGGCTCTTAGACGTCCTTTTTAAAAACATTTGTTTGGACCCCAAATCTTGTTTACTTTTTAAATTTTTAGTCAAAAACTTTTTTCGTAATAAGCACTGGATAAAATGACCTTTTCCTTCAAAAATGGTTAAAATGTCCTTTGTTTATACAAATGTCCTTTTTCTGAAAAAAAATCTAAGAGCACTGATTTAATCGCTGGCCAGATAAACATCGAAAACGTTCGTTAAATCGAAAGTGGACTGTAGCACATTTTGAAAAGAGGATAAGGGCAACGAAACTGTTTTTATACACTTTTTCAAATGACAAAAGTTAGTTATCTTTTCGAACAATCATTTTTTATACCGGCTGCAAATATAAATGACAAGAGATCAAAAAATGGCACATTAAACACGTATATTAAATTTACTTCTACCGAAATCTACTTTAACTTTTTGTTAGATCTAAGACCAGAAACATATATTCTCCAGTGGGCTCCATTCTTATAGGACGTGGAAAGCACCCAAAGGCTCATCATTCTGCCCATATCACTTCTTTTTAGACTTTTTGTGTTGTCAATTATAGGGCCGAGCTCTTCAGAGTATCCAACAATTTGGTCTGGATCATCCTGCGGCGTATTTGCAATATTGGTGATTTTCACAGTGGTGAACAGCTCAAGTTTTTTTCATTCAATTTGCTATACAAATAAATATTACCTTTAAAAGTGAGTTTTCACAGACTGCGGTTCGCATAGTGGGGGCGGAGAGATGAGTAGCTTTGGTCATGAACACCCGGTCTCCTACTTTGAAACGAAGATTTACATGGTACCAATCACCCAGTTTAGGATCGGTTTGAAACCTTAAAATATGGTTTTTTGATCAATTGTAACACATTTTTGAAAAACCTGTATCTATCGGTGTAAAGCTTGGGATTAGACAGCTTTGTCTTTATGGCATAGAGAGTAATTGTGCTATCTTTGATGTAAACCACTACAGCGTCTGTCTTAATTTCATCATCCTAAAACACAAATTTCGTTACAATTCTATGTTGTAACAAGAAGCTGCACTTATTTACCTGAACAGTAGTACTATTTGCTGTGCTCTTTGAGCATTCTATGCTTTCTGGAGTGGATGTCCGACTATTGCTATTTAAACTTTGTGTGGGGGCAGTACTTTGAACTGGATTTATGCTCTAAAATAAAATAAAACAAGATTTTAAATCAAAATAATGATCTTTTACTTGACGTTCTGCCTTTGTCTTTACCATGTCAGCTGGTTCAAGAGATAAAGCCTTAGCTTTTGCGTCTGGACTCTTTTCTTTATTGATACTGCAAACCGCGATCATATTAGGGGGCCGAGGCTTCAACCTTTGCTCTTCTTCACTATAGTCAACCTCCAAAGGTTTGCCTGAGCCTGACCTCATGGACCACCAGCCAGAGGTGCCTTCTTCAGTTTTCATTTTCAGGTTCCAGCCAGGCACACTTACAACTTTTTCACTGTCAATGTATTCCCATTTGTAGATTGACAGCTAAACATAAATGATATTTATTTTTACAAAAGCTGATATTTAACCTTGATTTTGGGTTTCGTGCCTACCAAAACGATGCCTTTAGCTATAGAGTTGACACAATACACATGGATTGGAACTGTTTTACCAGCGAAATTTTCTCTGAAATGTTTTCAATGGGATAAAAAGAAAAGTTGACAAAACTGACAATGTGAAAAATTTGACAAAAGAGCCGAGTTTGAGCTGAGAGTCATTGAGCAAAGGGTATTGACAGAGTCCAATGTCGGGGCAATAAATGTGACAAGTGTTGTTTTCATTGTCTATAGCTACAATCAAGCCTTTGGCTGTTTCTATACCCTTTAATTTGCCTGATGAGACGAGTGAAAGCTAAAAAAGAAGATATGTTGAGGCGTTTAGAATTTATTGTAAAAAATGTTACGGTCTCAGAATCTTGCATATACATAGAGGAGTTTGGATGTTCTCCAACCACCCACTTTACATCAAATTTTTCCATAATGGCTTGAAATGAAGGGCTCAGAAAGAACTCCATACTAAATATAATGGGCCAGTAAAGCTAAAAGCCCCAAATATTTTTACAAACCAGACCGAAAAAGTTATTTTATTCCCATTTTATTTTTTTAGATGGTTTTAAATACACTTTTTCATATTTTATACGACTTCTTTTTAACGCAAATTTACATTAAAAATTTTTTTAATATTCATTTGTTTCCGAGGTTGAATAGAGCAAAACCATTGTAGCCAATTCTATATAGATACCGAAAGTCTATCATCTAGGATTGTTTGAATAATAACGCAACATAAAAAGTTAGCTTGAATTTCTCGAGATGACGTAAAACAGATTTTTAGAACATATAAATGACTTACTAAGTAATCCAAATCATGTATATCCTCTCTTTGTCAATCTCATTGTGCACAAAGCAGCCCACTCGTCCGAAACCAGGTGAATATCCAACCACATTACGAAACTTAGAGTCCTTGAAAAAGACTAGAGGCACTTTTATCTAAAACTCCAAAATAGTAAGACAATTTGAGCTGCATGGATAAAAACAACCTCAAGCAAACCGTTTCGAATCCTGGTATCACAAAGAGGCCTTTCTTTGAACATGAATTCAGTTTCCACGCAAATCTCAAACCAATCGCCCACTTTAGGCAGATTAAGCGGATCAGTATTTTCAGGATCAAGATTAGCTCTTTTGTTCAAAATTTTTTGCTTCATGTTTAATGGACACCACAAAAGCATTGAGCCATTGGAGTTGACATGTAGCAGCACATATACTTGTTTAGTGCCGGACATCTTAAGTGGTAGCCAAACAATTAATTAGGTTGATTAAGTAATTTTTTTCAGAAGTGTTCGAAAATGATTTTGTATTTATTGTTACATATGCAAAAAATGAGAAGAAGAATAAGAATTGAAGAAACATTATTCATTCCAGTGATGGAGAAGTTCAATGATAAATAAATATTTGAATAAATCAAGAATTACGAATGCCAAAATAATACTTTATTTTAAAAATCATGTCAATTAAAAGAGTTGTTTTTAACAAGTCAGCGTGACGATGGTCTTAGCCCAATATTCATACAAGCTTAGACCAAAACTTACTCATTTCTCCTGTTTCACCAGTCCAATCCATGGTGATCAGATTTTGGCGGTCCCCGCTAAATGATCAACGCTCGCCATAGTGATCAAAACAAAATTTAGACATTAAAATTAGAAAAAACCACATTTTTCTTCGAGAATTTCTTCGGGAATGAAACCCAACAGTGCCATTTTCTGCCCAATCATGCTCCCCTAGCTTACCCAAGTCAAGCATAATATCGAAGCCAGGAGCCGATCAAGCAGTTGGTGAAGTCAAGAACTCAGTTTCTGGTGGTTGGTGTTTCCAATCCTTTATTAATTTTTTTTTCGGGAATGAAACCCAATCTTTATTTTGTTTCTCGTAGTGGTTGTTAGTCAGTTAAGCTTTGTGTACCACTGCCGTTGGAAGGTTAGAAACCCCATAAACTAATAACAATAATAATTTAAATTTAATTTAAAATTTTAATGTTTTTTAAAGTTAAACTCAGTAGACTGAAATTGTATATAAAAAATACTGATAAAACACTTTTATAGGATAAATTCAGGTCTTTTTGCTTTGTCGAAAGAAAGTCCAAAGATAACAGAAAAAGCACAAAAATTATTAAATACGAAATGTAAAAATTTTTTTGTCACACAGAAAGGTCCAAATCAATAATACACACCTTTTGTTTAATTTTTTTAAAGTTTTTTTGTATATGTGTGCTTTACATTAGTAAAACTTTTTGGTACCATATAGTTCTATTAAATTAGTTTCGTGAAAAATGTTCACTTTTTTATTTTATGGATAAAAGAGAACTATATATATTCAAGAGAAGAACTATCCTTTCCAATACCGATAAAAACAGTACATGAAAACTAAAAATACAACACATAGTATCAGAAATATCAGCCAATCTTCCTCCAGACGTTTTTCAATCATTTTCAGCGTTGTGGTGGACAGACCAAGCTGAATTTTGTAATGGAATAATTTTTTTGTATCAGCTACACTCGAGTCTCGATATGATGCCACCTCTAAGGAGCATCAACAATAACACGTCGATTAAAAAATAGAAAACATCGACTAAACTAGAAAAAATTGCAGATTTTCGGGTCTCTTCTTTCCAAAGAAACTCAAAAAGACACCTTAATTTCCAAGACACATTTTAAAGCTAGCTTTCAATCTTTTACAAGTTTTGTTTGCATCGCAAAAACGGATTAACAAGATATGACTTAAAAATGACAATTACAAAAAAGATATTAGGCACATTTTGTCTATAGTATATACGTAAAGTTTTTCACTGAAATTTTGATTACAGTCAACTCCCTCTATAACGTACACTCCATGTAACGGGCTGCCTTTACAACGGACTGATTTTTTTGGTTTGGTTGGAATTGCCTAAAATAATGTGAATTCTACCTCTTCTATAACGGAGGACTACTTCTTTACTATAAGTTGTCTTGACTGAGAAGTGATAACTAAATAAAAGATGTCTTACTGATGACTACTGACTGATACTTAGGTGTCCTCATTGAAGACTGATAGTCAAATACATGATGACCTTGCTAAGGACTTTTGACTAAGACTTAGGTTTCTTGACTGAAGACTGAAAACCAAATAGAAGGTGTCCTGAGTAGGCATGTGTAGGGAGGAGGGTCACCAGAGGCCGGTCCTCAGCGGTCCGTTATGGAGTGAGTCGACTGTATATTGTTATTATTTACAAGCTGAATTTTTTTGCGCGAAACCGAAACGAGCAATTTATCGAAAATGGCTCGTAATCGTGTGTCTGTTTCCTCATATTTGAGGGTTAAAGCAACTATATCGAGAGTGACAAAATACCGAGACTAGACTGTTATATGTAATTCAAGCTAACCGTTTGACCAATGTCCAAAACTTTTCTCTTTACTCCATGAAGACTAGCATGTTGTGAACGAAGAGATCCAAGTATGGCACTGCCCTGAGCTATCAGGTCGTCCACAGCACCGTGAGACTGTTTTACCTTATCATGAACCAAATATTCAGCATCATTGAAGTCTACATGTGTATCGTTGGCTTTGAATCTAAAACAGCATGCATCGAACAAGATTTGTCGCAAACTCTTAGGTTTCCAGGGGTGCCTTTATAGAGTGGTCCAACTGACAAATTAAAGTACCTCCTTGTCAATAATTCGTCTCGTTCTGCAGCTGCCCTCCATTTGCTTGTCATTTTAGCTTGCAATCCTAACACCGCTGAATCAACTCCATTGTAATCATATCTGAGCTGATCTAAACGATACTTGTAAGCCCTTCTTTGTGTTGGAGGTTCTTTTCCGACCAGGTTATCGATCTTGTCCAAATTAGCTTTGACTGTTCTAAATAATGAACCGAAAAATAAAAATTTTCTGTAAATAATGACCAAAACTTACACCATTTCTCTGCTGATATTTTGGAGTATTGGCTGCATTTCACTTTCGTTTGTAGCCTTTTCAATCATGTTTAGATGAAAATGAAGCTGATGAACATCATTGTTGGCTTGTTGAAATAGAGAATCCATATTTACCTGAAAACTAACACCTACAGCTAAAGATAACCACAAAAATTCCAAATCTACACTTTTCGAAATTTATAATATTAAGTCTACTACGCTTGGCATTCTGTAATTTTCAAACAAAATTTTATCAAATATTTCTTTGGCTGTTAGGAACAGCTAGTTAACACAGTCTTTGGCTGCACTTCCTTATAAAAGAACTACTACCAAAATCATGTTTTGACCACTTTTTTAGATGTTTTAGACATTGAATGCTACAGAAAACGTGTTATTTTGATTGGGAAAGACATTTGCACAAAAAAAATTCACTTTTTTGTTTTTTTTAACAAACATACCCAATACTAGGATACCTGGTTTGGGTACCACCCTTGGTCCAACCATGGTCCAGCCATGATTGGACTTGAGGAAAGGGTTGTGTATGGGGCCTACTTTATCATGTGCTTGCACTACTATGTACACCCTTCCCCAATCCCTTGCAATGAGGAGCAAGTTGGGTCTTTGGCCGCGAAGCGGCCAAACATACCCAATACTAGGATACCTGGTTTGGGTACCACCCTTGGTCCAATCATCCAACCAATGTGTTTCCCAATCAAAATAACACGTTTTCTGTAGCATTCAGGGTCTAAAACATCTAAAAAAGCGGTCAAAACATGATTTTGGGTAGTTCCTATACAAGGAATTCCTGGCCAGTCTTTTTCTGGAGTTTTCCAGATTTTTCAGCTTGTGATAAAAAAGCTGTTTCTTCTCGATTTTTCAAGTTTTAGCCCTGCTTTTGCTATTTTTTTGTATTTCGACTGTTTTTGCTGTTTGTTACCAGCTTTTTGCTTTTTCACCCTGTTTTTGAAGATTTTAAAGTCAAATATTTCATTATCTTTTTTTTGTTATTACTGGCAATTAATACGTTTTTAACGACAATGGAAAATTCCATAAGCATTAAAGCGTCTTCGCATATCTGGTTTTTTATAAAACTAGGCTTGTACTTGAAAGAAAATCTGAAAATAGATAATACTTTCTAATGAAACAGAAAACATCGAAAACTGAAAAAGCAGCAAAAATACGAAAAACGAGATAAAAAACGCGATAAAACAGTAAAAAGCCGGGAAAAACGGCTTTTTGCTGGCAAAATGATGAAGGAAAAATCGGCAAGAAGCCAGCGAAAACTTGTGAAAAAGTAGTAAAAGTGATTTGAGCCATATTTTTGTAGTATTATTTATTCTAAAGATAGCGAGACTATAAATGATCTGCATTCTAAATATATTTTAGACAATGAGTTTATTCCCAGAAGTCAAATTAATGATGATAAAATTGCGCTATAGTAACGGGGATACCTCCAAAAATCAGACCTTCTAAAAATCGTTGAAACTACCCTTTGGAACAACAAGTTTAGGCTTAGCCCTTAGGCTTAGGGGTAGGCCAGCGTATGGAAGTTGTGACTAATAAGTGTTTTACGCACTTTTTCTGGGGTCTGGAACATATATTTGGGTGCTCTTTACTTAGGCTTAGGGTAGGCCAGCGTATGGAAGTTGTGACTAATAAGTGTTTTACGCACTTTTCTAGGGTCTGGAACATATATTTGGGTTTCTTTACTTAGGCTTAGGGGTAGGCCAGCGTATGGAAGTTGTGACTAATAAGCGTTTTACGCACTTTTCTGGGGTCTGGAACATATATTTGGGTGCTCTTTACTTAGGCTTAGGTAGGCCAGCGTATGGAGTTGTGACTAATAAGTGTTTTACGCACTTTTTCTGGGGTCTGAACATATATTTGGGTGCTCTTTACTTAGGCTTAGGGTAGGCCAGCGTATGGAAGTTGTGACTAATAAGTGTTTTACGCACTTTTTCTGGGGTCTGGAACATATATTTGGGTGCTCTTTACTTAGGCTTAGGGTAGGCCAGCTTATGGAAGTTGTGACTAATAAGTGTTTTACGCACTTTTTCTGGGGTCTGGAACATATATTTGGGTGCTCTTTACTTAGGCTTAGGGGTAGGCCAGCGTATGGAAGTTGGGCCAAGTGTTTTACACACTTTTCTGGGGTCTGGAACATATATTTGGGTGCTCTTTACTTAGGCTTAGGGGTAGGCCAGCGTATGGAAGTTGTGACTAATAAGTGTTTTACGCACTTTTCTGGGGTCTGGAACATATATTTGGGTGCTCTTTACTTAGGCTTAGGGGTAGGCCAGCGTATGGAAGTTGTGACTACAAGTGTTTTACGCACTTTTTCTGGGGTCTGGAACATATATTTGGGTGCTCTTACTTAGGCTTAGGGGTAGGCCAGCGTATGGAAGTTGTGACTAATAAGTGTTTTACGCACTTTTTCTGGGGTCTGGAACATATATTTGGGTGCTCTTTACTTAGGCTTAGGGGTAGGCCAGCGTATGGAAGTTGTGACTAATAAGTGTTTTACGCACTTTTCTGGGGTCTGGAACATATATTTGGGTGCTCTTTACTTAGGCTTAGGGTAGGCCAGCGTATGGAAGTTGTGACTAATAAGTGTTTTACGCACTTTTTCTGGGGTCTGGAACATATATTTGGGTGCTCTTTACTTAGGCTTAGGGTAGGCCAGCGTATGGAAGTTGTGACTAATAAGTGTTTTACGCACTTTTTCTGGGGTCTGGAACATATATTTGGGTGCTCTTTACTTAGGCTTAGGGGTAGGCCAGCGTATGGAAGTTGGGTGGGTATTCTATACTAGGGTCTAAAATTGCTATTTTTTGAAAAAGCGCGTTTCTCTCTATTTTTTAACTTCGCAAATTTTTACGTATTTTTTTAAAAAACTCAATAAAAAATTCTGGTGGTCTAAATGCTTTATTTACAGCACTACTTTATATTGTTTACAAAACTTACGATTCATTAAAAAATTAGACGTATTACAAAAGCACTAACTATTTCAGGTATTACAGAAAAGCTCTTAAAGTAACACTTTACTAGCTCGAACATTTCTTGGAGAAGGTCTGCTTCCACAGCAAACCCTATAGCGAAGTCGTTCAGTAAAGTGCTACTGTAAACTATTTCTGCTCTTTGTTAAATAAAAGTTTGGACTAAGGTTGGGTCTTACAATTCACAAGTACATTTTTTTAAATATCGATGAAGGCAGAATTTGAAAAATTTTAATTCTAGCTTATAGTGAACTGTAGTTTTCAAATGGCAAAGCCGACAATTTTAGGTCGAAAAATAATATTTTTTTTATCTTTTTTTTTCCATTTGAAGACCAGCTATTGACTAGAATTATCTGTATTCCATTTACCTTTTTACAAAAAGCAAGATTAGAATTCAGACTTAGAAATTTAATCATTCTTGATGTAAAACTATACAGAACTAACACAGTTTTACAAACACTAACTAGAATCGGGAAAAATACATAAGCATTTTAAGAATTAATTAAACAGATGCTGTGGAGAATTGCAACCCATGAACCAACTTTTTCTGGTTCATATGATTAGATACAAAGAAACAAGCAAGTCTTTAAAAAATAAGCGTTGTTTTTATTTTTTTCAGCTCTGGTATACAGTCAAGTTTGCTTTTTTGCGGACAATACTATCTCTTGGCGAGAACTACTTTTTAAAAAAAGTCCTGCAACACTTTTAAAAAACCAAAAATGATCAGAAATTTTAGCAACTATTAAAAATCCAATAAATAGGTTTTTTAGCCCTAAACTTTCTCTTCAAAATGACATATTACATATTTATTTTACTCAATAAAATGACCACCATTGGCTGCGATACATTTAGTAAGTCGTTTGGGGAAGCTGTCGATGGCATTTTGGATCATTTCTTGGGGGATTGCGTCCCATTCCCTGACCAAGGATCTCTTCAATGCCGGAATTGAGCTGTGGGGCTGGGAGCAGGCCTTTGACTGGAGGTATGGCCAGCAGAAAAAGTCCATCATGTTCCAGTCCGGCGAGTCGTGAGCCCAGTCTCCAGTTGGTTTAGTCCAGTGAGGAGAAGTTGGTGCATGACTCATTTTTCTTTCCTTCCGTTCTTTGTCCAACTTTACCAATGAAATTTTAAAATAAATAAAAAGTGGATACACCATTTTGAAGAGAAAGTTCAGGGCTACAAAACCTATATATTGGATTTTTAATAGTTGCTAACATTTCTAATCATTTTTTGTTTTTAAAAGTGTTGCAGGACTTTTTTTTACACCCGTTAAAATAAAAAAAAACACTATTTCTAGTTTTTCGAATGTATTTGTTGGCACGAATTTAGCTACAACCACAGGGTAAACGAGTATTAATGTGCTTCCACTGAGATTTTATGGTATTCTCCTGTAAACTCCTGATTTTGAAGCTCCAAGGAAAATTAAGCGCTTTCAAAATATTCAATAATGGCTTAATACTTTTTCCACAATAATTTTCACTGCTCTTTAGAAGTAAAAATCGCTTTGCATTTGCTTTTGCGGACCAAGATCTCATTTCAAATCTTTTCCCAGGCAATTTTTTTTGACAGGCAAGGTAAAGACACCATAGAAAAACGTTAGGCCACTATTAAAAAAATTTTGAAAGTGCTTAGTCAGTAATGCAGTTGTAGCTAGGTTTTCAGCTAAAAAAGATTTGCGTCAAAAAAAGTAGTCATGCGCCAAGAAAAAGTATTGCATTTTTTTCACTTGGTTCTAACTTTTTATCTAGTTTTTTTTTATTTTCAACGTTTTTAAATTCTTAATTTTAATTTCAACTATGCCAATATCTAATTTTTTAACCCTCTCCCTTTAACTATCCCCTACTGTATACTAGAGCTGTTTTTTGTCTTTTTTTATTTTTTTGGTTTTTTTTCTTGTTATGGGGTACGTATAAATGTTATTCTGCTATATTAACTGCTTTTCACTAAGCTAAGCTTTGTTCATACTCTATTCAAGTGCTGGTTGAAGATGCACCAACTAGATCCATCTTTCAACTTGTGGTGCTGAACCCACACATCAATTGTTTTGTGCGCTTGATATGGTCGCAACCACTCTGTGTTGTCCAGAATTGGTCCAAGATCTTCTGAATATCCACAAAGAGATGAGCCCATCGAGGCTATTTTCGGCAACCTTCTGATCTTCACTTTGGTTTTGATCTAAAATTCGGTGAATTAAATACTTAATTATTACAGGGTATGTTAGGTTCTTACCATCAAGAATTTGCCTTTGTCTACTCGTGTTAGCAACACAGGGCATTGCAGTGGAACTCCTCTAATATTGCGAGGGTCTTTCTCAGAGTCCATAGTCAAATGGTACCAGTCACCCATGCAGGGAATATTGTTGTTGCCAAACCTAAATTAAAAATATTTTCAAAAAGTAAAAGGGAGTGAATTTTACTATTTATTGAATTTTAACTTTGAATAATGTATTTGTGTATTTATGTAGGTATTTAAAACTTACTCTGCAGTTTTTACGTTAATTGACCGATCAGTCAACTTGCTTTGAACAGCATAGAAGGAGACATAGGTAAGAGATACAAACGTCACGACGGCGTTCACTTCGATTCCTTCGTTCTGCAAAAAAATCAGCTTAATTTTTGCATAGTTAACGAAAAAACTGGAATTATTACGTGGCTAGAGCCAATCGATCTATCATCACTGTTTTTGTCCTCAAGGGATATGTGTGATTGTGCCGTATTAGTGCTGTTTTCAGCACTTTTTTCTGCATTTTCTTCCTCTGCGTCGAGAGCAGAGTGCGATACATTATTTTCAGTTATCCGGATGCCAACTTTTTTGTTTCCACGGTCACATTCAACAACTTCAGCCCTAACTTGAAGCGCAGTTTCCTAAAAGTGATTTTTTCAAATTAAAAAATACAGTTGACTATCCATGTAAGATTATCCCCTCAAGTCCGTTTCCACCTCGGGTCCGACACTTTATAACCCTTATTTTTTGAGTCTTTTACGGAGCCTGATCCGTCAGTCTAATCCAAAATATCGTAAGGAATTTGATTTTGCCAGTCATTCATAAAAATGTAAAAACCTTTACCAGTAAGATCCGCTCCTTTGGATATAAGGTCGCCTTTTTCAAAAAATTAAATACTTAATTATTGAACGATATGTAAGGTTTTTACCACCAAGAATTCGCCTTGGTCTACTTTTTTTCTTTGTCTGCCTTTTTTCAAAAAAAGTTGGCTTTGTATCGAGAGTAGTGGGTCTTACTGGTAGAGGTTTCATATTTTTTATGAATGACTGGCAAAATCAAAATTCCTCGTAATATTTCAAATCAGACTGACAAATCAGGTTTTGCAAAAGACTTCAAAAATAAATGTAAAAAAGTGTCGGATTCGAGACGGGAACTTTTGGGGGTGGCCTTGTATCGAGAGTCAACTGTAGCATAAAACAATGCTTTCGAAATTGCTTACAAATTGCTTGCCTACATCAGACAGCGAGGCCGTAATTTTGCTTGCTATCGAAGGAGCTCTCGCCTTCATTAAAGAATTTTGTTCACTTTCAAGCAAATCATAAAAACAATTGGGGTGGCCTTCATCTATATTACTTAGAGCTTGCTGAAAATTAAACTTTTCAAAATTTTAAGATAACATATTAAACTACCCCACTAACATGTTCCACCTCTTCTTTATCCCTTTTTTCGACAGTGGAGAAATTTTGGTCAGCTCTTTTAGAACATTTAGACCGCTCACTAAGTTTGCACTTAGCGCTTCTTCGTCGAGGTCTCGAACTTTCAGAAAAAATACGCCAGTGAGCTCCATTTGTTGGGGAATTAGACAGCACCCAGACATTGATAGTCTTTCCCAACTGACTTTTTTTCAAGCAGTTTTCATTGTCAATTATGGGTCCGAGGTCTTCCGAGTAGCCACAAACTTCATTCGGGTCATTTTCATTGACAAAGGCTTCCACAACCTTGATGCGGGTATACAACTGCAATTGGTTTCTTGATTTTAGAAAATTTGATTGCTGTCTGAGTCTACCCTTATTAGCTGGCTGTTAAGCGTCACCGTCTTAAGAGTAGGCTTGTCTAACTTTGCAATTATTTCTTGGTCTGGAAGGCTCACACGAAACCAATCACCAATATGAGGATCTTCTTTAAATCTGCGAATGAAAATGAATTATGTAAAAATTCAAATTGAGATTTTATAACGCTTTGACTTTTCAATTTTTCACTTTTTTACAAGTACAGCTTCCATTTTTTAAACTTCATAGTTTTACTTTGTGCTTTATTGAAAAATCATTTTTGATCAGGAAAAACGTGTATTTCTAAATCCTAAATTTGGATTTTTTTACACTTTCTAAGTTTGTTGAATTGTGACAAGAAGAATCTCAAAAATAAAATGATGATTTTACATAATTTTTTGAAGCTAATGAAAATGAACTTTTTGCAAACATAATTTTTTTTAATCTTGCTGTTTTTCGACGGTCTTCAACTCCTCTTACCTTGATTTAACTACTGCGAATTTTCGGTATGGCGAATCAGTTTTTAAAGCAAACAAATAGACATGGTTAGGTCTTAAATACACAACCACCACATCAGTTTCAAAGCATTCAAACTAAATATAATCTATTTGGCTCTAAATGTGTTCGCACTCCTCCCAAAAAAAAACTTGCCTTGGTCTCCATGTTGTTTTTTTTTTCAAAATTTGCAAAGTTGCGCTGTCTCCTGTGGTTTTTTTGCAAATTTGTTTATAAAAATTTCACCCAAAACTTCCAATTTCAGCATAATTTTGATATCGGACATCTGCTCAAACATCAAGTTTGTATTTTCGGCTTCATCTTTGTTAGACTGGAAAAATTTTTGTTCTGACGAAAAGTGAACATTATGGTGAAATTATTTAAAACGGGTCACAAAGAAGACAAAGAACGTAGAGATATACCAAAAAGTATGCTTTTATACCAAAAGAAAAGAAATAATAATAAAATTTGAAAAAAAAACACAAGGGGACCGAGGCAATTTAGCAAAAAAAAACAACAGAGGGAACCAATGCAAGTTTTTTGGGAGGAGTGCGAACACATATAGAGTCAACTATTTTTTGCGTACAAGTCATAAATCTGCTTACACGTCCAAAGTTAGAAGGTGTTGTCGTTTTTTGATAAGTTTGATTTTGCACTGCCTCTTGTGCTATTTTTAAATCGTTAGTTTTTAGTTCATTTGTTTTTTCATTGACCGATTTTGGGCCAAGAGTCAAAGGAGTAAAGAAATTCAAGTGTTCCTCAGCTTCATACAACACTTCTTTTGCCCTGTCTTGGCTTAGTATTATGGGCATGCCATTGGAGAGCGTGAAACTCTCAATTTCAGAGTCGTAAACTGCAGTTAATGGTTGGCTGTAGTCGTACTGCTGTACCTTTCCGAAGTCTTCTGACAGATTTTCAGCCAAGTGCAGCTGTAAACCCCAGTTTGGCACATCAATCACTCCTTCTTCTGCTTTGTACTCCCAGTTGTTAATGGATAACTAAAAATATATTGTTTGAGATTGTTTCTTTTTTCACCTCTTTTAGTAGATAAAAAATAGTTGATTCCGGATATTTCCGGTAATTACCGTATTCTCTCTAATAGAAACTCCAGAACTTCTATTTTTCAAGTTGAAAATTTCAACACGCTTCCTCTCAGCACCACCCCTCTCAAGGGAGGCTTTTATTGGATAGGGGCTCTAATAGAGAGAGGCGGCTGATATTTTCTAACCTCATAAAATAATAACTAACATTATTTTTACATTATTTTTTGAAGTGACTCTGGATGCATGAAAAAGCATGCATACCAGAGTCTTTTTATACGCTACGGTAAAATTTATCAAAACTATGTTCAAATTCCACCCTTTTAAGCTGGCCTTCTAATGGCCTTCCAAGCCTTCCCCTCCTAGCCTTCTAATTGAGAGTGGGCTTCTATTTTACGACCCCTTCCTCAAGCGAGAGCTTTATTAGAAAGAATACGGTATATCGAGATTCCACTAAGCAAGAAATATAAGTAAGCTGTTTAAAACCAACTTTTAGCTCTGGTTCACAAGATAAAAGAGAAATTCCTTCTGCTAGAGATGCCTTTTTCGAAATGTTAAGTGCAGTCATCCAGTCAAAAGCGTCTTCCCTAAATTAAGATGTTTAGGAAGTAACAAAATCTCAAAAGAACAGAATGAATTCGTTAGCGTTTTCTGCGCAATTGAATCCTGCTGATATGACACCCCTGAGCGCTTGCTTCGTGGTGTCAAATAAGAGATATTTAACTCAATTTTTCTAATCTCGTAGAGATTATTTGTAAAAAACTAACATAGGTATGAAGTGGACAAAAGATCCAACATTGAAATTAGTTTTGTCAGTCAGTTGGTAATCGCACACTCCATGCTTAGGGTTGTAGATGGAGCCAGTGCCGTTCTCATTGTCTTTGCTTACGACTATGCCAGTGACAGAGTGCATGCCATTCAAACTGTTGGCCTCCAGGAATCCATCCTGCAACACAATTTTGTTTTAGTTTTCAAGATTTCCTGTTTTATTAATATATTCAACTTTGAGGCGTTTGTTATTGTCTTTTTTGTTAATCTTAAAAAAAATAAATAACTAACAAGGGGACCACCCAAGCTGTCTTTTCGACGTGACATAAAGACCTATAAAAATATTAGCCATGGTTCATTCAGTGCGTGAAATTTTAATATCGTCGTCGGACAGCGAGAAAAGTGATGAGAACAAGCAGCTATGAAATGTGAAAAAGTGCTTACTCTCCCTATGGTCTTGAATTTTTTTTAAGCCAAAGTATACAGCAACGGGCATTTTTTTCTTATGATAGTTTTTTGTTGTAATACTCATACTGTAGAGAAAAATTGGTATAATTAGTCCATAAATAGTTGTAAAAAATTGCCGGAGTTTAAATATGATTTTTTCTACAGTGTGAAAAATCGCTAAAATCATAAAGGCACATGCTTTCTAGCTGTCTGTTTTCATCATATTTTTTGCTGTCCACCGACAATATTAAAATTTTACACACTAAACCTACCACGACGAACATTTTATATATATATCTTTATATCACGTCGAAGAGACAACTTGACTGAGTCCCTTCTAAGTGAAAAAGGATACCTTATATACATTAAAAAATTACTATTTGTGATTTTAAAACTGGCAGTATTGGCTGTGACTGTACGACCCACTCAACGTTGTATTTAGTCATTTGATACTGTAGATGTTTGTCGGTTGAGTATTTTTTGCTAAAAAGAAAATGTTTTCACATTACATCTAATTAAAGGGCACTATTCTACCTAGTAAACCACCGTCTCCCACCCGTTAAAAGGTCAAAAAAATTTGTAAAAGATTTTTGAATTTTCACGCTTTTTAGTTAGGCTACTAGTACTTGGCGGCCCTACGGGCCGCTCTCGTTTTTGCTGGTGCTTACAAAAGCACTTTTTAAAAAGTAAAAACAAAATTTAATTTAAAAATTTTATTTTTCAAAGCTTTAACATCCAGGTGCTATCCACGTGGTTCGGGTACCGTCCAGGTAGTTTGGGTACTATACAGGTGGTTTGGGCACCATCCAGGTGGTTTGGGTACTATCCAGGTGGTTCGGGTACCATCCAGGTGGTTTGGGTACCATCCAGGTGGTTTGGGTACCATCCAGGTGGTTTGGGTACTATCCAGGTGGTTCGGGTACCATCCAGGTGGTTTGGGTACCATCCAGGTGGTTTGGGTACTATACAGGTGGTTTGGGTACCATCCAGGTGGTTTGGGTACTATACAGGTGGTTTGGGCACCATTGAGGTGGTTGGGGCACCATCCAGGTGGTTTGGGTACTATACAGGTGGTTGGGGCACCATCCAGGTGGTTTGGGTACTATACAGGTGGTTTGGGCAAAAGGTCCGATGAAAAGACCCGGATTGATACCCAACAACTAATCATTGTTGTATTAGAGGGGATCAGGACAATTTTGTGCCGACAAATTTTGTGCCGACGTTTTTGTGCCGACGTTTTTGTGCCGACATTTTTTGTGCCGACCAATTTTGTGCCAACAATTTTTGTGCCGGCAAATTTTGTGCCGACAATTTTGTGCCGACAATTTTGTGCCGACAATTTTGTGCCAAACAGAACAATCGGGTTCGGCATTCAACTTACGTTGAGTATATTTGTATTTTCTTTTAGATGAATGAATTACTAATCAGTGAGTATGCGGCAAACTCGAATCAGGGCAACCGGAAATTGGTGCACGATGGAAGGATGTACTTGAAGAATCGAGACCTTAAAGGCCTCAACGAAGGAAAAATTTCGGCTATTTGCGATCAAGCAGTTGTTTCGAAATGCAAAGGACGGGCATGGTTTGCGCTAACAATGGCACGTTTTTGAGGTATGTTTATTATTTTTTCTTTATCTATTTGTTTGTATTCATTTTTTATTTTAGACTTGTTACTGCTCATGGCTGCGAGGCTGATCCATCTCACATCGAAAAGACTGCTATTCGAAATGAAGAGAAACACCAATTTATTTAGTGTCGAAAATTTGTTGCTACGGCTTGTGTTCCTATCACGCACTTAAATTCTGCCTTTTGGGCGTTGCAATCAAATCTTCCTCCAGAACTCGCGCCTATTTTTTTTTCATTTCCGTATATAATATATATTGTTTGGTTTTCTTTTTAGAATCACATCATCGCAAAGTGGCTGGTCAGTTAGGAGTGGCTCATCCGACATTCTGGAAGTTTATCAACTCAATGAAGGTACTATCTTACTCCTTGTTATAGTTGGTTATTTTTGATTTAGCTGCTCCAACGAGGAATATATGGCGTTTATGCGGAAATGTCTCTCGGACGGACTCCTCCAGTAAAACGACTGAAGTACAGAAAAGCGGATGACAGGATGAAGAAACAAGTCGTGAAAGCAGCAACAAATTGGCAGATGGTAGTTCCGTTCGAGTTGGGCAGTATTGCGTTTGGGCAGTATCGCGTACAACTTCCGCATGGCACAAGGGCCTTATGTGGAGCCAAATGAAGTGGAAGCCGAACCAGACGATAGGTTGGATTTGGAGTTTGATTGAATTTAATATGTTTATTTTCGTTGATTGTTTGGATGTATACCGAAATAAAATTGTTTGATTATTCTGATTGATGGTTTAATTTGTATTAATTTGATTATGAATGCGAAAAAATAAATAATAGAAAGCAAATTATAAATTGGCACAAAAATGTCGGCACAAAATTCTGCGGCACATAAATTGTCGGCACAAAATTTGGCGGCACAAAAATTGTCGGCACAAAATTGTCGGCACAAAATTGTCGGCACAAAATTTGTCGGCACAAAATTGTCATGTACCCATTAGAGAGCCATGATTAAATTTGAATTACAATAATCGGATAATCAGAGGTCGAATAGAAATGGCTTGTTGATGATTCAAGATTTGATGGAGATGGTTGATTATTCAGTTAGAAAGGCAGAAGGATGGTAATAAACAATGTATCTGCTGTTTGTGTAGCACCGATTGTAGTTGGATTTCACCGGCTGTGGTTGACTGAATGAGTTCAAATGAAGGAATTGACCAATCCAGCCAGTTTAATCGATTCAAATGGATGAATTGATCAATCCAGCCAGTTGAATCGATTCAAATGAATGAATTGATCAATCCAGCCAGTTGAATCGATTCAAATGAATGAATTCACCGATCCAGCCAGTTGAATCAATTCAAATGAATGAATTGACCAATCCAGCCAGAAATGTAGGCTTGATGCCTGCCCTCACCACTCCAAGCCACCGACCACTGAGCTTGGAGCGAAGAAAGCAGACACGAATGCCCGTGACACCACACAACCTAAGAATGAATGAAATAACTAAAACATTTGCTTATATAGCCCGAATGACTGAGAAAAAATTTTTTGGGTCTTGAGAGGAAATGAACGTTTGAACGTCCGGACACACGCACTTCTCCTTTAGTAGTAGGGGGAAATGTATTTCATTTCGTCTTTTTTTGTCATTTTGTCACACTTTCGGTGTGATATTATGTGTTTTGTTGGCCTAAAACCATAGCTAAACTACTCAAAGCTTTAGTATACTTTTCATACTCTTTTGTGTACCCCTTCTTTCTGAGCCTTCAAGACTCCAATAGTATGTATTATTTTGCATAAATTGGTAGTAGACTAAAAAACATAAAAGATCGTACTGAAATGACAAAAAGGACGAAATTAAGTGCATAGCCTAACTAAAAAACAATTTTTTTAACCTTTTAAAAAAATTGATCTTGGGGGAGAGGCGGTGGGGGGAAGTGTACCAGGTAGAACATTTCAAATTAACACCCCCTGAAAACCTATGGCGAAGAGATTTTCCGGTAGAGCCGATGTCTTAGCAGTGTTTCCAATAATGACAGTGACACTGACCCTGACATTGAAGTGTCAGCGTCACTATCATTTTCGAAATGCGCCTTTTTAAAATGACAGTGACACTGACACTTTTATGTCACTGCCATTGTCACTGTCAGTGTTATTTTCATCCATGTGTCACTGTCAAACTGACGTCACTGTGACGTCATCGTCATTGTCGCTGTGTTAATTTCATAATCAAAACTTTATTCACGGAAAATAACATCAACAAAACGAAGGAGCTATTCTCCAAACAAAAACATATTGCAAGAAACGATTAATTTGGCATTCAACAGCTCGAACTCGGTTCGAACCTTGACCCGTTTAGTTGAAAGACCAGCTAGGGAGAAGATTCTTTCTATAGGCGCTTCTATACACTCAACACTTCTAATGCAAACACTGCAAGGGTATGAGCTTTCTAGGAAATAAGCCTTTATTAACCTATCTATTATTTGTTGTTTTAACAAACCGTATTCAATCTAGTTGACCAGTACGAAATTGCATCGAGTTCTGCCACCCGAACATTCTGCAGAGCTCTCATAATCCAGGATTTAAATTGAGTTATTGGCCTTCTTCATGCTTCTTGCTGCTTCTGCTTCATGTTTTCGATAAGAACATAAAGTGTAGCATTTGAATTCTGTGCTCGGTTTTCTTCATTCGTGACTTGTGGGAAGATAGGCAGCTAAACAAAACAGCGCTAGAGTGAACAACAAATGCAACTAAAATACCATTTGATTTATCCATTCGGTAGCCATCCTAAGTTCAGAGGCATTCAAAGCATTAGAAGTTGAAGGATCAAGAGCAGTAGCAATTGTGAATACTTGAACAAAGCAAATCCCATCCCTTGACAGTACGCATGCAAACCTTTCTTTGATCGTGGACAGTAGTCTCGACGATCTCACTTCTTAAAATAGGATTTATGACAGAGGTCACTCAAACAATAGCAATACCCCAGTCTCTTCAAGCGAGTATTGTAAGGCTATGAAACTTACGTTAAGAGAATTTTGACAAAGACAAACCTTGCAATCGTAGCCTTACTCAATGTCCAAATTGGCAGCGATGTAATCTTTTTGTGCCTCGAATCCAGATGTCGCCGGAGAACAGTTGATGTATTGGTAATCTTTTTAAGCAAAAAATATTCACAGAAAGTAACTTAAAGAGTACTAACCCCATGACAGACATTGCATCTTGCTTTCTCGAGTTCATTTAATTGATGAAATTTTGCCATACTTTTTTTTCTTTTTTGCTATAAATGGACTATTGAAAGAGTTGGCATCTGATTGCGAGTTCACCATCGTATTATCTATAAAAAGAAGTATTTGAAAAAGTAATAATACCAGACACGTCAATCGACGTCACTAAAGTCAGTGTGATAGTGACAGTGACATTGAAGTGTCAGTGTCATTGTCACTGTCAGTGTCACTGTCACACAAAAATTGGAGATACTGTGTCCTAGATCATTATTTGAAAAGAAAAAAATTCAAAAAAAAAGGTTTTTGCATACTAAGATCTATGGACCCCATTTTTGCCCTAGATTGACCAAAGAGTATGTATTCTCTAAGTCAGAAAAGCAAAACGCGGGCCAAAAACTCGAGTCACTTTCTTTTCGAGCAGAACGTTGAGTCACGTTCATTTCCAACGATGGTCTGGGACATTGGTCCTACCGGAATATCTCGTCACCACAGGTTCTCGTTCCCGTGTTAAAGACAACTAACTAAGTAATCCACGCCATATAAATCTGATCTTTTTCAAAGATCATTCCTTTATCAAAGCAACCAACACGGCCAAACCCAGGTGCAAAGCCTATATCTTTCAGCAACTTCGAGCTGCTAAAGAAGACTAGCGGAGCTCTGATCTATAAATTAAAATTTAAAAAAAACTAGGTGCTTGTATTGATATAAAAAAACCTGTAAAGCTCCATTGATAACTTTAAAACTGCACGTGGAATCCGTTGTATTGATTTCTCCAGTTTCTTGGTTAATATATAGCCAGTTGCCAAGTTCTAAGTTTTGGCCCGATATTTTATCCGCTTCTAGACATCTGGACTGTTGTGTTGATGGGCTCCATATAAGAGCAGACTCGTTGTTTTCGAAGATGTGGACGATTACCCAAGGATTGCTTGATGTTGTTGACATCTTATACTAGAATATAGTACGGGTTAGCTAAAATCACATTTCGTTAGTAAGGTGATGAAAATTTCCACGAAAAACAGATTAGTAACTACCCAGTAAGTGTTAATAATAACTTGTGATGAACAATGCTAAAACATTTTTCGGGATCAATAAATATTTCTCTTCAAATCTGGTGCTTGGCATTCCTCTTTTTTTAACTATTATTTTGAACCACCGACTGATTCATGCTATTTACAGCTTTTTTTACTTCGAGGAGGAACTCCACTGATATTGCGATAGTCCCTCTCAGAGTCCATCGTCAAATGGTACCAGTCACCCATCCAACATTTTTTTAGAATAAAATTTTTCTTAAAATTTCAAAAGTTTGCCTTTTCCTTTGCTTCGGTCTTTTTTTATCATGACGATGATTTCATAGACACAAACGACTATTTTTCAAAGCCTTTCATACTTCTTATTATTTGCACAATATTTTTAACAAAATATTATTTATTAGAAAATTTGACAAAAGCACTAAATATTTTAAGTACCGTATTTTCTCTAATTGTACGGCCGTCTCTGAATTAACGGCCTTCTGAGGGTTGAACTTAAAATTTACCGGCCCTCTCTAATTTACCGGCCCCCTCCCTATTGCCGTTTTATCCAGCCTTTGAAAACACATTTTAGCAATTTTTTATTTCTAATTTTTGTCGAATGTTCTTCTTAAGCCTGTTCTGTATTCTTTTCTTGCTTTTTTATTTAGTTCTCGAGAAGAGCCACTAGCAAAGAAGTCAAGAAGGCGTAAAGTCTGCACAACGTCGTTCAAATTGGAAGTTGTGCGGCACTCGAAGCAGGCTTCTATTCACTCTGCAAGCAATATAAATCTTCCCCAGACAGGGAAAAAAGCATATTTCTGGAGTTGGTTGTTAATAACACTAACCTTCATAGAATCGGACTGATTTTGCAGTGTAGGACTTGCAAGAGCGCTACAACAAGCTCCGTGTTTTTAGAAAAATCATTTAACAGCATCTGTCTAACAACGGCCGGCCGCATAATTAGAGAAAATACGGTATTACAGAGAATCTCTTACAGTAATATTTTACTAGCTTACATCTAAAACCTTAATGAAATAAAGAGACTTTGACATTTGTGTATACAAATTATGGTTTAGAAAAAGTTTGCAGTCAATTTCTCAAAATTGGTCTGAAAATAGTAAGTGTTAGTAACGTGTTACCATGAAGTATAGCTGCTATTAATTGAAAAAATTAAGACTTAAATCGGGCAGCACAATTTATAAGTAGAATTTATTTTAAACATCAAAGAAAGCAGAATTAGAGAGTTCATAATGGTTCTGGCTTGTAGCAGACGCTAGCTTTGAGTTGGAAAATTAGCCCACTTAAGGTCAATAAAAATTTAAAATTTTCGATCAAAGTTAAGTTTATTCCATTTTAAAGCTAACAACAGCTAGAAGTTAGATTTTTAAAGATGCTTTCGAGTTACAATAAAACGTTAAAAAAGCTTAGTATTCAGACTTAGCAATTCACTCAATTTTGGTATTAAACTATAAAAGAAAAAAACAATTTAACAAATACGAACTAGAATTGTAAACACACAAAAAAACACTAACAGAATTTATCAAACAGAGGCTGTGGAGAACTGCAATCCAACATTTCTTAGTGATTTAAAATGTCTCTGGTTCATATGATTAAATATAACAAAAACAAGAAAGTCATCAAATAATAAGCTTATTTTTTATTTTTTTGACTCTAGTGTACAGTCAAGTTTGCTTTTTACGGGCAATACTTTTTCCGGCGCAATAGCTTTTTCTAAATAAAAAAACTTTTGAATTCAGCGTCTAATTCTAAAGAAATCTTAGATTGAATTATTTTCCCAGGGCAATTTTTTGTAAAGCTTTTTGTGCAAACGAAAAAACATCAAGAAGGTGGTGGCCCCAACCCAACAAGTGCCATCAAGAAGAATGTCAAGCCATTATTTTTGCAAAAAATTGTTTGAAATTCCTTTGTGCGCTAGGAAAAAGCAGTCTTTTTTGGTACTTGTTGGGTTGGGGCCCCTGGCTACTAGTATGCCAAAGGCTAATTCCAAGTCAAGTAGTCTAATAAAGACTACTTATTTGTTAGGTTCAGTATTTAAAAGACTACTTAATATGGTTAAGTGTTCGCCTGACATTTAACGGGTGGTCATAAAGTTCCCGATGGATTTTCAAAGCTTCATTTTTTATCATTTTTCTTATCATATCTCTGATCTGTTGATACCATTTTGTAGCCCTGAAACTCCTCTTTCATTTGATATATCATTCTACTAATACAGTTTAACAAATATGGCTGACCTACGCGCTGGAATAGTTAGACTGCATCAGCAAGGTTACAAGGTGATGGAAATAAGTCGCATGCTCAACTGTGCCCAATCAACTGTCTCGGATGCCATCAAGCGATTTGCGGAGACAGGCAGCAATGAAGACAGACCAAGAAGCGGGCGCCCATCAACTGCTTTGACGGAGGAAAACATCCAACTGATAGCCGACAGGATTTGCTACTGCAACGACCATGAAGAAGGCCACATCCACTCCCAATCAGAGCAGGCCAGGAATTCGCAAAATGACAGAATATGGAGCGCCAATCCATTGCCGCCCGAGCTCAAATTTGTTGAGCGCACGCAGAAGCCACAACAAGTGATGGTATGGGCTGGTGTCTCCTGGAACGCCAAAACCCCTCTCATCTTCGTACCTAATGGAGTGAAAGTTGATGGTCCAGAATATCGTCAAATGCTCGAAAGCAAAGTTCTGCCATGGACTGAGGAGAATATGGGAGACAATTGGACCTTTCAACAAGATGGCGCGCCTTCTCATCGAGCCGTTGAAACTCAGAACTGGATTGAGGAGCACTTTCCAGATTTCATCACGGTTGATTCTCATTGGGGTGACAATGCTGCGATCAAAGGTGACTGGGCGCCCAACTCCCCCGACTTGAATGTGATGGACTACTTTGGATGGCCGTACTTGCAGTCCAAAGCATGCTCCAAGCCACACAAGTCAATTGCTGCCCTAAAAGCTTCACTGGTGAAAGAATGGGACGAACTTCCACAAGAGATGATCCAAAAAGCCATTGACAACTTTCCAAAACGATTAAAGAAATGTATTGATGCAAATGGTGGTCATTTTGTTGAGTAAAATAAACGTGTGACATGTCGTTTGAAAGAGGAAGAACAGGGCTACAAAATAATACTAAACTTCTAAAAATATGATAAGAAAAATGATAAAAAATGAAGCTTTGAAAATCCATTGGGAACTTTTTGACCACCCGTTACAAATATACATGTCTCTAAAGTAGTAGTTTGCCTAAGGGAACGTCCATAAATTATGTCAGACTGACAGCCCGGTTTTGGCGACCCCACCCCCTGTCAGAAAATGTCAGAATGGGCCGGAACCCCCTTATTAAAATCTGACAGTTTTCTGACACAACTTTAGACTTCCAAATTTCACATTGTATATAATGTTTAATAATCTAAGAACTCAACAATCATTCAGAAAATTTACAAAATTGTTTTCAAAAGGTATTTTTATATTATAGTTGCATACTGAAATTTCAATAGCATACAAAATAGTTTTTTCGTAAATATGTGTTAGCTTGGTCTTGACTCACTCATTCGCCTCTTCTTTTTCTAAGGCCTTGTTTTTGATGCTTGAGACCATTTCATTGGCCGAAAGGATATCCAACTTTCGGAGCTTCAGGTATTGGTTCATAAAGTAGACTGCAGATATTAGCACTATCACAGTAAGCCCATAAAAATGCATCTACGATGGTGATGTTGTCGTCAATCAAAGAGTTGCTGGCAGGAGTAGGAGGAAGTGTAGCTGCAGGAACGG
The DNA here is from genome assembly GCA_029231635.1 of Ditylenchus weischeri. NCBI lineage: Eukaryota > Metazoa > Nematoda > Chromadorea > Rhabditida > Anguinidae > Ditylenchus > Ditylenchus weischeri. Next base: position 233,103 of record JAMRYI010000107.1, read on the forward strand.
GGGGGCGGAGGAGGAGGAGTTAACTGCTGGATCATTTCAATCAATGCTTTTGATAAGGCATTAAAATCCATAGGAGGAGGGCTCACGGGACCAAAAAAGCGGTCAAGTATTGGGTCCCCAATCTGATATATTCCAAATGCAATCAAAGCTTTCTTTAGAAAAGTGGAAACCACTGGCAGGGCAGTTGTAGCTACAGAATAAAGGCTGCGACGGGTTCGACTTTGTTGGATGTAGCAGTAGGTCTGATTTTTAATAGCACCTGTGATTTTTTAAAAATATATAGACTAGCGCAGCTTTAAGCATATTTTACCCAGCTTTATTTTGAATTCTTTAACAGCTCTTTGTTCAGCATCCAGCTTTTTCTTGACAAGATCTGTAAAAGTTACGTCTAGTCTATGTATCAACTATTACCATATTTCCTTTAATTGCCGTCCAAGAAAAAACCATTAATGGAGAATTAGAAAGGCGGAACTTTAAAGCTGCGGCAGAAATACTTTGTGACGTTTCGTCAGAAATGGTAATTTTTAGTATAAAAATTTAATCTGGAATATTTGAAAATACGTCTAGACAATCAATGGCCACCAAGTTTTTGCACAGTACATCGAAAAAGATGCCGCGGAATTGCCATCTCTTCCTGGAGAACATTGGCTCACAGAGCATGTCGGCCAAAGTCGTTACACAATGCAGATCCGAAAATGCGGAAAAGACTGGTGCTGTGGAGGTTACCGATGCGCAAAACTTCCAAATTTCCTACCATCATTTCTCCCTGCGCCTATCCCATGTGTTTTTGACGCAAGAGGACCAAGAGTAGCTGAAGAGGGTGATGAAAAACCTGAATTTGGAGATTTGGCAGACAGACTCGCACTCAGCAGCTGCTTTTCTGAACCCATTTGCTTTGATCAGTACTGCCCAACTATGAAAGACAAGTACGAGAAAGTGATGTGTAAGCATTGTCGGCTTTATATGTCTAGCGTCAAACGGAAAAATGCACATGAAAAGGCTTGCCAAGAATTTGAAATGGATTTCATGGATTTCCAGGATCCTGAAGAAACCGTCATTGAAGACGAAGTAGATTTGGCTGAGGAAATGAGGCAAGTGCGAGCTCTTCAAGAAAACTATCAAGAATTAGAAATGGAAAACTTAAAATATGAGCCATAATAAAATATGGACTATATGTTTTAATCTTATTTTGCAATAAATACATTTATTTTTTATATGACGTGCAAAACAGATAAACAAATACACAAAAAATTAGGTCAAAATTTTCAAAACTGATTTAAACTATTCAAGAAAATTTTCTGTGAAATCTGACATTCCTGTCAGAAAAAAGACCATTTACCCCCCACCCCCCTCTGTCAGATTTTGTCAGATTGGGCTGGGACCCCCCCACCCCCCCTGTCAGCGTGACATAATTTATGGACGTTCCCTAATCCTACTATATACAGTAGCCAAAAAAAGTCTGCGGGCAAGCACATTTTTTTGTTTTTTACTCTGTAATTTTTGATAGACATGCGTTTTAGCAAACCTCCGAGAATAGAATATATTCCTCAGAATTTCAGCTACATCTACATATAGTATTTTTGTCGGCATGTCACGCTTTTTTTTTTCGTGCCACGCTTTTTAACCCACTTCCCGATTGTATTATATTTTGTTCTCATCATATCTAAGGGTAAATCGGGGTCGCTGAGAACGCTAATGCTATCAGAATTGACATGTGATGCTTAAAATTTTGAGTTTTGCCAGAAAAGTGGGAAAAACCAGGTATGCTCAAGGGGGTCTTCGAACCTGTGACCCCAAATTTTTTTTTCATTTTTAGTTTATTTTGGCGCCTGTTAAGGCGCCTGTTCGGCTTGTTTTGAGTATAAGTGCGCTCATTTTTCTTGAAAAATTTTAATAATTTATTTGAAATATGTATTGATACCTGTTTTTGGAGCCGGAGCATGGCTTGTGTACTATTCAAGAAGAAAAACAAATATATACCAAAAAGAGTTTATTCAACCTTTGGAAGCAATAACAGCAGCACAGCGGCGTGGCATAGACTCAACAAGTTTCATAACAACACCAATAGAGATTTTCTTCCATTCTTCAGCAAGAACTTTGAACAAATCGGCTGTTTTGGTGAAACTTCTGGCCCGAAGTTTTCTGTCAAGCTCTTCCCAGAGATCCTCGATTGGATTCAGATGAGGAGACTGAGATGTCCACTCAAGAACTTGCACTTCGTTGTCGACGAACTACTGCTTGACCAGCTTTGAAGTGTGCTTTGAATCGTTGTCTTGTTGGAAGATCCAGTCGGCGTCAAGGCAAGTAATAGCGTGCTCCAGCCTCCTCCAGAATGTTCTTGTATTTTGTTCTTGTATTTTGTTCTTGTATTCTTGTATACATTTTTCTTGGAAATCCACGGTTTTTTCGACGGCTTGGCAGTAGACAAGGTAGCACTCCTAAAGACAATCCTCTGTAACCAGTTTTTAACAAAATAAACACTCACTTGAGCATATTCCTGGCTGTACGAGTGGTAATGCCCAGCTTGAGACGCTCATTCGCATATTTGGTCACATCGGTAACCGTCTTTTTCTGATCATCCTTGACAATTTTCACTAGCGCTAGATCATTCCTTTCGGTCGATCAGCGTGGACGGCCACTTCTCGGAAGATTTGGGACCGTCTTTGTCTCACGATAGCGCTGATACAATTGATGGACTACGGATTTCCAGCCACTTTACGATCTGTTGTTCCCTCTTAATTTGCATGAACAATAGCTTCCTTCGCTCCTTCAATTAGTTATTTGCTTGTCATCTGAAATCGAAATAAGTAATGGGTTAGTATTTAAAAATCACGTAAATATTCGTAAAACCCATTTAAAAAAGGCAGAACAGTACTTGCCCGCAGACTTTTTTCCGGCCCCGAAAACAGGTATCAATACATAATTCAAATAAATTATTAGAAATTTTCCACAAAAATGGACGCACTTATACTCAAAATGTAGCTGAGATTCTGAGAAATGTATTCTATTTTCAAAGGTTTGCTAAAACGTATGCCTACGCTTGCCTAAGCCTAAACAGTCCTAAAAACAACAGGGGGACCATGGCAAAAAAAACCTACCATTGTCGAATAGGCCCCTTTTACAATCCCCTATTGTATGCTAGAGTCATTTTTATATCTTTATTTTTTATTTTTTGTTTTTTTCTTGTTATGGAGTACGTAAAAATATTCTTCTGCGACATTAACTGCTTTTCACTAAGTTAAGCTTTGCTTTCATGTTTGTGCAGGCGCTCGTTGAAGATGCACCAACTAGATCCATATTTATGCTTGCACTTCTGGACCCACACATCAATTATTTTGTGTGCTTGATGAGGTTGCAGACACTCTGTGTTGTCCACAATTCGTCCAACATCATCAGAATAGCCACAAAAAAATGAACTCATCGAGGCTATTTTTGGTAATCTTCTAACCATCACTTTGGTTCTGACCTATAATTAGATTAACTAAATTCCTAATTGCCATACTTTATGAAGGTTCTTACCGACAAGAATTTTCCACTGTCTATTCGTGTTGGCAACACAGGGTTTAAAAGAGGGACTCCACTGATATTCCTATAGTCCTTCTCAGAGTCCATCGTCAAATGGTACCAGTCACCCATGCAGGGTCTTTTGCTGTCACCAAACCTTAAAATAAGATATATATTACAAGCTTTTTTGATAGAAAAAAGCCTTTTTTAAAAATTTCCCAAAAAACTTATTTAAAACTTACTCTGCAATTTCTACTTTAATTAATGGATTGGTCAGCTTGCTTTGAACAGCATAGAAGGCGACATGTGTAAAAGATACATATGTCACGACGGCGTCCACTTCGATTCCTTCGTTCTGCAAAAAATCAAGTTAATTTGCATAGTTAACAATAGTAGTAGTTAGAAGGAACCGATCTATCAGCAATGTTTATATCCTTAAGGGATATGTTTGGTTGTGCCGTATTCATTATGTTTTCTGCATTTTCTTCTTCACATTCAACAACTTTAGCCTTGACTTTAATCACACTTACCTAAATACAATTATGTTGGCTTTTTCAAAAAATGATAGGTTATTATAAGAGAAAGAATTCAAAAATGCTTACATCAGACTGCAAATCAGTAGTTTTGTTTTTGGTCAACCGATTTCGTGCAATTTTCAAATTTTGTTCTTCACTTTGAAGCACATCATAAAAGCAATCGGGAGAACCTCTATCTACATCAATTAGAGCCTGCTCAAAATTGACATCGAAATATCTTAGACTAGATGTATGAAATTACCCCACTAGCATCTACCAATTCTTCATTTTCTTTTTCATCAAAAGTAGAACACTTTTGGTTAGTACTTCTAGAAAACTTCTCACTTAGTTTGTGCTGACTACTTCTTTGTGGATTGGCAGTGGAAGATCTCAAATTTTCAGAAAAAATACGCCAGTGAGCTTCATTTGTTGGGGAATTAGACAGCACCCAGACATTGATAGTCTTTCCCAACTGACTTTTTTTCAAGCAGTTTTCATTGTCAATTATGGGTCCGAGGTCTTCCGAGTAGCCACAAACTTCATTCGGGTCATTTTCATTGACAAAGGCTTCCACAACCTTGATGCGGGTATACAACTGCAATTGGTTTCTTGATGTTAGAAAATTTGATTGCTGTCTGAGTCTACCCTTATTAGCTGGCTGTTAAGCGTCACCGTCTTAAGAGTAGGCTTGTCTAACTTTGCAATTATTTCTTGGTCTGGAAGGCTCACACGAAACCAATCACCAATATGAGGATCTTCTTTAAATCTGCGAATAAAAATGAGTTATGTTAAAAATCAAATTGAGATAATAACGCTTTGACGCTTTATAACGCTTTGACTTTTCAATTTTTTTACAAACTGAAAATAGGATTTTTCCTCGACTAAAACACTATTTTTTCCGACTAATTTTATATTTGCATTTTTTGAGTCTTTGTCTTAATTTTTTAATTTTTAGCATTATCACAGCCCAGGATTTCAGCTTTTTAACGAGTTATTTAACTCTACTGTAAAATATAGAGAAATCTGTGAAATATATAGATTTAGGGGCTGATATTTATCTAAATTTAGGGGGGATCTAGGGGTTATCTACCTCATACCTCCGCTAATAACACCAAGCTTTTTTTTGATTGTGGTGTTAAAAATGTGGTTTTTTGAACATGTCTTTTTAGATGCATTATTTGCCTCGGCAACTCGGGCATTTATAAAAAAATCGTGCTGTAATTTTGATTTCAGGAGGTATTTATTTTTTCAAAACAACGTGCATAAAACTTTAATTTTGAAACAAGAAGAATGTCAAATGCAGTTGAAACTCTATATAGTGGGTACTGACTAAAGCGGCGCACTATATAGAGGTCTGACTGTAATAAAATTATGGTAGCTCGTTTACAATTATAGATTTAAATATTTTTGGTATTGAAAATAATTTTCACATTTACATTTACACTTTGATTTGTGAACGAGTCTAGCTTGCATAATGTTTTAAGGATAAAAACACTTTTTTTGATTTTTAAATCTAGTTGTTTATTGTCTGAAACCATTCTTACCTTGCTTTATCCACTGCGAATTTTCTGTATGGCGGATCAGATTTTAGAGCAAACAAAAAGACATCATGAAATCTTGCGTAAACAACCACAGCATCAGTTTCAAAGCGTTCACTCTGAATGTCAATTTTTTTTTGCATACAAGTAAGTCAAAAATCTATCAAATCCATCCGAAATTAGAAGATGTTACATGTTTCGTTTTGTAATTCTGTTTTTGCAATGCCTCTTGAGTTATCCTATTATCAATTGTTTCAAGTTCATCTGTATTTTCATTGACTGATTTTGGGCCAAGAGTCAGAGTAGTGCAGAAACTCAATTTATCCTGAACATCAAACAGCACTTTTTTTGCCTGTTCTTTGTCGTGGATTATGGGCATGCCATTGGAGAGCGTGAAACTCTCAATTTCAGAGTCGTAAACTGCAGTTAATGGTTGGCTGTAGTCGTACTGCTGTACCTTTCCGAAGTCTTCTGACAGATTTTCAGCCAAGTGCAGCTGTAAACCCCAGTTTGGCACATCAATCACTCCTTCTTCTGCTTTGTACTCCCAGTTGTTAATGGATAACTAAAAATAATTTTATTAAATAGTTTTATCATCTTATTGCGTGAGGAGAACAATCTGTAACAATTCCCTCTCTAGTACATCAAACGACGCGGAACATGCATTAGTCACCTAACAAGATTATAATAAGTTAGACAGAATCTTATTGAAGTAAAGGAAGACCACGGGTCAAGGTTTTCCAAGTTAGATAAGAGCTAGTTTATGTACCCTAATTTCCCGCGTATAGCGCGCACCCCTCAGATAACGCGCACCCCATAGATAACGCGCTGTATGCCTAATTTCCGCCAGGTAATTCTACCATGTGTTTACTCTGTGTTGTAAACCAATTTTGTAGGAGTCGTCATCAAAGTGAATGAGAAGGGTTACATGAATGACCGAGGAGTGGATAGAAGAATGTTGGATGCTCCGACCAGATCCATCTTTACTGGTTCTTGACTCTGCAAGAAACCACCTCACTGATGATGCCAAAGCCGCTCTTAAGGAACGTTCGAAGCTCGCTGTGGTACCAGGTGGACTAACAAAGATATTGCAGCCGTTATATGTCGCCGTGAACAAGTCTTTGAAATCGAACTTGCGTAGGCAATGGGAGGACTTCATGTTGGATGAAGCAAAGCACACTTATACTCGGGGTAAACCTTTTTTTATCTCAATTGGCCAGCTATAAAATTGCATATTGAATAGGTGGACACATGCGAAGGGCCTCGTGCTCTGAAGTTGCTAAGTGGGTAGTGGAAAGCTTGCAGCCGTCTCCGCCACATGCATTCAGAATGGTTTCCGCCGTAGGCTCAATGAAGGTCAACCGGTTGAAGAAGGTGATGAGAGCGAAGACGAAAATGAATTGGATTTGAAATAAGGAGAAATCAGGGATCACCTTCCTGAAGATTTATGATAAGAATTCATAAATGCAATGAACAGTCTTCAAATGTATACCGGTGACGATTTTGAGGGTTTCGTTTGATGTATTCTGATTGTTATGATTGCTATGATATTTGAATGAAAGTGCCTATTAAAAGTGGTCAAAAAACCCTCTAACAGCTGTAACTGAAGCTTCGATATTAATTGTACCCACAGATAACGCGCACCCCATAGATAACGCGCTCCCGCGTATAACGCGCGCATTATACGCGGGAAATTAGGGTATAAAAAATATTTTTATTTTAGAATTGTCGCATGTTCTGCTCAGATGTGAGCGAATCGCCGTGTTTTATGGCCCTGATGGCCTCTTGATTGTATTATGGCCCTAAATGGGCTTCCTGATTTGTTTTTTGTGCCGAAAATCGGCTTTTTTGTAATGCCCCCCCCCTTCGCTTCTTTCTCCCTTCTTCTCTATCCCCCCTCTGTTGTAATCGAGCGTGACCAGCCTGAGATGGCTGCCTATATATACCCCCCCCCTTTCTGCCCATTGCGGATGCTTCGTGCTGCTTCATCTTCCCTCCAACCAACCACCAAACTCACCATAATCGTATCCCTTTTTGGACACGATGTATGCATGAAAACTGTTTAAACTAACTTTAAGATCTGGCTCACATGACAAAAGAGATATTCCTTGTGCCACCGATGTTGCTTTGGAAATGTTCAGTGAAGTAGTCCAGCCAAAAAAGTTTTTCCTAAATTTAGATCTTTATAAAGTACTGAGATCCGCATTCTGAAAGAATTTGTAAAGAACTAACATAGGTATGAAGTGGACAAAAGATCCAACATTGAAATTAGTTTTGTCGGTCAGTTGGTAATCGCACACACCATGCTTAGGGTTGTAGATGGAGCCAGTGCCGGTCTCATTGTCTTTGTTTACAACTATGCCAGTGACAGATTGCATGCCATTCAAACTATTGGCCTGTAGAACTACGTCCTATAACACAACGTTTTGTTGCTTGTGTTTTTCTTGCTTTTTCACTTTGTTTTTTATTTGAAATAACCTTTGAAAAAGTCGTTAAATTTTAGTGAAAACTGATTTGTATGTAAAAAATTACTGTTTCTGATTTTGAAATGGGCACACTTGGCTGTGACTCTATGACCCATTGAAAGTTGTATTTAGTCATTTGACACTGTAGATGCTTGTCTGTTGAGTATTTTTTACTAAAGATCGACTACTTTTACAACAAATAAAAGTAAGAAAAACTAACTAAGTGATCCAGGCCATATATATCTGGTCTTTTTCAAATATTATTCCTTTATCAAAGCAACCAACACGGCCAAACCCAGGTGCAAATCCTAAATCTTTTGATAATTTAGAGCTGCTGAAGAATACCACAGGAGCTGTGATCTCAAAATTAAATACTTTAGATAAAAAAACTATCTTTTCTTTAAAAAACCTGAAAAGTTCCATCGACGACTCTAAAATTGCATGTGGAATCAGTTATATTGATTTCTCCAGTTTCTTGGTTAATATATAGCCAGTTGCCAAGTTCTAAGTTTTGGCCTGATATTTTATCCGCTTCTAGACATCTGGACTGTTGTGTTGATGGGCTCCATATAAGAGCAGACTCGTTGTTTTCGAAGATGTGGACGATTACCCAAGGATTGCTTGATGGTTTTGACATTTTATACTAGAATATAGTATGGGTTAGCTAAAATCACATTTCGTTAGTAAGGTGATGAAAATTTCCACGAAAAAATAATCAGTGATTATCAGTAATGATCGCCGAGAAAAGTGATAAAAACAGTTTTGGAGATCAATAAATATGTTTGTTTAAATGTGCTTCTTGGCATTCCTCTTTTACATAGTATATTTCTAGAAAACTGCCTAATTCATGATTGTAAGACGTGCAGTTCAAAAATGAACTTTTTAAATTAAATTTACATTAACAAAGATGACTTAAAAATGTATTAGTTAAAACAGACATAAACAAAGAAAAATACTTTTGGAGACCAAAGAACTTAAATGAAAATCGCTTTTTTTATTTAAAAAAAAGGTGTTGTAAAATTTTGGCGCCTCTGGCGCCTTTTCAAAACTGTTTCAAGAAGAAAACTTTAACGCAATAATTTTATTCGAAAAAACAGACAACAACAAACGAAAATAAGACGAAAATGGACGAAAATGAAAATACGGGATACTATGTTCATGGGTTTTTTTCCGATTCTTTTGTTCTTCCTCTTCTTCTTCGGGAACTTCTGACCGGCGGATCTTGGCGATTCAATGGAGCGGGACATCAGCGAGAAGCAGTAGCGGTGTTTCTTATTCTTGGCCTAATTAAATCAAAACCTCCTTCCACACAATATTTTTTTACTTTATTTTCATTATTAGGGTTAACAGCAACTTTCAGAAATTCCCATGCATGTGCTCTGGAGAAGACAACATAGGTCATACCGTGAGTAAAGACTGGGTCAGTTAAATCTATCCCTACAAATTCTAAAGTTTGACCTTGACTTTTGTTTATTGTCATGGCAAAACATGGCTTGACTGGGAATTGTCTCCGGTACAAAACAAAGGGCAATTTTGAGCTTGTTAGTGAAATTTTTGGAATAAAAACTATTTGTCCTGATTGTTCACCAGTTAAAAGTTTACATTCGAGAAGATCTTTATGCATGTGCTCCACAGTCATTCTAGTTCCATTGCATAACCCCGCAGCAGGATTCAAATTTCTTGTTAACATTACAGGGCAACCAACTGTTAATTTTAGTTCGTGAGGGGGTAATCCAGACTCATTTATGGAGTGCAAAAACTCATCAGGGTATTCGATATATCCTTTGGGCTCGTCACTATCTACTTTGTCAATACTCAAATATGTTTTCATTTCATGCCCTTTTTCTTCCAGTCGTCTCAAAATTTCATTATTAATGTCTAAAACCTTCTCATTGGTTGGGGATAAAATAACTCTTTTAGCCATTGACTCAAAATCACCTTTTTCTATAAAATCACCAAAAACAGAATTTATAAGATCACTTTCAACTATGAAAAAATACAACTTGGCGTATCTGCGCCACATCATCCAATCACCAAGTACCTATACGACAGACAAACAGATGAACTGAAAATAACCACAAAAAGTATAACACAGAGCAATGAACGTAAATTGAGACTATTGGGAACATTGAGTTCGCATTCTTCACCACTTTTGTTTTGAGAGCATTGCATAACCACACCACTGTCTTGAACTTCTTGCACAGAGGGACAATCATCGCAATTCTCTGAAGATCGAAAATAAATTGACGACCATTTTCAAAGACACGACTTAAACTCAAGGATTTGCACCTTAATGATAGAACATAGCAGCCGGAAAGAACACGCCAAGCAAAGAATAACTAACAACTTGTCGCTGATCCCACTTTGATAGAGCACCACGACATCCAACGGCGAATCTGCGCCGCAAGCAGTTACAAAAGCATTGACTTGACATCACCTCCGTCTTGACCATCCAGCTGGCCACACCATCGTAGAGATTCCTAAGAAATTCACAGAATATATCATGCTCATTGTAAAAGAAACGACTTACTGTTGAGCACTTGTATTGACTTCGCGCCACCTTCATATTGATTGCTCGGCATAGACACACCACCGCCAGGATTCCTAAAAGATCATAAGATATTTCAGCGCCCACCAAAATAATGACTTACTTTTGAGCGTTTGGACTGACTGAGCCACCTTGCTGCCATCATAATCTTGGTTGGAAATCGAGAAGCTAAAATTGAACGTAAAAAACAACGAAAAAATGATAATAAACGAAGACAAAAAATGCGCACAATCAAATGGAGTGAAGAATTATATGACCTGGCGCAGACACACCAAATACAGAAAACACTGATTAATGGCGATTCTGCGCCAAAAAATTCACCCCATTCACAATAACCGAATGACTACACCGAAAAAAACAACGAATAAAACCGCCAAAATTTTGAATTCCCCAGCAGATAACAAAAGGTTTGAATGCCAACTTGAATTAGACTACAGTAGCGGACAAAAATAATGTAACACCTGTACAAAAATCTAAGTTTTGGTAAAGTTCTAGTATCTCCTGGCAAAATTTTGTCCGGCAAAAACATTTTAAGTGTATTTTTAAGCAAGGAACATGATTCTGCAAAAAAAATTCATTCTTGAGGGCACAATTTCATTCTACAGCCACTTTTTCACGACTAGTCCATTTTTGGGCCGGACAAAAGTAATGTAACACCTTTGATTATCCGTAAAGAGAAAATGTGAAGCAACAAATAATTGAAATCGCTTTATTCAACACTAATATTTCGTCGCAAACCCTTTGACGCAACAACAGCAGCACAACGAGCAGGCATGGAGTCAACCAATTTCATTAAAACATCCAAACTGATTTTCTTCCATTCTGCACAAAGAGCCTTGAACAAGTCGCTTGTCTTCGAGTAGGTGCGTGTGCGAATTTGCCGATCCAGATGCTCCCACAGGTGCTCGATAGGATTTAAGTCCGACTCTGCGACGGCCACTTGAGAACCTCCACGTTATTGTCGATGAACCACTTCTTCAGGAGCTTGGAGGCGTGCTTCGGGTCATTATCCTGCATGAAGATCCAATCGTTTGAGAGGCAAGTAATGGCGTGCTCAATCATGTTGTCGTCCAGAATGCCCTTGTACATCTCAGCGTTCATTTTGCCTTCGACTCGAACCAGCGGACCGACACCATCCTCGAAAAACAGCCTGAAAACATCAACAAAAATGCAAGAGGAAAATTTAAAAACCGAAGAAAATACCCCAAACCATAACTGACCCTCCTCCATGTTTGACAGTGGGAACCTGGTACTTTGGATCATTTCTTTTGCCACGCGGACGTCTGACATAGCGAATGCCGTCGGATGAGAAGAGATTGAACTTTGATTCGTCGCTCCAGAGCACCCTTCCCCAGTCGGCCACTGACCAGTCCTTGTGAGCGTGTGCGAACTTGAGACGTTCCTTCACATTCTTTTTCGAGATCCACGGCTTCTTGGATGGACGAGCAGCAGGGAGATCGGCTCTTCTGAAATAAAGCTTGTTCACACTTTTTCCGACAAAATTTGGAGCTTACTTGAGAATTCTTCTGGCTGTGCGCGTGCTTATTCCGAGACCCAGACGTTCATTTGCATGCTTGGTAACATCAGTGGCTGTCTTCAAAGGATCCTTTTTTGACGATTCGAACTAAGGCTCTATCACTTTTCTCACTTGACTTGCGCGGACGGCCACTACGAAGCATGTTTGCGAAGTTTCCGGTTGATTTGAAGCGCTTGGTGACTCTCGAAACCATTGCATTGCTCACACCAAATAAAGACGCGACCTTCCGAGTTGACATACCACTATCCGATGCTCTTTTGATAGCTTCTCTGGTCTGCAGTATGTAAAACTGTATGTAAAACCAAATAAAACAATGCAGTCTTCCCAATGAATAACCTTTTTTGAACATTTAAAAAAACAGGGAGTTTTTGTCTAAAGACTAACATAGGTCAAAACTATTAATTTTCAATATTTTTTGTTGAAAAGAAGTTAAAGATGCCTTTAAGCTAAATTAATACAAAAAGGTTCAAATGGAAACAACAACATACAATTTACTGAATCTTGTCGATGAACTCAATAGAAGTAAGACAATGTAATAAATATGAACCGGAAATCATAAAAAGACGCATAAACTTGATCACAATAACTTAAAAATGCCTTAGATATGCTTTTTAGCAAAATTAAACAATTAAAAAAAAAGTAAAATTTAGATTTTTTCGAGAGATAAAAGAAAAGTCTTTAAAAACCCATGATTTTCGGGAATAGCAATATTTCAAACTTTCGAACTGGCGGGGGAAAATACTCTTTTGTCTAGCACTATACTCTTTTTAGTAATTTTAAAAAATTTAACAGCTTAACACTCGCCTTCCCAAGGGTAACAAGTGTTGCTTTGGACTCAGAATTTCATGAATTAAAAAAAGTTGGTATATACGGGTCATCTGCTCCTCTGAACCATAAAAGTCAAGATTTCTGCTCATGCAATTTCAAAGGAGCAGATCTCGCCAAATTTTTTGTTGATCAACTTGATTTTAATCTTAAAAAAAATCGCAGATTACTATCGTTGAGGGACATATCGTTGAGGGGTTTATGATCACTAAATGAAATTTTTTCACTCAAAAAAAACAATTGTGTCATTTTTTAAAACTTTGATAATACTTTGAAATGCAAGAAGTGTGATAAGGCCGTTCGTTTAGTCAACAATATACACCATTCGATAGTCTAAAAAACTGCACCAGAAAAATCTTCAAGGTAAAATATAAACAAGCTTTACTTTACTTGTTTTCAAAGACTCTCAAAAAAAAATTCAAAAAATGTTTTGACATAAAATTTATATTTCTCTAGGGAAACTTTTGACACTGAATTCGTGTTCAGCATGGCCGATTTGCACATAAAACTGCCTTTGAACCTTGAAATTTACTATCCAATTTCACATTCCGCTTCAGACAATAAACATTTGAACTTTGAAAAAATTTAAATTTGAATAATTTTTGTCTTCAGCGAAATGTGAAATTTGACAGTAAGTTTCAAGGTTTAAAGACAGTTTCATAAGCAAATCGGCCATGCTGAACATGAATTAAGTGTCAAAAAGTTCCCCTAGCGAAATATAGGGTTTACGTCAAAACCTTTTTGAACTTTTTTTGAGTATCTTGGAAAACACCCGTAACGCTTGTTTATACTTCACATTGAAGATTTGTATTTTCTGTTTCAGTTTTTTATGCTCTATCGAATGGTATATATTGTTGACTAAACGAACGGCCTTATCACACTTTTTGTATCTTAAAGTATTATCAACGTTTTAAAAAATGACACAATTATTTCTTTTGAGCAAAAAATTTTATTTAATGACCATAAAAAACTCAACGATATGTCATTAAAAAGCTAGTGATCTGTGCTTTCTGTTAAGATTAAAATCACGTTTGATCGATTAAAAAATTTGGCGAGATCTGCTCCTTTGAAATTGCATGAGCAGAAATCTTGACTTATGTGGTTCAGAGGGGCAGATGACCCGCATATACCAACTTTTTTTAAATTTTTTTTTAAATCGCATTGGCCGTGAAATTTTGAGTCCAAAGCAACACTTGTTACCCTTGGGAAGTCGAGTGTTAAAAGAGTACATGGCTAGACAAAAAAGTGTTGTCTCGGCCAATTCAAAATTATTTCAATGCCGCTGCGCCTTAAATCGATGGTCTTTAAAACAAAGTTATTATAATTTTTTCAGACCTTGCATACAATCCGGTCTAGTTTACATTTGAATTGGTTCTGAAACTTTTTATATAGCTTTTTATACCGTATGTCTCAAAAGTTCGGTAACTTTTTTATCGTCTAATCTAGGATACATTCCGTAAACATTCAGTATCGTATAATATGCTGTCCGATAGCCATGCATCTTTTTTTCACATGGCATATACAACTTATTGGTTACAGTTCAGAATCAATTTTACCTATTTTACACAAATATTAAAAAATATAAGTGTTTAGATATGACCTTTTCAAAAAATTGGTATCTTGAAAAATGACTAAAATTTAAACTTTTCCAATTTTTCTGTTTTAGTCATTTTAAAGATATCAATTTTCTTGAAAAGGTCATATCTCAACACTCATATTCTTAAAAATAGTTCTGTGACATATGTTTGTAGCTCTTGAACTGCGCTACAAAATAGTGCTAAAACGTTGTTTTAGCGCTTCACATTCAATACAACTTTCAGCCAGTTAAATTGACGAAAACGCTTGTCAATTTTTCAAAATGACCCCACAGGTGTTTGGAGCCAAATGGTGAATATTCTAAACTGTAACCGATAAGTTGTATGAACCATTTGAAAGAGGAGACACAGGGCTATTTAACGGTATATTATACGATACTGAATGTTGAAGAAATGTATTCTAGATTTAAAAAAGTTTCCGAACTTTTGGGGCACAGGGTATTTCTACTTGGCTTTTGTTTGCTTATTTGTTTTGCCTGTCTATAATTTATAGAGATCAGATTGTATGCCACAGCCCTTTTTTCTCGTTATGGGAAACGTATGTATCAGGGTTGCAGCTGACATCTGATATCTGATTACCTGATTTTTTTGACATCTGATATCTAGTTTTGATTTTTTTCCAAAAAATAAGCTGCATGATACATTATTTGCATTTATTTCTGGTATTCTATAAATATATTTTTCAAAATGTATCTTTTTCCTTTCCTCACCATGTATATTTCGTAGCGTATTATATTGTCTGTCATAAGTTTCATCGGATTTGTTTGGATTTTACTATTCCATTCTTTCAGAAGCGATGAAACGCAAGGCTAACGATAAAACCAGCTGGTGGTATTACTTCAAGCCAGTGAACAACAAAACGAAAGCTCAATGCAAAGCATGCAGCAAACTATTGGTACGGAACGAACATGCCTCCGTTACTGCTTTCAAATATCACCTCCAACGAAAGAATCCAAATCTCTTTAGCGAAAAATTGGAAGCAGAAGAAGCAAAGAAGCGAAAGCAGGATGATCTTAGAATAGCAATTCCGAGTTCAGAAGAATCCTCTACAAGTGTTGCTGTGTCTGGATTGCCTGAAAACCGTCTAAAAGAAAATTAGTATGCTTCAATGATGTCGGAGTTTTTGCAATCTGAACAAGAGCGAGAAAAATGTGTAAGTACGCAAGCTATTAAAACTCTAGATTTACAAAAGACGGCTATGGTGGTAAGGCTTCAGCACTTTAAAAAAACCTTATATACTGCTTTTTTAAGCAAGTAGCTGAATATTTTGCCGAAGAAGTGGTTCCATTAGCGTCAAATCCTTTTGAATATTGGAAAATCATGGCACCAAATGGACCGTTTTGAAACCGATGGCAAAAAACTACCATTCTGCTCCTGGGGGATCTATGGAAAGCAAACGTCTATTTTTAATTGTTATGAATGGTCAGGAATAATTGTTAGTGATATTCGAAAACGCTTAACACCAAGAAACTTGAAATGTTGCTTTTTGTCCACAATAACTTGCCATAATTAAAAAAATGTTAAATTTTTGAATAAAAAAAATTGCCTATTTCTGATATCTGATTACCTGATTATCTGACTTTTTTTAAAGTCAGCTGCAACCCTGGTATGTATGTTTTACATCGACTTAAACTGTTCAGCTTTGCTTAGTTTGACATAGTCTATGCAAGCGGTGGTTATGGATGCACCAGCTAGATCCGTCTCTGTATTTGCAGTGCTGAACCCACACATCTATAGTTTTGTCAATCTGATCAGGCTGCAGGCAGTCTGAATTGTCCACAATCGGTCCAAGATCCTCAGAGTGACCACAAATAGATGAGTCCATGGAGGCCATTTTTGGCAATGCACTGATCTTTACTTTGGTTTTTATCTTAATAGAGAGATTTTCTAATTTTGAACTTTTGCCTGTTACCTCGATTTTTTGAGGTTTCTGCTAAGAGCATATTCGTGATCTACATGTTTTTTGAACAAATTTTGTTTTTACTGTTTGCTGTTTGATGTGTCTCTTGCCCTTGAGAATAAGTTGACCACTGCCAAAAAGTGACTGTTTCATAAATGTGACTTGTAAACCACTATTCCCTTTTTTATTCTATAAATGACCTCTTGTTATAAAGCGCTTGAGTTGCGCTTTCTACTGGTGTATTATTTTCTAAATATTTATTGATACAATGCCGAAAAAATGCAAAAGTTTTAAAAAGTGCTTAAATTTTAGTACACAATCTCCGGATAAAAGGCCATATATCTCAGAAATTTATTTAAGGTGGCACAAAATGAATTGCAGATTTAAAAAAAACAGACAATTTAGCGTCGAATAAGCGAAAAATATTTGCAATAAAGCAGTTCAACAAAAATCTGGAGCATAATGAATAAAAGAGTTCGACTCAAAGATCTGTTTGTGATTTATCAAACAGTTTGTTTGCTGGTCTAAAAGCTTTATTATAACGCTACTATATATTGTTAACAGATCGGCATGCATTAAAAACCGGGTATGTTACACAGAACTGTAGTGGATTGAGTGAACGTATAAAAGAGTATCGCCGGAGTGAAAAAAAATTTAAAAAAATTCAAATAATTTATAATTAAAAAGATTAGAAGTAGTTACAAAAAAAATATCATGAAGAATGAGTTATAAAGAAATCGTCTCCCTGGTTTTCGTAGTTTTGTCTCTGATTTTCTATTTCTCCAAAAAAAGTTTCAATAACAAGGTGATATGTAAAACCAAATAAAACAATGCAGTCTTCCCAACAAAAAAAACTATTTAAACATTTAAAAAACAGGGAGTTTTTGTCTAAAGACTAACATAGGTCAAAACTATTAATTTTCAATATTTTTTGTTGAAAAGAAGTTAAAGATGCCTTCAAGCTAAATTAATACAAAAAGGTTCAAATGGAAACAACAACATACAATTTACTGAATCTTGTCGATGAACTCAATAGAAGTAAGACAATGTAATAAATATGAACCGGAAATCATAAAAAGACGCATAAACTTTATCACAATAACTTAAAAATGCCTTAGATATGCTTTTTAGCAAAATTAAACAATTAAAAAAAAAGTAAAATTTAGATTTTTTCGAGAGATAAAAGAAAAGTCTTTAAAAACCCATGATTTTCGGGAATAGCAATATTTCAAAAATTCGAATTGGTGGGGAAAAATACTCTTTTGTCTAGCACTATACTCTTTTTGGTAATTTTAAAAAATTTAACAGCTTAACACTCGCCTTCCCAAGGGTAACAAGTGTTGCTTTAGACTCAGAATTTCATGAATTTAAAAAAAAATTGGTATATGCGGGTCATCTGCTCCTCTGAACCATAAAAGTCAAGATTTCTGCTCATGCAATTTCAAAGGAGCAGATCTCGCCAAATTTTTTGTTGATCAACTTGATTTTAATCTTAACAGAAAGCACAGATCACTAGTTTTTTAATGACATATCGTTGAGGGGTTTATGATCACTAAATGAAATTTTTTTACTCAACAAAAACAATTATGTCATTTTTTAAAACTTTGATAATACTTTGAAATGCAAAAAGTGTGATGTACTAATGGAGAAAGTTCAAAAACTTTCTCCTCTCTAGGCAACCCTGAAATTATGGCACTGGAATCGTGTTCAGCGTGATCAATTTGCGTGTGAAACTGCTTTTAAAACAAATTAATCCTTGTTAAATTTTAAATTCCGCTCAAGAAAAAAAGATTTGAACAAAAGCGGAAAGTTGAGTTTAAGTCTTTTTTGTCTTGAGCGGAGCTCAAAATTTGACACTGACTTTAGAATTTTAAAAGCAGTTTTACAAGCAAATCGACCATGCTGAACACGAATCCACTGCCAGGATTTCAGGGTTGCCTAGTGTTGTAACGTAAAAAGTGGGGAAGCCAACCCACTAGGTTACACGTGTAGAACTTATAGTAATAGTCGTAATTTAACCTATATGTAACATCTCCCCCTTTAAGTATGAATGTAGATTTCGATGGACTTATAGAAACCATTCACAGGGCTACTAGGAATCCAGAGCAGACATCCCACTAAGATGAATCTCCCATGTCATAACCTCTTCTAGGTGTATGCAAATAACTGACATGGCCATGAAATTATGAAAAATCGGATCGAATTTTTTTCAGTGGAGTTGCCACCTACTTCCTCCGTTGTATTGTAATACAACCACTTATTAGAAACGTCGAATGGGAGGGTCCGAATGTAATGAGAGGAATTCGAAATATTAAATGTCCGGGACCCATGCGGTATCGAACTTTCGACTGCGCCAATTGTTGTAACGTAAAAAAGTGGGAAGCCAACCCATTAGGCTATACGTGTAGAACTTATAGTGATAGTCGTAATTTAACCTATATGTAACACCTAGCGAGGAGAAAGTTTTTGAACTAGGTATTAACATGTACTAACAAAAATTAGTATATTAGTAGAATTCTTTTATTCATCATGCTCCAGAATTTTGTTGAACTGGTTTATTGCAAATAGTTTTCACCCTGTCTGTTCTTTCTAATTCCGCAATTCATTTTGTGCCATCTCGAAAAAATTTTTGAGATATATGACCTTTTATCCGGAGATTGTGTACTAAAATTAACCGTATTTCCTCCAATTGGCCTACCCCTCCATTTAACCCAACCCCTCTATTAAACCCACCCCCTGGAGTAAAGTCGAAAATAAACCCACCTCCTCTAATAAACGTACCCCCTGATAAACACACTCCTAGATAGGAAAAAATCTTTCCATAAATTTATTCGTCGTACCATATAAAAATGTTGTTTCTTTTGAGACATTGTTCTTTTTGTACTCTGTGTTAATGTTTAATTTGTTGTGTTTTTTTTAGTAAATTAGTTGACCCATCGTACTCACTATAAAAGCGAGGTGTCTAGCAGAAACATGATCAATAACCAAGTCTCGAAAGCAGAAATCCTACTCATTCATTTAGAAACTAGAAGTTTTCAAACAAGTTAAGAGACTTTCGAAGCACTTCACCAGAAAAAGCTTTAGTATTAACTAGTCGACAGTTGAATAATTGAGTCTAAAAAAGTTTGCTGCCAAAAATATCTGGGTGATCAAAAAGTCACGCTAATGAAGAAAGCAATGCCCAAGCGATCATTCAATGGTGAGATCTGCGGATAAACATTTGCGCAAGGTCATTTGCAAACGTAACATATGCGTCTAGATTTTTGCGGACCCACATTTGCAGAAGGGTATATGCCAACATAACATTTGCAGAGACGACAGTTGCAGGCCGTCATTAGCGGCAAAACATTTGCAGAATGACTTATGTGGAAACCATATTTGCGCAAATGTCGCTTCCGCAAATGTCGCACCGCGAACGTCGTTATGCAAATGTCTTGCCGCTAATGTAGTTCCGCAAATGTCGCATCCGGAATTGTTGCGGCGCAAAAGTCATTCCGCTAATTTCCGTTTTTCAAATGTCGGTCTGCAAACGTTGTTCCGCAAATGTCATGCCGCAAATGTAGGTCCGAAAAAGTTGTATCCGAAAAATGAGTCCGCAATCGTTGTATCCGCAATAGTATATCCGCAGATCTCGCCATGCCGACTCTTTTTAAAATGTTGTTATACAACACGAGCAGTAACCGTTTGACGTTAGTCGGTCATAAGGTGCAACTTTTTTTCACTACTCAACTTGAAATACTTCTATCTGATTTTTCTTGATCAACCCTAGACTCATAATAGCTTATTTTAGTCCAAATCTCAAGCGCTTTATAACGTGCATAAAGGTTTTTCAAAAAAATTTCTAAAGATTTGGAAAAAATGGGCTAAAGTTTTGGAAATTGTGATTTTTGAAAACCATCATCTATAGAAAGAAACCCGTTTTTACTATACTGCGACTCGCAGGTGCAGAACAAATTTTAGTGCATTTTGTGGCGCTATTACTGGAAATGAATTTTTTTGCAAGACCCTTACTGACAAAAATAGAATTTTTTATGAATCTGAAACGTTCAAAAAACATTTTTTTAAAGTGGCAATAATTCCTGCATTTCAAATTGGCGGGTACCAGGCAGGCCAGAGATTTGAAATTCAAAATCAAATTATGAAGGCATTTTGAATGTTTTCTTCAGTTTTTTGATAATTGTTCGTGATTTTCACGATTTACACACACGAATTATCTAGTTTACTGTTTTTCTAGAGTCTCTGGAGTTGGAATTTATTAGTACGTTTTACTTTTACTGTTTCTAGGTAGACGATTAGTAATTCTTACGCATTTTACGCATTGATCACTCAATACATGCGTTTTGTATTAGATAAGTTTTCTAATATTTTTAGCCGTTTTGTCGCTTTTCTCCTCTTGTGTTTTAAAGTGCTTGCAAATAGATGCCAGGAAAATAGGAACACTTACGGTATAGCCGTCAGCAGCAATCCTTGAGCGGTGTCCTTTTCAGCATCGTGATCTTCGTCTAACTTTGACTGGGAATTAGATAAGCTTTTTATATTTCTAGCCGTCTTATGCTTTTGCTTTTTTTGTTTAATTTAGATGCATGCGAAGGGAATCCAGCAGAACAGGCAGTGAAAAGAATTTCCTTCACCAAAGATTATCTGTTATTTGTTTAGTATGTAATTTGAACTGCTTTTGAAATAAAATTATCTGAAACTCTTAGATGTTATTTCATTACTGGCTCGTTCACGTACTTCCAGTTAAAGTGTGGATTTTTGGCTACGTGAACACCTTCTACTTGATTGCGAAGTACGTGAACGTGCCATGCGTCCAAGAGGGACGATTTATCCGCGTTTGATTACCGTATTTGCTGATAAGCGCGCATGCGCGCTTATTTTTCGAACCTTATAAAAATCGAAAAAAATTTGAATTCGATCTCGAAATTTTTGTGTGCTTAACCAAAATCTTAAAAGTGGAATCAGTAGAGCTCGAAGGAGTTGAGAAAATGCAATAGACAGCTTTGCAAAATACTTTCTCTGAGCTGAGATATAGATCCTCAAAGTAGGGGATGCGCGCTTATTAGAGGCAATACGGCAATATGGTATGTAGGCTTTTCACCGGGGCTGGCCTTGTGAAATTCACTGTTCTTTATAAATGTTGTGAGGTTGTAATCAGGATTGGAACCTCTTTTTGGAATTAGGTCTATTTATTAATTTTATAAATTTAGTCGATTTATAAAATTAGTTATTCGATAGATTTATTGCGGTACACGGACAATTCGCTCCTAGGACAATTTGCTCCCGAGACAATTCGCTCCCCGGGATAATTCGCTCCCTAAAATATTTTCCGTTTTGATTGTCGATCCTGTTTTGTAAATCTTTTTTTTTTGAAAATCTTTTTTCCTTTTTTGCTCGTGAAGGCTGTTTAGTTTTATGGACTGGTACGGAGAAATTGCCGAAGATCAGATGGAGGACAATCAGACCGATGAGCAATTGTTAGTGCAGGATGGCGTCGCTGAGCAAGTCAATCAGCAAATCGTCAATACGGCAGTTATTCAACAGGTTTGTTACTACTTTTTTTTATATTCGTAGATTTACCAATATTGTTTCGATCAGAAAAAGGAAAAGATGTGCTCACTTACGACGGATTTTTCTTCTGGAAGCAAATATTTTTTTTAACCATGACAATGTGGCTGGTGACAAGACTTTCTGGGCATGTGTCAAACGAGAAGCTGGCTGTCGTTTCCAAGTCCATACAGATATTGCATCTGGCAAAGTGATCAAGACGATGAGCGCACATAATCACGAGAAGTCTGCAATTTCAATTGCTCTCTGGCAGCTCAAACAATAAATCAAGATAGCCGCAGCAGAAACGATGCATGTATGTATTTATTAAAACTACACACTGTTAGCTTATTTTTCTAGCATCCTATTCAAATATTCAATCGAGCCATCGTCGGGGTGCCGCAGGCCATACAGTCACAAACTAGCTCAAGTACATCGCGAAAGAAGTTGTTGTTCCGTTGTTGTTTTTTTGTTGTTATACCCTTTCCAATAAACCTACTTCTATGAACTTATTTGTTGGTACAATTTTTAACAAAATTGCATACGAGATTAATTCAGAGAGTGAATTGTCTCGGGAGAAAATGTCGCGGACCTATACCAGAGGATTAGGTAGGTATGCCTCTAGAGTGGATAGGTATGCCTGCAACGTAAAAAGGTGTGGTATAGGGCACAATGATTTCTAATTACTTTGAGCTAAATTCAAATTGTCCCCGGGAGCTAATTGTCACGGGAGCGAATTGTCCCGGGAGCAAATTATCCCAGGAGCGAATTGTCCCGGGAGCAAAAAGTCCCCGGAGCGAATTGTCGCGGACCCTTTTATCGCAACTATTCACACTTTTTTCTACTCCTAGAAGATGCGCAGATGACATCACAATATGGTAACACAGAATTGCACTTTGCGCATTTCCCCCCTTGTTTGTCTGCAGTCCTCATCCAAGCTGTCTTATTTGACCAATTTCTAGATGATGTCACCAGATCGAATGGGTCGAACATCACCACCTATGTGGAGTCTTTTTATTCTATGAACAATAATTTTAGACCAAATTGAACATTCTGTTTTTAGAAGTATGAGACCAGATATGTAGCGCACAGAGAGAGTGTATTGTACCAAATCATTGCTCAGTTTTCTATTTCAGTAAACATAGAAAGGCAGAAATGCGAAAAGAGGGGTCTCACTTATAAAAAAAATGTGTACTCGAGAGTGAAGGTGGTATGGTTATAAAGAGGGCTGACGATTTTTATGACTTAGTTAAAAGCTGAAAATGCGTAAAATTACTAATCGTCTACCTAGAAACAGTAAAAGTAAAACGTACTAATAAATTCCAACTCCAGAGACTCTAGAAAAACAGTAAACTAGATAATTCGTGTGTGTAAATCGTGAAAATCACGAACAATTATCAGAAAACTGAAAGAAAACATTCAAAATGCCTTCATAATTTGATTTTAAATTTCAAATCTCTGGCCTGCCTGGTACCCGCCAATTTGAAATGCAGATATTATTGCATCTGGCGCGAGCATGCCACTTTAAGTGTGGGAAGGCAATTTTTCGAAATTTTTTTTTGGTTTGCCTTAGTCCCCCCTGTGGTTTTTGGTCATTTTTGCGTTGGTCCCACTTATGGTTTTTGGTCACTTTTTTTGGTAAGCAATTTTTTAAATAAAGA
This sequence comes from Ditylenchus weischeri, assembly GCA_029231635.1. Taxonomy (NCBI): domain Eukaryota; kingdom Metazoa; phylum Nematoda; class Chromadorea; order Rhabditida; family Anguinidae; genus Ditylenchus; species Ditylenchus weischeri. The sequence continues at coordinate 256,735 of JAMRYI010000107.1, forward strand.
TCATCTGGATCGCTATGTGAATACGTTTGCCTTTATTTTGTTAAACCAACCAAGTCTTTTTGTGTTATATCGTGCCGTATGTTGTATCAAGTGTATATTGTATCGCGTGGCGACTGTATTTTTAATCATCTATTATTTTCAAATTCCTTGCCATAAGTTTGCCTTTGCTCACTTGGCTGTTCAACACAGGGTCTTGCAGAGGAACTGCACTTATATTGCGATAGTCCCTCTCCGACTTCATCGTTAACTGGAACCAGTCACCCATGCAAGGCTTCTTGTTGTGACCAAATCTGAATTAAAACCAAAAAACCCAATATTTATTCTGCAGGAAATTTTTTTAAGCCTACTTTGTAATATTTATTTTGATGCATGGGTTAGTCAGCTTGCTTTGAACAGCATAGAAAAAGGCCGTAGTAGAGGATACAAACGTCACGATTGCGTTTGCTTCGATGCTTTTATTCTACAAAGTGAAGAAAAAAATTTATCTTTCAATAGTGCAAAACTTATACATGATCTGAGATGTTTGACGGCGTGTTTGTTCCAGTGTTGCAATCATCGTTATCAGCACTTTCTTCTGTATTTTTTACTTTTTGGCATTCAGTACCACTTTTGTGTGTTTTAGAAGGGACTGCAAGTCTGCCTCTTGTTGACAAAGTGTGACTCAAACTAAAATATATTGTGTGAGTATCAAAGAGTTGCTTTTTAATGAAGTATTTCTGAAATTGAAAATTTATTTTGGATTTAGATCAGGGAACGTAATTGTAATTTTTAAAAAGATTTGTACTTTTTGAGGTTTTACGTCAAAATCTGATGATCTGATGATTTAGAAAAAAATTGATTGATCAGAAAAGGGTTGATTCGGAAATGAAAGATTGATTTTGTCTGATTTCTGTGTAAAAGACAAGTACAGTCAAATCTGGATATGTTAGAACACTTGTCGAGACTGGACCAAGGTTTTCTTATAGGGTTGGGTAATTCTCCGAAGAAATACTTTCCGGGTAATTAACCGGATAAATACGGGTAATTACCCGAAAAGCGGAGAAATAATATTTGCTAGATAATTGTACACTTTATACAATAACAACATCAATAAAAATCAAACAAATCATCATCCAAAACATTAGTTTCTTCCATGGGCTCTTCAAATTCTTGTTCAATTTCCATTTCTTTTTCCTTTCGGCGTGACTTGAAGAGGTCCGCGAAATGAACGTCACTTGCGATGCCATCTCCACCTTCATTCTGTTGCGCAGCTTAGTGTGAATTTTTTTCCTGAGTGACCAGTTCCTTTCTGTTGGAGCAGCTGAGATCGGCACGTTGTGGAGCATTTGATAGACTTGAGCTAGGAGATTGTCCGAGAAAAAGGCCTTTCACCAAATCGGACCATCCATTGTGTTGATTGCATCCCAGGCGTAGCGGCGATTGTAAAGATTCCTGTTCCAGCCAACCAGTGAGCCCATTCAGTCATCACCTAAAAAGAAGCATCGAACAACCATTTTAACCTGAAAAATAACTCTTACTTTGGATTCTTCAGACATTTGTTGGCTAGGACCTCATTCGCAGCTTGCTTCTCTTCTTGATTAAACGATTGACCTTGATTCGATGGCTCCAGTACATCCAGCAAATGGGCCACATCTGTCTTGCCAAATTCTTCTCTGTTCTTGAGGATTTAAAAATAATATGGTCAACAAGGTTCAACTTCACTAAACCAAACTTACCTCAATTCATTTTTGAGCTCTTGAAGGAAGTCACTGTTGTCGATGGCGGCTTTGGATGAGATGGAGGCTTCCTTGATCTTCTTGTAGCAGCTTCTGGAGTTGACTTCATTCCCTTCAATAGCTGTGATTGCATTGCCCAACGGAGAGAGAATCGCCAAGATGTCGTTCACGTCAAGCCAGAAGTCATCAGTAAGAAGAATTTGTTGGAGTCGACGGGCTTCATCCTTCAACGTTGCACCCTTCTCGATTCCTGGCGCCCAGACTGCTGACTTGAGTGAGATCTTGTTGTTGGCGATACAAGAGACGAGCGTTGCATAAGTTCCCCCACCGAGTCTTGACTGGCAGTTGAAGCACTTGCGATGAGCCTTTCTCTTCCACTTGGATCTTGCTTAGGATTTGTTCTGCCGTTTTTTTCCTGAAAATAAAGTGTTAGAAGTTGAACAGATGGTTTGAAATACCTGAAGAATTTTGCGATTTCAGAGCCTTCAAACAGAATTCACGGATATTTTACTGCGAGAAACTGAAGAACGGATTGTCGAGCAAGTTTGGAGCAACGTTCCCAGTCGTGAAGGCCTGAAACATATAAAACAGATGAGAGATGAGTAGAAAAGGAATCAACCTTGGTGAGAAGAATGTCTGCCTTGTCTTGATCTTCTTTGGAGGTGGAGTCGAACCAGTTGGTGAGCGTTCCCGAACTTCCTTGCAACGAGATGGCTGTGTCCGACATAGAGGTCTTGAGACTCATCTTGACTTGCCGGTTTCTTCAACTTCTGATCGATCTGCTTCCTGGCTTCGGCTCCGACTTTGACGCAATTCCAAAGCAAAAACAAAAAATTAGAACGCTTCATACTCCTATAAGAATCAACCTCCAAGTGTTTCTCCATTCTTTTCGCATCTGACTTGTAGCGAGCATTGGAAAACTTGCAGAAACCGACCACTGTTAGATTCCCATTTGCATTTCTTTCACCAATTCGATTGTAGTAATTCTAACACCAGGAAACTGGCTTGAATTTGGACATATAAATTTTCCAGCTATATTACGGCCAAAGAAAAACGAGTAAATTTTTTAAAATCTTATCAAAATTTTGCCATGACAAATTGGCTCACCTACATCACGAATAAAACTTTTATGAAAATCCATCATTACAACAAAAAGTCTTTTTGCAACAAATTAAAATGGAGGAAGGCGTTTGGTGACAAAAACAGTATTGTAATTAAACAATTTTGAGATAAATTGTTATACAGTCGACTCTCAATCATTTAGAAGGTCCATTGTATCGTGAAGTACTTAACCAATAAATAGTTACCTTCCCATTATTATTAACCTTGGTGAGATTGCATATACATGAGTGACATTGGTACATAGAGTGACATGGGTACATTGACCTTCTCCGGTGTGCGGTCAATTCCTCCACAGTCAATTCGTCCACGAAATTTTTATCATCTTTAAGAACAGAATAAACCGTACTATTTAACCCAAAATCATGTGCTGAGAATGGTTTGTTAAGACTAAAATGTTGTTTTGACTAACCGAAATCTTAATACCTTGGGTAAATGCCCACTACAAGGTGGTCAACCTCAAATTGTGGGAAATTATTCTGAAGTGGGAAAAAATTATGCTATCTTTACTTAAATTAGGTGTCAAAAACGGTTTGTAAATAGAAAAATCTGGTTTTGAAGTATTAATACCTTAGAAACTGAGGTAGTCCACCTTTCTCCAGGTGGAGCTGTTGGTTTGACCATTCAAAATGTTTTTCTAAAATTTGTGGTCGACCACCTTGGAGTGGGCTCCAAGCATCACTTGGAGCCATCATTTGACCCAGGGTATTTATAGTCAAATCATCATTTCGGTCTTCACAAACCGTTTTCAGCAAACAATTTTGGGTCAAATAGCATGGTTTGTTCACCCTTGCAGATGAAAACCATTTTGTGAACCAATCGACCTAGTAACCCTACACCTTCCCCAGAAGTCATGTTACCTACACCACTTTGGACTAAGAATAAATTGGATGGACTTGTGTAGTTTGATAAATGAAATGAGATGTGGTAACTCTCGAGAAGTGGTGATTGAATTACAAGTAAAATGGCCTTACATGAGTTACAAGAAAAAAAGAAGTTTTTTTCGAGAAAAAATAGGGTAAGTATAAGCAACACGGATTTCTAAAATGAGTTGCATAGGTAGTTATTCCCAGAAATATATGTCCGATAACAAATATATCCAAAAATAATAATTAGTTTTAGTACAATTCTCGTCATGAAACGCTTTCAGTCATTTTAGATTTTTGTAAAAAAACTTTTTGTTATAATGATGGATTTTCATAAAATTTTATTCGTAATGTAGGTGAGTCTAATCGGTATGACTACGGCAAAATCGATCCCCATTGCGCCGACGTCTACTGTTGATAAATCTATAATATAAATAAATTTACATACCGTATTACCTCTAATAGCTCCCCCTGCTCTAATAACTCAACAATAAAGCAGGGATTTTTTTTCCAAAATGACTGCTTTCTGAGTGTTATAAAACACATTTTTTAAATAAATTTGTGAAAAACAAGAAATTAATTTAAATAAAAAATCTCAGTACGAATGATTTGTCGTTGCAACAAAAAATCTGATTTTTGATCCCAAAATCTTATTATTCTTAAGATTTTTCTAATTTTTGAAATATTGAGTTGGGAGCCCTGTTTTAGAGCCATATTTTATCGACAACTTGGTGTTGCGATGTTAAACAAACTTGTGCAGAATTAAAAGTTGGTTTAGGACGATTAATATAAGAATTTCTCAATTTTTTTCCAAAAACACCCTAAAAATTGACATATAATAGAACGCTAATCAACCTTTTTTTGATGGTTTTTCTTTTTTCCAGATAAGGAAAGGAATTTAAAAATTTTAATATTGATGATGCTTGTCCAACTTTTAATTCTGCACAAGTTTGTCTGACATTGCAACACCAAGTTGTCGACAAAATATGGCTCTAAAACCACATTTAAAAAACACAAAACTTGGATTAATCCTTTCATGTCGATATCATCTCCTTAACCACTTTCAACCCCTCTTTAAGACTATAAAATAGAAAAAATTGTCTTCAAATTATAGGTTACCAATCTATATAAACCAATTATAGGTTACCAATATAGGTTGCCAATCCGGAAAAATGCTTTGTGAATATTAATAGCATCAATTTATCTGCTTACAGGCTAGACTGCGATGTGCTTTTTCTATTAGTACGCACAGAAAAGTTATTATTTGCACGATTGACTTCAACATCTTCGGCCATTACTTCTAGCAATTGATTCTAAATAAAAGTTGCGACCAATAAAGATATATTTGAAAATTTGCTTACTTTTGATTTCATATCAGCTTGCTCTTTGTTAGTAAGTGAAGTATGTGACCTGTTTTCAGTTTTTTGAACACTCTTAAAAACCATTATTAAAATACTGTGGATTACTTTAAATCAGGGATGGGAATCGTAATTTTTAAAAAGGATTTGGGATTTTGGGACCTCAAATCTTTTTTATGTTCGAAGTTTAACGTCACAATCTTTTTTTCGCTTGAAAATGGCAATAAGTACTGGATAAAATGACTTTTCGCCTTCAAACTAATCAAAATGTAGATTTTTCGGAAAATGTACTTGTTTCAAAAATTTTCATTCCCATCCCTGCTTTATATATAAGAAATAGCTTGGATAAGGAGGGGGGGGGTGGTCTACCAAAGTAACGCCAATTTTTGGTTACAAAGCTTGAAGACTTTGTTTAAAAAAAAATTTAAAAAAACCTTAGAAACTTTGAAGTCCTCAGTTTTCTGTTGCCTTGCATTTATTGAAGAGTTAAGCCGCAAGCCAGACTGTCTTTGAGGTTTAGATTTCTTAGAGAAAATACGCCAGTGAGCTCCATTAATTTCAGACGTTGACAACACCCAGACATCGATAGTCTTTCCTAACTGGCATTTATTCAACATGTTTGCGTTGTCAATGATGCCACCAAGATCGTCGGAGTATCCGCACACTTCATTCTCTTCGACAAAATATTCAAGAACCTTCATTCGGGTGTGTAACTGCAAAAGGTTGCTATTTTTTTCTGATTATGCTTGAGTATACTTTAATAAGTTCCTTGCTAATTGGTACTGTCTGTAGCACAGGCTTGTCTATCTTTCTTACAACCTCGAAGTCTGGAAGACTTATGCGAAACCAATCACCTACCCAAGGTTCTACTTCAAATCTGAAAATATAAACGATAAAAAATTTAGAGAAATCCATTTTTAATTTTTATAAAGTTTTGAAAACACGAGAAGTAAAACAAAAAAGTGAGAATGCTTTCACATAATTAAAGAGCATTAAAGGGGCATGTCCGTGCATTTTAAATAAAAAAGTAGGGAGCAGCAAATTTCTTTTTAGAAATAGTTAGATGAGAACGCATGTAAAATTTTTTCGAGAAAGAAAAGTACTGCTGGTTTTTCCGTTGATCTACTTTTTCCTCCGCCTTTTCTCCGTGCAACGCACGGGTATGTCCCTTTTACATGCCGAGGCCTGACTGTAAGACCAGCAGCTTCTGGTGGAGATCTTTTTATCGCTGTGGATTTTTTAAGGTTTATAAAAAGATGTGCGAGAAAAATTGTCGTATTCCGAACCCTCGCAAAATGCCTCCGAATGATGTTTTTTCGGTGCTTCTAACGCACGTGGAATGTGTTTTTATGCCGGGGAAACTTATTTTTGACAAAAAAATTTGGCCGAAATTTGACTTTTTGCCTTGGGGGACCAAGGTAAGCCACTTTATATTAAGGTATTTTACCCTGTTCGGTCACTAGGGCATGGCAAAAAGAGTCTCTTTATGGATTTTTGATCATGAGTCAAGCTCGGAATCATATCTAAGGTATGTGAGTGCGCGCATTGGAATTCTAAAACACTGTCAAATTTCAAATTCTGCTCGTGACAATAAATATTGGATTTTCGATATTTGTATGGCTGTTGTCTCTTTTCACCGTCAAAAGGTTCAAAAATTCCGTCAAATTAGTAATTTATCCCGTCAAATCCAAAAAAAAAGTTTGCCTCAAAAAATTATTCAACTTTTTGTTTTAATTTTCTAAAAATTTTTACAATAACGTTTAGCCCTGAATGTCAGCTTTTTTAACAAGCTATTAACTGATCTAATAAAATTTTAAAAACTTGCAGAAAAAGGTCTTTGAATGGATTAAATTTTTAGAAAAAGTTATTGTATTCAAGCTTTTTTATACAATTTTTTAAAATCATATCAGGTCAGCTGATAGCTTATAAAAAGCTGAAATTCAGGGCTACAAGTTGGTACAAAAAGTTCACAAAAAATAAATAATTTTTAAATAAAATGTGACAAAAATTTTCTAAAACTTTGTCTTCACTGAGAAAAACTCTTGATTCTGACACCGGATTCGTGTTCAGCGTTGTCGATTTGCTTATAAAACTGCTCTTGGAATTCCAACATTTTTTGACATTTCTTTTGCACATCTGGTCAGGATTTTATTACAATTTATTCAACCATTTATTGTCAAAATAACCGCTATTAACAGCTCTGTCTTGTGTTATATAACAAAAATTAGTTCACAACCATTTCAGATAAAGTGAAATGCATTTTCAACAAAAATTTCGTATCAAAAACAACACCTAAATCTGAAATTCACTTTTCTCGTCACCTATTTGACAAAAATGAAAAATTAAAAATGCATTGGAAAACGCATTTTTTCTTCAACAAAATAAGATCTAATAATTATCTGAATGATAATGTGATCAAAAAGCGCACATCTTTTTATAAAACCTCTTCTAGTAATTTTACTTATTTATAAAAAATGGGACTGTGGGCGAAAAGTTGCCTTTCAAAAAAAAAGATTTTCCATGAAATTCTCCACCAGAAGCTGCTGGTCTTACAGTCAGGCCTCGGTGTGTAAAAGGGGCATGCCCATGCGTTGGGTACAGTCAGGGCTTCCCGTGTTTAACATACTATCTGGTCCCATTTTAGCTTTTTAACAGTAATTAATTATACAAGGTGTTCCAAATTTGGATTGGCTAAATTATTTTATTTTTCTTATGTTTTCACTCGATCTTTTTTTATTCGAAAGGTCGGAGCTTGCAGTTTTATATTCAGAAAAAATTAGTCCAAACTACGTCATCGATTACCTGAATGAGAAGTTCCCTAGCCGCTGGATCGGACGAGGATCTCTATGCATTCAAAGCAGACACCTGCCTTCCGATAAATGCCTCAGGCTATGGTGTACAGATTCATTGATAGCTACAAAGAACTACTTTGTTGGGTACACAACAATGGCCGTAACCATGTTGAAATTCATTGATGTTTCTTTTTTGTTGTAATATGATCTTTTACCTAAAGGATCATGAAATTTGCGATTTGCGAAACATGATTTCGCGCGGAGCCACCCTAATTTTGTCAATAATGTTTTCGAATTAATTTTTCTGTTTGCATTTAAAATTTAGATTTCAGTAATTATTTAACTTCACCACTGAGTCACATAGAAAACGTGTAGAGCCATGAAAGTTGGCTAACTAGTCCGATCTGGTAGTGTCAAACAACATTGGGCTCGACTAGTTAATGGTTATATATTTTGAGAAAATTTTAAGTGCAAACAAAAATTAATTCGAGAAAATTATTGACAAAATTAGGGTGTCCTGCGCGAATTCAAATTTCACAAATTGCTGTGCGTATCAAAATAAATGTTTTATGCATATTGTAATCATTTTCTTTGGAAGGTCATATCTAGGGTAGTTACACAGTTAACTCGATTTTCAAAATTGTTCCTATTTCTTGTTTATTCTAATTTTTTCTCTTTTGAGCAGGTCACCCTACGTTTGAAAGCCTAGAATGTTGGCTACCCAATGATATAAATTTCTTGGTTTAGTTTACGAAAACGTATATGTTTTATTACAAAAGCTTTCGAATTATTTCGAACTATTATTTTCGAATTAAAAGTTCGAAAATAATTTGAAAGTGTTTGTAATAAAATATATACATTTTGTGAACTAAACCAAGAAATTTTTATACCATTGGGTAACCAACATTCTAGGCTTTCAAACGTGAGGTGACCTGCTCAAAATTTTAGAGAAAAATTAGAATAAAAACAAGAAATAAGGGCAATTTTTTTTTTGGAAAATCGAGTTAACTGTGTAACAACCCTAGTCATATCTTATCTCAAGCCCAATATTTCGGACTAATTGTTTCTTAATATAAAACCGCAAACTCAGACCTTTCGAATAAAAAAAGATCGAATGAAAACGATGAGAAAATTAAAATAATTTAGCCAATCCGAATTTGCAAAATTACTTTGAACAACCTGTACTTATATTTTCTTACCTTGATTTAGCCATTGTAAATTTTTTGTCTGGCAAATGAGTTTTTAGAACAAACAACACGACATTTTTAGATCTTGAAAGCACAACAACGGCGTCAGTCTCAGAGTATTGATTCTAAAGATTGAAATTGTTATTGCATATAAATAAGTTTACTCGCACATACGTCATTTGAAAGCAATTCACTTGTTTGTCGGTTATTCGCTTTTCGCGCTACCAATTTAGTCGTCTCAGCATCTTTTTTTGTTGATTCACTTTTGTTTACATTGATAGGCTGTGAGCAAAGACTCAGAGGCGTGTAGAAATTTAAGTTATCTTCAACTTCAGACAGAACTTCTCTTTCCTGATCTTGGTCACGAATGGTTGGAAGACCACTGGGGAGTGTGAATTTTTTGGCCTTTTTGTCATAAACAGTGACTAACGGTCGGCCGTAATCTAGTAAGTTTTCGGAGACCTCAGAGATTAAGTTAAGTGTAAGACCCCAGTCTGCCACACAAACTACATTTCTTTGCTCGTTGTAATTCCAATTGCTGACAGATAACTGAATACTTTTTCGATTACAGTTAGGCTCTTGAAACTGTTAAAACTAACTTTTAGATGTGGTTCGATGGACAACAGGGAAACATTGTTTGTGACAGACGATGTTTTGGAAATGTTAAGTGCATTCATACATCCAAATAAATCCTCCCTAGAAATATCATGGGCACAAATTCAATTCAATTCGTTTTTGGTTACTTATGTTGTTTACGAAGGCACCCTTATTTGTCTTGGTCTCTTCTGGTGTGTTTTTTAAACTTAGACAAGAGTATGCCTGTGTGTGTTAGGATGGACTCAAAAAATTGTTTTTCGAAATTCAAACAAGTAACAAAAATATATTTTAGTTTGTCCTACACGCTGGCCTAATCTTGCCCGGGGTGTCTCTATAAACAGCATAAGTACACGTATTTTTGTAAAAAACTAACATAGGTATGAAGTGGACAAAAGATCCAACATTGAAATTAGTTTTGTCGGTCAGTTGGTAATCGCACACTCCATGCTTAGGGTTGTAGATGGAGCCAGTGCCGGTCTCATTGTCTTTGCTTACAACTATACCAGTGACAGATTTCATACCATTTAAGCTGTTGCCTTGCAAAAATGCATTCTAAACAAAATTGTGATAAACACGATTTTCTCAAAAATTTTATAATAATTTTAAATAATTTAATGAGAATATTGAAAGCCGATTAAAATTGGCTTAAAAAACATACTAATTCTGACTGCAAAATAGAAACTATTGGCTGTGACTGCAACACCCATTCTGCGTTAATTTTAGCTATTTGGCGTCGAAGATCTGTGTTAGTTGAATATTTCTTACTGCAAATTGAATTATTTTATGACCAAAAAGAGTTTTGACAACTAACTAAGTAATCCAGGCCATATAAATCTGGTCTTTCTCAAACGTTATTTCTTTGTCAAAGCAACCAACACGGCCAAATCCAGGTGCAAAGCATAAGTCTTCAGACAAGAAGACAATGGGAGATCTGACCTACAAATTCCAGTTTAAGAAAAGATTAAGGTGGATCTTACTAATAGGTCCGTAAAGCTCAGAATCCAAAGGTATGTTTCGCTTTTCAAAATTGAGATTTGCCAACTGACAAGTTCAAGTTTAAATCTCGCTGCTTGAAAGTTACTAGTCTATGTGAACCATTCTAAATACAATTTGGGCCCTCAAAATTAGCTTTCTTTAAGTTTTCTTTGAGAATTAGGGCAATGAAGTATATTTTCTGTAATTTTGAGATGCTGAAAACTTTTTTGACTATTGGTTGGTTAAAAAAAATCGCCAAAACTTTTTCAATTTCTCAAACTATTTTGGACTCAAACTATGTTATATGTTCTATATTTCGTTCGTTATATGTACTCTATTTCTCAAACTTTGTTATATTTTATATTCTAATGGCTCAAAGAGATTTCACACAGAAAAAATATATAAATCACCTATCAAATTATGTGTTTTATCCTAAAAATGTTGCATATTTCTTCCATTTATTTTTATATAATCGTGTTCTTTGAAAGTATCATCTGATTTGATGATATTTTTGATAAGTTGGAAAAAATTCTTTGAATTTACCAACTTTAGGTTAATGAAAAAAATATTTGTAGATTAGTAAGTGTCATACACCACGTGTTAAATCTCTCAATTTTCTACAGTGTAAAAAACCTGAAAAGTTCCATTGATAACTCTGACACTGAAAGTGGAGCCAGTTATATTGATCTCGCCAGTTTCTTGGTTGATGTCTAGCCAGTCTCCGTGCTCTAAGTTTTGTCTAACTATATGAACTGCTTCTAGACGTTGCGACTGTTGTGTCGACGGGCTCCAGATTAGAGCGGATTCGTTGTTTTCAAAAATATGGACAATTACCCAAGGATTGCTTGATGCTGTTGACATTTTCTTCTACACTACCGTGTGGTCTAACTGAAATAGATAAGGTCAAAAAGTTTTCTATGAAAAGTTAATCGGTAAATATTGTCTCTTCAATATATGTACTCGATGACTTTTGAAATAGATTAAAACTATACTTAAAAATGTGCTGCTTGGCATTCAGTTTTAACTAGGGCTGTGCATTGAGCATAGTGATTAAAGAAAAAGTCCTATTAAAAGGGCATACCAAAGCGTTTAAAAAAGAAAAAAAGGAATTTGACATGAAAACCCGGCACCCAGACATTGTCCATTTTAAAAAGGATTTGTTGCGCGACATTGTCCATTTTTAATGGACAATGTCACGCGACAAATTCTTTTTAAAATGGACAATGTCCGGGCGCCGAAAACCTCAACTTCCCAAGTCCCCAGAAATTTATTTTTTCAAAGAAATAAAAAACGTTTTTTGCAAAGTTACTCTATGCAAATGTTCCTATTGAAAAAAAAAGAATCCTATGTACATTTGAAAAAAAATAATAATTTTCGATTTTTGCCTTAGTCCCCCTTTGGTTCAAATTTTTTGAGTAAAGTAAACTATTTCAAAGGAGCCTGAAACTTTTTTTAATAGCGTCTAAGCATGTTTTTGACACTGAAAACGATAGAAAAGGCAAACAACGAGTGGAAAAGAACTTTTGAGAAAAAAATTGACCATAATTTGACTTTTTGCCTTGGAGGACCAAGGCAAAATTGAAATAGTTTACTTTATTCAAGAATTTTGAACCAAAGGGGCCCGCGACTAAGGAGAAAATCGAAAAATTAAGTTTTTTCAAATCTGCATAGGACCTTTTCTTTTGGATAAAAGCATTTGCATAGAGTAACTTTGCAAAAAAGTTGTTCATTTCGTTAAAAAATATTTCTGGAGACTCGGAAAGTTGGGGTTTTTATGTCAAATTTTACAAAAAAAACCACCCGGCCGCCCGGCCCGGCCCGGACCTCGTTTTCAAAAGCCCGGCCCGGCCCGGCCCGGACAGTTGTCAGGCCCGGCCCGGAAAAACCCGGAAAAATTTTCTCATTCGTAATTTTCAAAAATTTTTTACAACATTATAAAGCTTTTTTAAAGATTTTTCTCTTTATGAAAATCACTCTGGTGCCTTCCTTACAGTTGTTTACAACAAAATTTTTTTCCTTCACTTTTTTATTACTCATCTTTGGCGTTGTTTTGATTTTCTTCTGGCTTTTTCTACTCATTCAAATAATGTGTGTTCTTTTCAAAGAGATGTGGAGACAAGGTGGCTCTCTAAACTACTTGTTTATCAGCTTGCCTTTAGGATACTGATCAGCTGGACCAACTGTACAACAAACTTCGCGATATTTCCTTCCCAGCGCTATAAATTAATAGTGAATAGTCTAAGAATCGTCCGCCCGTCCGCGATATGGCCTGCCTACGAAGTATGCAGCTGCAAAGAAAGTATGAAAAAGAAGCTTTGCTTTGCCATTCTGTGATGGTTATGTGCGCTAATCATGAGCTAGCTTATCGTCCAGATGCTGAAGAAAAGCCTATGCAGAGAAAGAGGAAGGTTGGTCGTCCGAAACTCGCATCTCGAGCTCTCTCATTTAGTTAAACTGTTTACCTGTTATATTGTTTCTGGTTTTGAGGAATAAATTGTGGCTTGTATGCACGTGTATTTACGGTGTTTAGAAGTAGGAATCTAAGGAAAAAAACTCCCCGAAATTCCTCTTATGTGCTAAGACCATGTTAAACTAAACGTGTAAACGGCTGCAGGACTAATAGAGAGAGGTCAGCTGTTAGAAATACACTAGACAAGAAATTTTGTGACTTGACGGTATATTTATCGATGACATTGTCAAGCTGCATACATTTGTAATGTGTGAGATGGGAAGAAATTAGGCGGAAAAAAGAGAAAATTAGGCGAAAAAAGAAGTAAATTAGGCGGAGAAAAAAGTGTTTTAGGCGGAAAAAGAAAGTGTTTTAGGCGGAAAAAAAGTAAATTAGGCGAAGAAAAAGGTATTGTCCTTTTTCATTTACTTGTTTTTGTTACATATTTGATAGAAATTTAGTAGGCACTTCAGACTAGAATTCCGAGATTTTTCGAAAAGAAAAACACAAAACTAAACATCGTTACAAAAGTGGTTTTAAAGTCACCTATTAATTAATACCTTTAAGTCACCTATCTAATTTTGAATATATTAAACATTAAAAGCATAAAAAATTTTTCATTATTGAGTCAATGATGTCTTAGTGAATAATATCTGTTATCATTGAAACAGTCTTCCTTATCAAAAATGCCATTCATAAGGTAGTATTTTTAATTGCAAGAACAAATTAATTTTCCACACTTTTTATTGTTTATTTTGTCAAGTGCTCGCGTGCCAGTTACACCACTACATAATCAACTACTCATTTAAGTCATAAATCTATTTGTAACTATGGACGTTTAAAAATATATAATAAACATCTAAAAATTGCTTAAGTTATTTACATCAATGCAAAGTACAACACTACTTGCTATATTTCTTATCTTTACAATTCGGATACTTTTTTTAACTGGTAAGCAGTAGTTTTTAAATAAGCACAGGGTGATCAAACTTTTTATTCTACATTTTTTTTGTTCATAACTTTTTTATGAGAACTTAATTTTTTTGATTGACCATATTTCTATCCTATCCATAATTTTTTAGGCTTTAAAAAAGTTATCGATGGCTCAATCGATAACATTTTGCGGAACCTGTCTAAAGGCAGATTCCTTTTTTGGTTTTTTTAATAAAGAATAGTAAAAAATATCTATATGGATTTCTATGTGTCCAACTTACAATAAAATAGTTTGTTTGTTTAATGAATAAATCATATTTTTTATTCAGTATTTTGACTTTTCACCGTATGCATCATTTTTGTAATTTTTTTGACTTTTTGCTTGAAAGACTTTTATGTCAAAAAACAAGTTTGTATTTTGCTATTTGGATTGATTTTCAAAAAAGCATAAAAATTTTTCGCGAAAAAAAAATAAATAAAAAAAGGAAAAGGGGTTCTTATCCTTTATCCCGACCCCACCCTAATTTAAAAGGGTACCGGGATAAATCTAAGGAAAAATCTAAAAATTTTGGGGACAATCTCAAAATTTTTGGGTGAAATTCCAAAATCGAAAAATCAGAATTAGTAGAGCTCGTGGAGGTTAAGAAAACACAAAAAACAGCTTTGCGAAATGTGCTCAAAGGTCCTCAAAGTCGGACGTGGGCGCTTATTAGAAAGTAGGCGCTTAATGCAGAATTTACGGTAAATGATTTCAGAAATACAGATGACTGTATGGTTGAATGAAGTAACTTTTATTTCATTAAAACCCCTAAATCTCTATATTTGAATCTTATACAATTTCATACAATGGTGTTGGATAGATCGGTAGAAAGCTGAGATTCTGCATACAAATATTTTTTTAAAAAGTCATCAAAAATTTAAAAAACATCAAAATGAATGAAAATTTCAGATTTGCAGTCATTTTTTAGAAATTCACGGTCAAAATTAAATACCGCCTAAAACTGAAATATAAAATGTTAACAATTCAGATAGGAGAGTTTTTAAAAGATTGTACTGACTATTAAATTTTCTGAATTTTTGTTTTAGCCTCAACACGAGCTCAAATCTTCGAACAACAAACAAATGTAGTTTCAAATAATTCTGATGAGTTTTTGGCTGTCTTTCAAGGGCTTGACCAGTCCAACAACATTTTACTTTATGGACATGTTCGCATGTGGACTGATTCCACTAAACAGCTTGCTTTTTTAGAAGTTATCAATATAACATGTCACATAGATTGTCCACTAACATTTCTAGTAGACCCAAGTGTAGCTCAAGTAAAAACCTCAAGTTTGTTTCTTCAAAAAAAAAGGCTATTAGAAACTTTTTTTAAATTTTCAGATGAAAAAAGTTTATATCAGTTAAAAATGCCAGAAAATGGCACAGAAAATATCTCGCTTGATGTTTCGTTTGACTATCAGGTAAATGTCAGCGCTGTATCAATACCTTTTCTTAATTGGAAGACTATTATGCCATTTGACTCACTTACTAATTGCACTATGAACACTTACACCTATTCTATTGGATATTTGAGCACATGTATTTGTGCTAATCAGCCCGGAAAAAGAGAAGACCTTTTTGAATGTCCTATAATGCAGAAAAGTGTAATAAGCAATTGTTCAGCTACGGCAGCAGGTCATTTATTTGAGCATTCCTAAAACGTTATTCTGAGAAGTGTTTGTTAATACTTCAAAAAGTATCTTTTTATAATTGTTTGAATTTCTTATAAAATAAGGCATTATTTTTCAGGACTAAAAATTTACATACCGTATTTCCTTTAATAGATAATAAACTTTTTTGGATCCCCAAAAATCGGAAAAATTGCAGGTCGATCTCGATATTTTCGGGCAAAAATTTTAAATCTAAAAAGCAGAATCAGTAGAGCTCGGAGTTAAGAAAATACAAAAAAGAACAAATCAAAAAAAAATTATGCTCCGAGATACAAACCCTCAAAGTCGAGGGGCGCGTTAATTAGAGGAAATACGGTAATTTAATCATTTCTGTTTAAAATTTAGACAAAATAGAAGGTATTTATTCCAAAGCCAAAAACCATAGCGAGACAGTGAATGCGATTGAACTGGCTAGTGATCTTAATAAAGCTGTTCGAAATGCTAGTCTGACTGATAAACAAGTCTATGAAATTTCCATAATATTAGAAAGAATAAGTGATAGCACTGAAATGGTAAATAATTTTATTTTTAATAGTTTTCATGTAAATATAGAGAAAATAGAAGATTAAAATTGTACACTGCAAAAAAATGTTATTCCAAAAATCAAAGAGAATTTTTTTTGAAAACAATAAAAACCTAGGCTACTCACGATTCATCGTAGATAAAAAAGAAATAAAAACATTTCGCTTTTATTAACCATGAATAAACGAGCTCTAGATGATTTCTCAAAATTAAACTACATTTCAAAGCCATGTTTTGAGCAGTCATTTTCCTAAGCATGTGAAATTTGAAAATATTCTGAATAAAATGCCGAGAACCTCAACTTTTCGCGAATGCTCTCCAGTTAACACATTTAATATAAAAAAATTCTAAAAGCTTTTATTTTTAAAGTTTTGCATTATTTCAAATATCAGTTTTCAAAAATTTAGTCTCGTGTTTTAAAACCAATGCTTGCTGATTATTTTTACAGATTTTTATTTGATACGATAAAATAGTCAATAATGGAATCTCAAGTTGTAGTGAAAATTAGTTTTTAGGAAGGAGGATCTAATTACTACGAGAACGTTTTTGAGATATTTGACAGTTTGCTAGACCAAAACAGATCAACTATGATAAAAAGCAACGATGAAGGCAGACATTCCACCAGTCGCATTGTCCGTTCTATGGATAAATTTTTGTCTGGAAGTAGTACCTCTTTAAGATATTTAGATGGCAAGCATCTAGGGGTGCTAAGAGATCCAACTCCTGATTGCCACAATGAACGTTCTATGTTTGGTCTAGCTGATTTCGGTGACAAATTTGGTGCTCTTGACGAAACCAATAAAAAAAGACACACCTCCATTCAACTTTCTAAACAAAGTGTATGCCGGAAGTCAAAGAATAACTCTACCAACTTGCAAAATATCAATTCAAATCCAGTTAGTTTTGTGATCTACCGATCTCAGAACTTCTACTTAGGTGATTCTGAAAATCCGTTTGTGAATGCCCGTCCATCAGAATCTAATGCACTAACAGGTGTTTCAACTAGAAAGGAAAAATGTATTCCAGGATATTTTGATGCAGATAATAGTGTAGTTATGGCCACAATTGATAGTAATGAAAGTTTGGAAATTCTAGCAACTATCAAATATTCTAAGGTAAATTTGCATTTTTTCAAATACTTAGTGCTTCTTTTAGTGAAAAAGAAAAGCTATAACTGAAATCACCTACTAAATTTCTGAATTCCCCCACTATACCAACTACACCAAATTTTCACAGACATCGTTTTATTCGGAGGTGTTTTTAGGAATATTTATCAAAGTTAGTGTTGTGACATTTTAGATAACTTTTTATGTTTACTTTTGCGTAGGATTGTCGAGTACTCCACTCGACATGATACTCGAAACTCGAAATTTTCGAGTACTCGACTCGATACTCGAAAAATTTCGAATAATACTCGATATCGACTGAATTTTGGTCGAAATTTTGGATAAAAATACAATCATTTAAAGTTAATAGGGCATGGGAAAGCCAGACTGGCATACGATTCGATACAATTGCGGTTCGATACGGCGATTCGATACATTTTGTTTTTTGTGAATTGCATCTTATTCGAGGCACATTTTGCTCACAGCAATTACACTAGCATCGCTTTTTTATAAATAGTTCTTCAATTACGATAAAAATTCATTAATATCAGTATCAAAATCTTTTACATTTTGTTCAATTTCTGCAGTGATGATCAGAAGGCAAGCCATTGCCATTCACTCATTGGAGTAAGCTGTAGAGCTCCTATCATTCGAACCACCTTCTGAACCGACTGGTTGGTTATTCGACTGCAAGGCCAATTGACTGGATCTAAAAAAAACATAAAAGCATAAAGATAAACCATAACGTTACCTTGCGGTATAACCCCTGTTTTACATGAAACGAGCACAGTTTGACTAAAACCGCAGGAAAGATTTCCGCAAACGAAGTGTATGCAGCTATTTCTGCATTGAAACTAGCGTATCGAATGGCGCTGAGAAACCCCAGTCGATCTCGTACTTAATTGAATACTCAACGTTGAAACAACAATAAATAATTACCTTGTTGCCATATCCTTTGATACAGTTCTGCTGTTTTTCCTTTTATCACAAAGTGACTAGCGGTGTCGCATAGCTTCGCCTGACCAGTCCAAGTATCCGATAAATCTGTTTGATTCCATTGTTTGAATCGCGCAACTGTTTGAATCGCGCATACTTGAACGTTCCATCCGATATTATGTGAGTGCAGGTTCTTAGAAGATCTGGTTGTGGTGGCGAAGAGAAAATGAGCATATCGTTATCTGGAACAGTACACTAGATTAAGTCACATATACTTCGCTGGATCATCTAGCCATGTTGTAGCAGAAAGATTGAACTTTAGAGAAGCCACTTTTGACTTGTCGGCATGTGATTCATTCCTGGCTTGACATCCGGAGCAACGAAAATATCCCTGTTCGACTTCATTCTTCATCGAAGTTCTTCCCGTCTTTGTCCATACATAGCAACCTCTGTCATCATCAGTATATTTAATCGGTGCAGTTCGCGGGGTTACGTTCATCGATTAACTGGACAAAAGTTCAAATCAAGATTTAGCGCTTCAACAATCTCTTAGCGTTAGTGAGATATAACCTTTTGAAAAAATCAATTTCTTGAAAAATGACCAAAATCCGAAAAAATTGGAAAAACCTGGATTTTGGTCATTTTTCAAGAAATTGATTTTTTCAAAAGGCCATATCTCACGAATTAGATTTTTAAAAATTATTCTGTAAAATAGATCTTGTATCTCTTGAACTTCGCGACAACACAGTGTTAAGAGGTTGTTGAAGCGCTAAATCTTGATTTAAACTTTTGTCCAGTTAAGCGATGAATGTAACCCCCTAAACTGCCCATTTTTGCACCTCATTTTATTAAGCACTTATACTCTTAATTTTTATCATTGTTAACAAATGATGCCTCATTGGAAAGCCCAAAGAAAGGACTTTTAAATGGTGTATTACATATGCCTTTTGAATGATAAAAAAAATTAAAAGTTTAGAAAGTTCTTCCTCTCCATGGACAATACAAAGTAAGCTCATCAAATTTGTATATAAAAAGTACAAGTGTCGGATTCAGGTTGCTTGGTGGACAAAAGATTCTGAATGGGCCAGAACTAATATTTGCAATGTTGTTTATGACAAAGAATACTTTGTAGCACAGTGTGATCACCTTACTGACTTTACTTTGCTTGTGGTAAATAACATTAGTTTGAAAATTGAAAAAGCCGCAACACTACCCTTATGTCTTAAATAAAAAGTTTTCTAAGCTTGAACCCATTGCAAATCGACGTAAATTACCCCCTTTTTTCCCACATTTAATTTTTTTTTCGTTTTCGCCGTAGAGAAATCATATATAGGGGTGAAATACTATGATTTTATTGTAATGTAAATGTAAATTAAATAGATGTAAATGTAAATTTAATGTATGTAAAAATGCAGTCAAAAGTTATGTATGATGGACAGATCTCGAGATTTCAGCCTTTTTAATTTTTTTCTATGACAGGGTATTTCTTATAAAAATTCTAATTGTTTCGGTCGGACAAATTGTTTTTTTTCTGATCACATGACGGAAAGGGCTGAACTGTACAATCCACCCAATTCTCGAAATTTGCTACAACCAGTGCTGGGCATTTCAAAAATTTTGCTTCTGCTCTTGGCTTTAAAATTTTTGCTCCTGCTCTTAGATCGGAGCGGAGAATCTCGGAGTCAAAAGCAGAGAATTTCTCAGACTGACAAAATCAGCCCAGCAATTATTATATGTCATAATTTTTACTCTTGGCTTGTTGAAGGGATTTCATCTTTTGTTAACAGCATTATTGAATTGGGGCAGTCAAACAGGTCAAAAAACGGAGGATCATTTCTGTATTCTGCTATTGTGGGCTATCAAAATTAGTGACTCAAAATCATTGATTGGTGGATTCAATTTTGATTTTGTAAAAAACAACTTGGGCTCTATATGTGTTTCATGATCTTTGTCGGCGCTAGTGAAGAATAGGGTTACAAAAATCAGCTTGGACCCCTCTGTTGTTTTATTTGTAAAAACAACAAGGGGGACCAAGCTGTTTTTTACGAAAAAACAACAGGGGGGACCAATCTGATTTTTGGAACCCTATTCTTCACTATAGCCCTCTTTGTCTTATTTTTCATATTTTATAGTTTATTTCGCCGGCAATATGTAATTTTTGACCACAGCTTGTAGTATCTGTTTTTACTTTTCTTTCTTCATTAGCTACAACACAAGAGCGGAGAATTGCCCAGCACTGCCCTCAAACGTGTTTAAAACATGTTTTCAGGTTGCGGAAAGGCATTAAGCGTTTTTTCGAGAAAAAAAAAGTTAAAATTTTGATCTATTGCTTTGGTCTCTATTGTTTCGAAGCTGACTGTTTTGAACCATTTTAGGCTTTACATTTTTAGTCTTAGGCGAGGGTAGGCCAGCGTATATTAGGACAGACTCAAATGTGTTTCCCAAACCACGAAATGGTTAAACGTTGCTAAAGTCTCTAAATTTTACTTAATTCTCAGTGTCTAATTATCTAAAAAATTAAGTCTCTAAATTTTACTTAATTCTCAGTGTCTAATTATCTAAAAAATTAAGTCTCTAAATTTTACTTAATTCTCAGTGTCTAATTATCTAAAAAATTCGAAACCATAGGGGACCAAGGATGCCAAAAAAGAATGCCAAATGCCTTTCCGCAACCTAAAAACACGTTTCAGGGCATAAAATAGAAAAAAAACCTGTCTAGGGCACTTTCGAGAATTGGGTGGATTGTACAGTCGGGCCACGGAAAGCTTATACCTGTTTGAAAGCTCTGAGTGTGCCATTGTTCAGTTGTGAAAAAAATAAACTAAAAAATAGATTGATTTTTACAAGTTCACAAGAATTCTTATCACTTTAGCTGGTCAAAAGTACGATTAAGTTTTAAACTGTAATAACATTTTCAAACTACAATGTAGCACAGAAGAAGAGCTACAAAACTCATTTTACAGAACTTTTAAAAAAAATATGAGTGTTGAAATATGGCCGTTAAAAAAAAATGACCGAAATCCAAGTTATTTAAATTTTAGGGGATTGTTTTTTTCATAATTCTATATGAATATATCTCAAGACTCATATTTTCAAAAAAAATTCTGTAAAATAAATTCTTTAGCTCCTGATATGCATTACAAATAGTGCTAAGATTTCATCACAGTAATCCTCAGAAAATCGAAATTTTAATCAAAATACTTGTGAACTTGTAAAAATTAATCTATTTTTGCCAAAAATGTGCAATTTTTAATAACCAGTGAGTAAGTTTCAAGTAAAATTTTCAGGGCTTTCGAACGATCATAAACTTTCCTTTGTGCAGATCATAAAATCTTTTGAACAAGTTCCCAAAAAAATAAAAATAAATCTCTACCATGTTTCCCACAGATACTCCTTCTAAATTCAAAATTGTCTTCTTGGCATTGTGTTTTTGACTTATTTTTTAACAGTATTTAAGCAATCTTTGACTCAGAAGGCTGCTGAGACAATAAGGGCAGTTACTTGCTTAAATGGTATGTACAAAGATTTAAGACTATGTCTGAAAATTTTAAAATAATTTTTGAAAATTGTCAAAATCTTGAAATTTTAGCCATTGCAACAACTTCTCGATTGCATTTTTATAATAAAACCGACCTTTTTGCCTCTTAAAAACCTCATTCGTGACCATAAACTAAAAATGTGCAAACTTAAAAAAAGTAATTCGGGCGAAAATGGGTTGAAATTTTCCTGCTAATTAACTACCTTAAATATACAAAAAAACTAAATTTGCATGATGAAAAAAAAGAGATTGTTATTTCAGGATGGAATGGAGATAGATCCAACTCTTTGTGATGAATGTCTTATAACTATCGGATACATTCTTAATTTTGGATCTATTTTTGCATTAATACTGCTTCACATCGTTTTTCTTTTTAATCAGTAAAAAATTGTAAAAATTAGGGTTTAAAAATACCTCATGGTCTATTTTAGTATCCCATCCTTCTATGAAAATACTTTAAAAAAAGCCAAAGCTATGTTGTTATTCAAATCGGACATTGATCTGCCACAATTCTTCTACAACTTAATGTTGAGCCTATTCTACTTGTTCTTTTTTGTGTTCTCAGATCAAGGACGATTTGGAAGTGACTTGGCCTGCAAAGTTACTGCTGCAATCACATATTGGCTGCTGCTAACGTAATTTTAGTAATTGCTTACAGTAATAAATATTACAAGTCTAAGCTTAAAAAAAAGCGTAGGACACAAATTTTTTAATCACATTGGACGAAAAACTATGCAAAAGGTTCCAATGGCTTCTGCAAATACAGTCGAACTTTTGTATAAGGACACGCAAGGGACCGACCAAACTCTGTCTTTATATCCAGGTGCATTTATATCAAGGCTCTTAAACTTATTTTTAAAATATTTGTCCTTTTTTAGGACCCCAATTTTTTTGCGTCAAAATGCCAACAAGCACTGGATAAAATGAATTTTTTTCTTTAAAAGTAGTCGAAATTTTAAAATGTCTTTTTTTTATTATAAGACCCCTGGGTACTTATTTAGTTGCACGCCCCCCCAAAAAGGTCATTTTCAGTACTGAATTTTTTTGTGCTTGTTTGAATTTTTTTCATATTATTTATGAGTTTATCAGTACAAATCAAGACACAAGAAACACTATGGAACTTCTAGAACGCTCTTATCGTCATACGTTGAGGAGTTGGTGCTGGAGAAAGAAGTACGCAGGAAATGACATTATGTTTCATCTCTGGTCCCAAATTGCTGATCAATATGTTTGAATTTAATATGCATCTCGGTTATGGTTGTCGTCGTTATTGCAACAAAAGTTGATTTTGGGTCCAAAAAACCAAACTGTTACAAAATCAAAAAATGACCTTTTGGGTTGCGCCAACTAAATAAGTACCGACCCCTACCTTATGAAGAGGTTGGACTGTACAGAAAACTGACAAAACCAACATTGAAATAGCCACAAAACAGGTGTCCTTATATAGAGTGGGTCATTTTATAAGGAATCCTTAAGACGAGAATCCCAAACTGTGAGACCAGCAGGTTCTGGCGCAGAAATTCATGGAGAATCTTTCTATAGCGGTGAATTTTTTTTTAGAATGGCGACTTTTCCGTCGAAAACCTTATTTTTTAAAAATAACTAAAATTATTGTAAACAGTTTCATAAAACGTCTGTAACTATCTTACTATATAAGCATTTACACAAGTTTTTTATACCGTTATGTAGCTGATGGAGTGGGCTTTTGAACGCATATTTAATTTTTTATATTTGCTGGGTATATCGCTTAATACATGTATTTCAAAATTAGGTCTCATTTTTTGGTCGCGGAATTTTTGTGAAATAGTGATTGTAACTCATCTTCCCCATGGTCGATTTGCTAAAAAAAATCAAGAGCATTTTTTTTTAGCAAATCGACCAAAGTGAACATGAATCTGATGTTAGAATCGATGGTTTGTCTAGCAGAAAAAAAATTATGGCAATTCGTGTTACATTTACATGTTTTTTTCGTTTCGTTTGTCATGGTTTCATTCTGAAATATCACTGCATTTGGTGCCAAAATGACCGCCACATTCTGTTCTTTTTTTTTCGTGTAGCATAAATAGTACATAACCGTTGTAGAAAAAGTTACAATCACTTTTTCACAAAAATTCCGCGACCAAAAAATGAGACCTAATTTTGAAATACATGTATTAAGCGATATACCCAGCAAATATAAAAAATTAAATATGCGTTCAAAAGCCCACTCCATCAGCTACATAACGGTATAAAAAACTTGTGTAAATGCTTATATAGTAAGATAGTTACAGACGTTTTATGTAACTGTTTACAATAATTTTGGTTATTTTTAAAAAATAAGGTTTTCGACGGAAAAGTTGCCCTTCTAAAAAGTTCACCGCTATAGAAAGATTCTAAATGAATTTCTGCGCCAGAACCTGCTTGTTTCAAGACTGTAATCACTTTCTAACCCTATGAAAATCGCAATTTCGGGTGTCCAACCAAAATTTCATAAACTGTAAGAATACAGTGGCGGAAAAAAGTTGCCGTACGGCACAAAAAATCATGTATTCTTCTCGAAAAGTGTTTTGCAGAGTATTATTCCGATGATAAAACCAAAAACATAATATACCACCTTGTGCAGAATTTAATGCTCCACAACGTGGACATTTTTGTTGGTATAAATTAATATAAATATCACGACCAATTTGACTATGATCGAAACGTCGTTGAAGTAGTAGCCGGAAAAAAGTTACCGTACGACATCGATATCAATACTTTTATTGACAACAATGCAGATAACAACATCGAAAAAGAATCTCAATACTTTCTAGAGTATCCACCAGCATCTAGAATTGCTTTGCACCGCCTTGTCATCGACTCAATTAGCTTCTGGAGGCGATCATCTGGAATGGATTCCCAAGCCCTCTCCACTGCTGCGTAAAGGTCCTCCTTCTTCTTGAATTTGCGCCCTGCGAGTAGCTTTTCCACTTCCCACCAGAGATTCTCGATTGGCTTCAAGTCAGGAGATTGCGCCGGCCACGAAAGAACATCAATGAAATATCGGTGTAACCATTCTGTGACAATGTTAGCCTTGAGCTTTGGATCGTTATCTTGTTGGAACGCCTGAAATGAATGGAACATCTTCACTCAAATACGGCCAAATTGTGTCATTTACCCAGTTCTATTCTTGATGAGCATCTTCCATCTGCTCGAAATGAGGCAACATCGTTTCCGAAAGAATTTGCTGTTACTGAAAACGGTCCATCTTGCCGTCCACCAGTCGAAGAGGTCCACGCCCGTGCCAGGAAAAGCAGCCCCATAACATAATTTTGCCTCCACAGAACATAACCGTGCCTTTGGTATATTTTGGATCGAATCTTTTGTTGGATCGAATCTTTTACGAACGTACCTAAAAAAGTCAATAAATTTTTGGCAAAGTTCTCATTGTATACCACTTGCTATCACTTGAAGCAATATTAAATTTTGATGCGTCTGACCAAAGCATACCCTTCCAGTCTTCGATCGTCCAGTTCTGATGATCCTGAGCAAATTGCAGACGCTCCTTGACATTCTTTCGCGAGATGAACGGCTTCTTAAGTGGACGTCGACTGAACAGACCTTCCTAAATACATTCTTGAGAAAGAGTACCTCCATCAACCGATTCTGAACAGTCCTCGCAGTAATGGTGTCTAGCTTGAGTTCTTCCCGGATCTCTGGAGCTGTCAATTTTGGATTTTCCCTGGTCTTTCGCACAATCATTCGATCCATCCTTAATAGTAAAAAAAATCCCATTAATCAACTTCAGAACGATACATAGCAGTTGTCTTCCTAGTGACGACAATCCTTCTTGCGAGCTTTCGCGTGCTTTCGCCGGTTGTAGGCATCGACAACGGACTGTTTGGGAATTCTTAAATGTTCAGCAATCCTAGCAAAGCTCCAACACTTATCTGTATCATGTAGACGCACAATGAGCGTTTCCGTAACCGTATCCACCAATTTAGGGCGCATCTAAAAAGATATCGGATGTTCGTACGGTAACTTTTTTTCCGGCTACTATTTCAACGACGTTTCGATCATAGTGAAATTGGTCGTGATATTTATATTAATTTATACCAACAAAAATGTCCACGTTGTGGAGCATTAAATTCTGCACAAGGTGGTATATTATGTTTTTGGTTTTATCATCGGAATAATACTCTGCAAAACACTTTTCGAGAAGAATACATGATTTTTTGTGCCGTACGGCAACTTTTTTCCGCCACTGTATTCTTACAGTTTATGAAATTTTGGTTGGACACCCGAAATTGCGATTTTCATAGGGTTAGAAAGTGATTACAGTCTTGAAACAAGCAGGTTCTGGCGCAGAAATTCATTTAGAATCTTTCTATAGCGGTGAACTTTTTAGAAGGGCAACTTTTCCGTCGAAAACCTTATTTTTTAAAAATAACCAAAATTATTGTAAACAGTTACATAAAACGTCTGTAACTATCTTACTATATAAGCATTTACACAAGTTTTTTATACCGTTATGTAGCTGAGGGAGTGGGCTTTTGAACGCATATTTAATTTTTTATATTTGCTGGGTATATCGCTTAATACATGTATTTCAAAATTAGGTCTCATTTTTTGGTCGCGGAATTTTTGTGAAAAAGTGATTGTAACTTTTTCTACAACGGTTATGTACTATTTATGCTACACGAAAAAAAAAGAACAGAATGTGGCGGTCATTTTGGCACCAAATGCAGTGATATTTCAGAATGAAACCATGACAAACGAAACGAAAAAAACATGTAAATGTAACACGAATTGCCATAATTTTTTTTCTGCTAGACAAACCATCGATTCTAACATCAGATTCATGTTCACTTTGGTCGATTTGCTAAAAAAAAATGCTCTTGATTTTTTTTTAGCAAATCGACCATGGGGAAGATGAGTTACAATCACTATTTCACAAAAATTCCGCGACCAAAAAATGAGACCTAATTTTGAAATACATGTATTAAGCGATATACCCAGCAAATATAAAAAATTAAATATGCGTTCAAAAGCCCACTCCATCAGCTACATAACGGTATAAAAAACTTGTGTAAATGCTTATATAGTAAGATAGTTACAGACGTTTTATGTAACTGTTTACAATAATTTTGGTTATTTTTAAAAAATAAGGTTTTCGACGGAAAAGTTGCCCTTCTAAAAAGTTCACCGCTATAGAAAGATTCTAAATGAATTTCTGCGCCAGAACCTGCTTGTTTCAAGACTGTAATCACTTTCTAACCCTATGAAAATCGCAATTTCGGGTGTCCAACCAAAATTTCATAAACTGTAAGAATACAGTGGCGGAAAAAAGTTGCCGTACGGCACAAAAAATCATGTATTCTTCTCGAAAAGTGTTTTGCAGAGTATTATTCCGATGATAAAACCAAAAACATAATATACCACCTTGTGCAGAATTTAATGCTCCACAACGTGGACATTTTTGTTGGTATAAATTAATATAAATATCACGACCAATTTCACTATGATCGAAACGTCGTTGAAATAGTAGCCGGAAAAAAAGTTACCGTACGAACATCCGATATCTTTTTAGATGCGCCCTAAATTGGTGGATACGGTTACGGAAACGCTCATTGTGCGTCTACATGATACAGATAAGTGTTGGAGCTTTGCTAGGATTGCTGAACATTTAAGAATTCCCAAACAGTCCGTTGTCGATGCCTACAACCGGCGAAAGCACGCGAAAGCTCGCAAGAAGGATTGTCGTCACTAGGAAGACAACTGCTATGTATCGTTCTGAAGTTGATTAATGGGATTTTTTTTACTATTAAGGATGGATCGAATGATTGTGCGAAAGACCAGGGAAAATCCAAAATTGACAGCTCCAGAGATCCGGGAAGAACTCAAGCTAGACACCATTACTGCGAGGACTGTTCAGAATCGGTTGATGGAGGTACTCTTTCTCAAGAATGTATTTAGGAAGGTCTGTTCAGTCGACGTCCACTTAAGAAGCCGTTCATCTCGCGAAAGAATGTCAAGGAGCGTCTGCAATTTGCTCAGGATCATCAGAACTGGACGATCGAAGACTGGAAGGGTATGCTTTGGTCAGACGCATCAAAATTTAATATTGCTTCAAGTGATAGCAAGTGGTATACAATGAGAACTTTGCCAAAAATTTATTGACTTTTTTAGGTACGTTCGTAAAAGATTCGATCCAACAAAAGATTCGATCCAAAATATACCAAAGGCACGGTTATGTTCTGTGGAGGCAAAATTATGTTATGGGGCTGCTTTTCCTGGCACGGGCGTGGACCTCTTCGACTGGTGGACGGCAAGATGGACCGTTTTCAGTAACAGCAAATTCTTTCGGAAACGATGTTGCCTCATTTCGAGCAGATGGAAGATGCTCATCAAGAATAGAACTGGGTAAATGACACAATTTGGCCGTATTTGAGTGAAGATGTTCCATTCATTTCAGGCGTTCCAACAAGATAACGATCCAAAGCTCAAGGCTAACATTGTCACAGAATGGTTACACCGATATTTCATTGATGTTCTTTCGTGGCCGGCGCAATCTCCTGACTTGAAGCCAATCGAGAATCTCTGGTGGGAAGTGGAAAAGCTACTCGCAGGGCGCAAATTCAAGAAGAAGGAGGACCTTTACGCAGCAGTGGAGAGGGCTTGGGAATCCATTCCAGATGATCGCCTCCAGAAGCTAATTGAGTCGATGACAAGGCGGTGCAAAGCAATTCTAGATGCTGGTGGATACTCTAGAAAGTATTGAGATTCTTTTTCGATGTTGTTATCTGCATTGTTGTCAATAAAAGTATTGATATCGATGTCGTACGGTAACTTTTTTCCGGCTACTACTTCAACGACGTTTCGATCATAGTCAAATTGGTCGTGATATTTATATTAATTTATACCAACAAAAATGTCCACGTTGTGGAGCATTAAATTCTGCACAAGGTGGTATATTTTGTTTTTAATTTTATCATCGGAATAATACTCTGCAAAACGCTTTTCGAGAAGAATACACGATTTTTTGTGCCGTACGGTAACTTTTTTCCGCCACTGCATAAGGTTAGTAAGTGACAGAAAAGTAGCTAATGTATGCTAATCTTGAATCAAAAAACTTAATTACTTTGTTTTATAAATACTTTTAAACTAAATAAATTTTATAAATATTGCAGATGTATCCTGCTTTCTATTTTTCAAGCCCTGCGCATTTTAAAAATATTTGTATGGACGGTTACTTTAGGTAATTACACCGTTTCTAATGCTTGTTTAAATTAAAAATTTTAGAGAGGATAGCTATTTTTTTAACTAGTCCAGCAACAATATACATTAGTTCCTTTTGTAAGCTCGTTTTTACAATATTTTTATCAAAATAGTACTTAGGTGCACCCACACTTCTTTGCTCTGCTTTAGCTGTGTTTATCAGTGACTTTTTCAGTAGAAATGATGAATTGCAAGTTTTTTTTTACTTGGATATTTTGTTCTCGATTGAAAAAAAATATTTTAATTCATTTAGTTGCTGGATTCGTCCAGACTATGTGTGGTTTGCAGTCGTCTTACCACTTACTCTGCTAATTTTAAATGGTGTAATTTCGATTTCTATTATTTCTATTCGTCTGTTTCCTAACTTGTTTGTATTCCAAAAAGTGCTTCGGACAGGGTAAATGTCTTTGGTTTATGTAGGCATGCTCATACACTATAATGAATTTATTGCCAGAAAATTTAAAAAAATACACTTCTAACACTTTAGATCCAAAATCATGGCTAAAGGCACAAAAAAGCAGACCAAGGAGAAGCTGATAGCTATATTTTTGTTGCAGTTCATATTAGGCATGCCTTGGGTAATTTTTGAAGTTTCAAAATCTTTAAACAAACATAATTTGCAGATATTTATGTACGCCACATTATTTGCACCACAAGTTACTATGTGGCACTACCTGTTTACCATAGTAAATAGCTCGCAAGGCATTGTCCTATTCTTGCTTTTTGTGCACAAACAGATACAACTGCATAGAAGACAAGCTAATAAGACTCAAACCGGTGGCTGGAGATAACATATAAGCAAGCAATTTCTTTTTTGGAATGTGTAATTTGTAATGAACACTTAAATTTTTAGAATTTTTAATTGTCACTTTATGTTAATAAATCCTTCGCAGATTTATCATACACTCCCTGTACATTATTTATTATATCACAGGCCGCTTTTAAAATCTTCAAAATCTAAACAAAGTTTTTTTGATACCGCACAGTGGTTATCGGTGGTCATTAGAGTTGAGTTTGGTTGAGCTTCTACAGGGTGCGTAAAAAGTTCTGACAACTTTTTTAAACTCAAAATTTTTAACCATATTTCGTTTTATGAGTAAAAACGGTTTTACCAGTTTTTTTCTACGTTAAATTCCATTCAAGATAGTTGTTTTACTTTTTTTGTTTTTCCAGAAATCATGGCACCCAACGATCAGCGAATTGAAGTAGTGCGAATGCGTCAAAGAGGGAAGACTATCACGGAAATTGCAAGGGAACTTCATTTGGACAAGAGCAATGTGCATCGAATTCTGAAGCGCTTCAATGAGCTGGGGACTTACGAAGATCGTGAAAGAAGCGGAAGACCAAGAAGTGCAAGGACTGCTCCTATCATTCGCCGTATCAAAGAGAAGATCCGTCACAAGCCGAAGAGATCAAAGAGACAAATGGCAAGAGTCGAAGGAATCAGCGAAGGGAGTGTCCGAAACATTGTGAAGCAAGATCTCAAAAGCTACTCGTACAAGCTCCAAGAAGCGCAGCATTTGGACGAGAACAAGAAAAAGATTCGTAAAGAGAGGTTAGGGATTCAGTTTTGGTTTTTGATTTGAACAAAATGTTTCAGGTGTCAAACGCTTCTTCGACGGTTCCAGCGTGGTTCGCACAAATCGATCGTGTTTTCGGATGAAAAGCTTTTTGTCGTGGAAGAAAAGTTCAACAAGCAGAACGTGCGGATCATTGCAAAGGACATCGGCGAGGCAAGCGCAAAAGGAAGAATCGTTGGCAGAATCGCTCATCCGAAATCGGTCATGGTCTGGGCGGGGATAACGTCGACTGGAAAGACTCCTCTGGTGTTCGTCGAAGAAGGCGTCAAAGTGAATGGAGCCAATTATCGTGAAAAAATCCTGGAAGAAGCGCTGCTGCCGTGGGCAAGAAGACATTTTCGATGTCGTCACTGGTGTTTTCAGCAGGTTTGTTTTTCAATTCCTTTCTTTCATCTCGTTTCAGGATTCTGCTGCTGCGCACAAGGCTCATGAGACTCAAGCGTGGTGCCGTAACAATTTGCCGGAATTCATTGATGTGAAGCAGTGGCCGCCATACAGTCCTGATCTCAATCCGCTCGACTACTCAATCTGGGGTATTCTGGAAGCAAAAGTGAACAACAGACGCCGTAGGGGAATCGCTCAATTCAAGACCGCACTGCAAGAAGCATGGGAAGAAATCGTGGGAAGAAAGTGCTCGCCTCGGTGGTGGATAATTGGTGAAGAAGATTGAATGCCTGTGTCCAAGCAAATGGCGGCTATATTGAAAAGTGATGCAGCTATCTTGTTCAAAATTCTTCGCTCTTGCTCGTGGTGTTATTTGTTTTTTGATGTTTTGTTACAAACAATAAAAGTTTTGAGTTTAAAAAAGTTGTCAGAACTTTTTACGCACCCTGTAGATGGAAAATAAATTTGTTGTTTGGTTTTTGGATAACATTTTTGCATTGAAGTTTTAGTACGGGGTGAGGCCATACTGGTTGTCCAAAAGCGTTATGATTTTTTCAGTTGATAGTTGGATAGTTTTTTTAATTGTTTTAGTAAAATTTATAAACTCAATTTACTATCTGAAAGCCAGAAAAATTCTACCCAAAATGCTGTTTCCTTTTATTTGTAGCAAAGTTTTGAAAGGATAAGCCCTATAAAACAGAAAATATCAAATTTTTTACATTTTTATTTAAAAGTTTTACTTGAACAATAATGAAATGAAATAAATTTCTTTAGTTTTTTTTAGAATTTTTCCTACAAAATTTGATAATTAGTAAAAAGTTTGAAAGCCGAAAATTGTACGCTCATTCTATTGATGTCTGGAGAGGAACCCCATCCATTAATTCGAACTGCTGTAATTTTCGTTTGCATAAATGTTTTCGTTGATACAATCTTTTATATGAAGGTCATTTGCTGGTGTAATCATCGTATATTTTCTCTGGCAGTGTCTTTATTTGTTAATATTTTCGAGACACCTTAACATTTGACAAACATACTTCACTTTTTCCATAAATACTTATTCCTGTATTTCAATTTAATGGAAAAACTTGACCAACACCTGCAAAGTTTTGCCAAAAGCAAGGTTTTTTAAATAATTTTTGATAGTAAATGTAATATATATTGTCAAGGATGACGAGCACGACTTGCAAGTTTTCCGAAGGTATTTTTCACACTTTACAACTTCGTTAAATTAAACAAAATTAAACAGGTTGTATCAACAGTTCTTGGATGAACCAGCTACAATCGACTGGAGCCAAATGAGTCTGCCAAAGCCGGAAGTGCAGATCAACTACGAGTCTTTGCCTCCTAATGACTTGGAAAATGCTAAGGATGTGCTAAATCGTCTGGCTGTAGTCAAATTAAATGGTGGACTAGGTACTACCATGGGCTGCAAAGGACCTAAGTCTTTGATTGTTGTTAAGGATGGACTTTCTTTTTTGGATTTTTCTTTGCTACAAAATAAGGTAGGCACTATTTTATAAGTAAATATTTAATATTAGTTTGTGAACGGTTAGAAACTCAATGAGAAGTACAGCACATCCGTTCCATTGCTTTTGATGAACTCTTTTAATACAGAACTAGAGACCACTCAAGCCCTAGCTTCCAAACCAGAAGATTTAAAGCGAAATGTTCGACAATTTACACAGAGGTTTTTTCTTTTAACATGTAAAACACCTCCAAATGAACTTTAGTTTTTTTTCTGACTCACGATTAACACCCACTTAGCCTGAGTCAGTTTGCCTGTCAATAAGTGTACGTCAATAACTGCGAAACTTCTCGTATGATATACGAGAAGTTCTACATTTTTTACATTTTAAGTTTTTGCCCATGGACCAAAGCGATTTTCAAATGCTTAAAAAGCATAAAAATACACCGCAAAAAAGTTTTGAAAACTAATATGTTTGGCTCTAATTTATAAACCTTTGATTTGCAAATTATATTGTTTTTTTAAAGATGTAGACTATTTAGTCGATGCACTAGAATTTTCGCTGATACTTTATTGCCAGTGCCCACTCATTCAGCAGATAGACTAGAAGATGGGTAATAAAGGATATGGATATGCATAATTAGAAAGCTACTCTATTATGTTAATTTAGATGGTATCCACCTGGCCACGGAAATGTGTTTGAGGTATTTTCCGAAAATAAATAAAATCTTATTAAGAAGATTTCAGTCGATGTCACACACTGGTATTCTGGACCAACTACTAGCAGAGGGCAGAGACATTGCTTTTTTCTCCAATATAGACAATACTGGGGCTTGTGTCGACTTAAGGATCGCCAGAGCAATGTGCGGTCAGTTATTGGTTAATTTTAAATATTTTTAGTGCTCAGAAAATTTGAGATAATAGGCTTGAGCAAAATTTACACAATTGTTTGATAATTGTAGACCGTCATAATTGGTTCTGTCAAAAACAAATGAAGTGTTGAATTTGTTTTTGACAGAACAGTTTTATTTAGACGGCTTGGCGGACTACATAATGGAAGTTACACCGAAAACAGTTACCGATATTAAGGTTTTTCATTTATACAAGGAAATGAACAAAAAAGCTATTTTTAGGGAGGCACACTAATTGAAATTAACGGCTCTCTAATGCACTTAGAAATGCCACAAGTTCCTCAAGACAAAATTGGAGAATTCTGCTCTCTCAACACCTTTAAGCAAGTGAATACAGCAAATATAATAGCCAATTATCTGTGTTGTTTCTAGAATGTTCAACACCAACAATATTTGGGTCAATCTGCGAGCTGTCAAAGCCAAACTAGCTAGCATGAAAATGGAAATATTGGCTAATAAAAAAGTTAAAAAACAATACTTGTAATCTTTAGTCTCATTTGTTTGCAGAAACTTATGGATGGCAAAGAAGTCATCCAGCTAGAGACTTCTAGTAATAAAATCAATTACAGTTTGTAGACATAAAAAACTTTTAAATTTTAGTTGGAGGAGCCATCCGCAATTTTGAAAAGGCTTCAAGTTTACATGTTGGTCGGCATCGTTTTCTGCCAGTCAAGCAAGTTTCTTTAGTTTGAATTATTTCCTAAGTTGACAAATAAATTAATTTTAATATACATGGTTTGGGAATGTTTACCTTTTTCACTATTTCAAATGGTTTTTTGTAAGATTTTAAAGCACAAATACAGTTTACTCTCGACAAAGCAGCATCCCGAAAAGTTCACTCTTTTCAACTCATTTTTTGACTGATCAGGTCGAAAATTTCGATTTTACCTGTGTTTTCTGAAAATAAAATCACTAATAGAAAATAAAATCAGTGAAATCAGTACCTACCGTAAATACTCTAATAAACGGCCCCCCTACAGTTAACTATTTTCAAATTTGTTTTGCTTTTTTAACCTAACATTTTTTATTTTTTAAAACGTACGACAATTTATTATGTAAATCTTTCCAAACTCTACAAAATGAGTGGTCGTTCGTTTTAAAAAATAAACAATGTTGGGGTTAAAAACGCAAAACAAATTTGAAAATAGTTAACTGTAGGGGGCGTTTATTAGAGTATCTACGGTATTTTTTAAAAGAGAGGCGTTATATCGAGAAACCCGAGTTTCTTTTGGTAAAACATGATAAAATTTTCAGAGATGACTGGTAAAATCAAACTATATCAAAAAATTTTTTCTGCATTTTTTAAAAGCTTTCAGTTAAAAGTTTCCGAATTTTCAGGTCTACACAGGAGTTATTAGCAATAATGAGGTTAGCCTAAATAATTTCTATACTTTTTTAACACTTGAAGGGCTGTTTGTATTTATGCGAGCGTTTTGTTCAGAATTTCACGCTGAACTAGATAGGAGAAGAAAATTCTCTGAAAAAGTGCTCTAACCATGGAACTTTCAGGGGTTGGTTGTTAAAAATCTCACAGTTTTGAGTTGTTTCAGTTATCTTTATTTGTATTTGCGATCGATGAGTGACGCTCAAATTTTTATACTTTTGTAGTAGTTTCTAAGGTAAATCGGGGTGGCTGAACACGATGCGCACATCAGAATTAGCAATTTTTCTTCAAAATTTGCAATTTTTCAGCATATCGATTTTAGGCCGATTTTTAGGGTTTCCAACTTTCAATGCTCCGTTGCTCAATTTTTTTAACTCTTTTTAATTATGTAAATAAGAGAAAACTACAGAGTCTCCTTTTTCGTTTGAGTATAGTGTCCATAATTTAAAAAGATTAAATATGAAGGACAACAACCGTCTACAAACTATCAAATACAAAAAATTTATACCAAATTATGGTCGAAATTTAAAATTTTTTCTATTTTAAGGTCATGGGTTCAAAGACTAACGGCAGCAAACATCATTTTTCTTTATAAATAGTTATAAAAAGAGGTTATAAAGGGAGCAGTACATCTCAGGAAGGGAAGATAACTACCGTGTACCCAGCCTGAAAAAGTATTTAACTGATGAATCCGAAAATGCCTTTTTACCGAGGTAGTGTCCGGGTGGAAGTAATCAGGTGTTACATAGGTGGTGGTTCCCATATGGTGTTATCCAAATAGTGGTACACGGGTATCTAGGTCGTGGTACTCAGGTAATAACGGGTGTCCCATAAGTCTTTTGCGGACTTTAAAGCTTATTTTTAATAACAATTTTTATTTCAGAAAAAATTTCTAAATATACAGATGTGTAGCCCATTCGCTCCTCTTTCGAATGATATGTAAACTTATTCTATTCACCAAACATATGTTTGTACTTTTGCAAAAAAGAACAAAGAGAAGAAGAATAATTTTGGGAGGCTTTAATTACTTTTTACTTTTTGTTTCTCATTTTGCTAGGATGTTTGACTTAAGCTTATTTAGAAAACACACAAACTGTTTTGAGCATGGGAGATTTGAGACCAGCCATGGTGCAAAAGCAAAGCGTCTGGAGCCAACCCAAACCAACGAACCGAACCCAAAATTGGATTGCTGAAAACTTCTCCGATTTCATTATGGACTCCCATTGGGGTAACAATCCAACCATTGTGGGTGAGTCACCGTTTATTTTTCAGCACTTGATCGTAACAGAAAACGCAGAAACTGCACATCAATTTGACACCGAAACAAGACAAAAAGACCTAAGAGAAAGTAGTTCAAAAATTAACAATTTTTTTGCCTCGGCTTTTCACTGGTTATTTCAAATTCGCGGCTTTTGTGGCGTTCTGTATTTTCCTGTTTTTTGCGACTCGTTTGAGCCTGTTTCAACGTTAGCTGGCCTAAATTTACGAAAATTAAACATTATGTCGAAAAATACAAGAGAATACAGAACGCCACAAAGGCGTGATTTTGGAAAAACCTGGAAAAAATCGATTTTTGAACTACTTTCTGTTACAATCAAGTGCTGAAAAATAAACGGTGATATCAAAGATTTTGTGATGCTTATAAAAAAGAACTAAATTTTTTATTCCATAGAATTTTCGAAAACTGTTTATTTTTTGCATGCTATACGGTCACCAACATAGTTGCACGGGCGCCGGCGCCGATTTTCAAAAAACCCGGCGCCAGTTTTTTTTAGCAAATTTGCATACCTTTTTAGTAAGCCATCTTTTTCCATTTTATTATTGATTTTTGCTGGGAGTGAAATGATTTATTCTTTTTAGGGAATATAGTTGACCAACAAATTGCAAATTTGTTCCAAGAAATTGAAGGAGTTTCAGCCATTGCAACTGATACATAAAAATTTCAGAATAAGAGAAACAGAGCAACTAACAGTAATTTTTTTTTCGCCACATTTCCTAGTGTTAGATTGATGAAATAAAATTGTTATTTTTACAAAAAAACTCTTATTAAGTTACTTATTTATTTTTTCAGCGCCCGGCGCCAAAAAAATTGGCGCCACATTGTGCGCTCGGCGCCCATTTTTAGAAACCCCGGCGTCCGTGCCGGCGCCAAGATTTTTTTTGCGTGCAACTATGGTCACCAACCCGAGTAAATTTGTATTTATCTGAAAGCTCGTTGAATTCTGCACCAGATAGGGGTTTCAGCTGCGAAAAGTTGTTCTTGTATAAAGAAATGCAAACAAATAACTGAAACAACTAAAAACTGCGAGATTTTCAACAACCAATCCCTGAAGGTTCATGGTCAGAGCACTTTTTCAGAGAATTTTTTTCTCCTATCTAGTTCAGCGTGAAATTCTGAACAAAACGCTCGCATAAATACAAACAGCCTTTTAGGTGTTAAATATTGTCAGCCGATGCTTTTTCGAATACAATATAGCATTTTTCCAGCAACTGTTACTTCGTGGACCCTGAAGACTTCGTAGTAAAACTAGCTGCTGAACGCCAATCCATCAGACCTATTGTTCAATTATCGCCTGAATTTAGTTCTGTTGACAAATTTCTTGATCGTTTCAAAAGCATACCCGACTTATCTCAGCTAATTTCTCTAAAAATTAGCGGTGATGTTTGGTTTGGAGAGAACACAAAACTCATTGTAATATTTCTTATTTATTGCGAACAGTCAATTTTCACTAATTTAGTACTTTAAACTAACACTAAAAAGCAAAGATGTCGGTTGCAGAAACAAAAAATAACAGTAAAAAAATAATTCAAAAGCTTCTAGTTTTATTTTAACTGCTGTTAGTAAATTTGGTGTACGTAAGGTTTTTTCTAAGCCAAGTTATCTAAGGATATTTACTTTTTAAACCAGTAAAAAGCAGTCCTTAACCGGCGCAAGTTACCTAGGAAGTACAGGGTGTTTCAGAAATTTGCTGGTTTTGAAATGGCTATAACTTTTTTACATGGCGTTTTTCGAAATTCTGTTTTTGTCAATCTATTTTTCTGGCCGACAATATTTTTTGGTGTATATTGTGAAAAACCGATTTTCGCTCGGTCCCGTTTTGGTCCTGGGCTGTGGATGGCCTCTGGATGGTCAAGGCTCGAACCTCAGGGTGACCAAGCAAAGGTCGTGTTTTTGATATTATATAGCGAAAATAGCAAAAAATATTGTCTGCGAGAAATTGGCGAAAGATTGGCGAAAAAAGAATTTCGAAAAATGACCTACAAAAAAGTTATGGCCATTTCAAAATCAGCGAATTTCTCGAAACAGCCTGTAGATTGCAGAAATAGTGGTTTAGTGAAGGTTGGCTGAGCCAACTTGGCTTTACTTGCATATTTTGCAATTAATTTTATCGTTTAGGGTAATTGCTGCATAAGTGCTGAAAAAGGAGAATCCCTGCACATTGGAAGTGGTGCTATTATCCAGGGAGATGCCTAAAAGTACAAAAACATGATTTCGTTGTTGATGATTAACCATCTTTTTTATCTTATTTATTGTTTGCATACAAATATTGTTGCAATTGCTGCCGCAAGTTTGCTAAATGCCTTCAAATAATCTTTTTACTCTGAATTTCTATTCTGACAATGTGAATAAACAAAATTTGCGAGCTTTCCGTAGTCAACTTAAACTTACAAATCTAAGTCTTTTAATACAACTACAAAGTCTTTTAATCCTCCGCGCGGGATTAATTTTGAACACCCCTCGGGGGTTGGGGATTGATAGAGGGAGGGCGATTATATTTCAACCTCTTCGGCACCGAAGGCGCCCGAAAATGTTGAAAAGTTTTATTTAAAAAACTGTAATTCTAATTTATGTAATTTGAACACTTCACCTACATTTTTGTCCCGCTTGTACGGGACGTCTCACTTTTCGCTCAGTTATCCTTAGTTTTATTTCTTCCATTTCCAGAAATCGACTATGCGTTTGAAAAGCCACTTCAGTGGCTCTATCCTAGAATACGATTTTTTCAAATTTTCATAATATGCTGTTAATGTTGAAAATCAATAAAAATGATAGATTTGATATGATTTTACAGCACCCAATGTTAAATAACCCGATTTCGACCGGTGTACAAAAATACGAAAAAAATATTTCACCATATAAGTTATTAACCGAAACTTTGTCAACTTTCATGCGGTACAATGAAGAAATTGACCTTCGTGATGTAAATGTGAACGTCCGAGTTTTGAATATACTGAACGGACAAAGAAGTGACCAAATATTGAATATTTCCGAGGCTATTTTAAGTAAACATTCAATTTTTCAAATTGTAAATGATGATAAATTTTGTTTACCTCGATCTATAATTGTAGCGTTAACATTTGCGACTCAAAATGCTAGTGTAAAAACATATTTTCTGATCTTGTTATACTACTATCCTTGTTATACTCGAAATTACCGAATCTCGATTAAAATACATTCGAGATTGTCGAGAAAATATGCAAAAAAAAATTGCCACTGACTTATTAAAGCTATGTAATATCGAAATAGGCAATTTTCTGGGCTCGCTGGATGACATAAAAATGATTGAAAAACAGTTAAATATCCAAATAAACGTTGTTTGTGCCGAAAATTTTCACAACATCATATACTCGGGTACTCAAAAAGAAGTCATGTTTTATTTATATAAAGTAAAAAATCATTTTCACACTATCAAAAGTATGACTGGTTTTCAAGGTTCTAGCTTTTTTTTGTCATATTCATAAAGTAAAAAGTAGCAATTTGAATAGTTGTGCAAAATGTTAACAACTTTGCAAAACATGTTTCAAGAATCATAAAAATACTGAAAAAGAGTGGTTTGAGTGTGATAACTGTTCTCGCTACGTTCCGAATAATATTTGCTTTAAAAATCACAAAGAAATTGTGTGTGAAACAGTTTGGAAGTGTAAAAGTTGCAAAAAACTTGTAAAATGGGACTTTAAAACTCCACAAACACACATTTGTGGTCACAAAACATGTGAAAATTGTGCTAAATATGTGGATTATGACTAGAGACGGAAACGGGACGGGGTCCCGCACGGGACCCCGTCCCGTCCCGCACGATTTTCGGCTAAAATCCCGTCCCGCAATCCCGCCCGCACCATTTTGAAATCACGCAATCCCGTCCCGTTTTTCGACTTAATCCCGCATGCCATTTTGTTATTTTTTACAGCAAATTTTTGTTACAAAATGGAACGTTTTTCCCGTTTACCGTATTTTCTCTATTAAGTCCCCCCTCTCTAATAACTTCCCCCGTATCGACCCGATATCAAAACCTAAAGAAAAAACTTTGCAAAGTTTTTCGCGTTTTCTTTATCACCACGATCTTAGTCGATTCCACTTTTTAGATTTCAGTTGAACACCCAAAAATCTCAAAATCGAAGATTTTCAGATTTTTCAAGGGTTGAACAATGACTTTCCGGGGACTTACTACAGAAAAAACGGTATTTATTGCTTGTTTTTAGATGAGTGCAATATGGAAAATCCGACTGTTCACAAAGTTGTCGGCAACTGAAGCAAAGTGTGGTGCGTGCGAGCGAACAATTCAGATGACCGATCGAAGTACAAAAGGGCTCTTTACACATGCCAGGACTCACGAAGCATTTGCAAATAAGCTCAGGGAAGTTGAAAAGAACAAAGCGTCGCAAAAAAACTCGATGGATCCTTTTGTCAAGATTGTTCCACAAGGTTTGTGACAGTTTATATTTTTGAAGCGTTCCTTATTGTGGTTGTCAACAAATATTATATGTTATATGTTTTCCCGCAAATCAAAAAAATCCCGCACGTAGGGTGCGGGATCCCGCCCGAAATTTTTTGGAACCCCGCAATCCCGTCCCGCAAAAATTTTGGCCGAAAATCCCGTCCCGTTATCCCGCCCGCACGTCTTTTTCCATCTCTAATGATGACCAAAGCGGGAATTCAAAAAATCTTCAGAAAAGTATTTGTTTTTTGACTTTGAGTGTCATCAACACACAAATATACATGCTGTAAATCACGCTAACGTTAAGGATTTTTAAGAAAAAAAACGTCAGAATTTTCAAATATTGAAGATTTTTGCAAATTTAAAAGAAAAACATAGAAATTACACGGCTTTCGCGCATAATTCAAAAGGTCTATGACTCAATTTTTTTTCATCCATTGCTTCTTGACATTTTGAATAGATTTTGACTTAAAATTTAAAATTTTTTTAGAAAAATGTGCTTTCGAAAAGGAGAACTCTTTTTAAAGCATACAGATCGTAGCCCTGTTTTAAAATTTTTCTTCTTGTGAATTGCTGCTTGTTTTTTAAAAGAAACTTCTTTCAAATGCTCTTTCTTGATTTTTTTAGTTAAAAAATTTTTATGCGAAAAAAGTGTTTGCTTACTCACACTATGACCTTGTAGACAAGATCGCAAGGGCCGACAAAGTTGACATATAAGACAGTATATTAGGCCTACGGAGATCAAGAGATAATTAGTTCTTTTCTAACTTGTACTGCGCAGCCATTAAAAAATTTTGAAGTCTTTTTTAACTGATAATAACAAAAATAGCCATTTTTCACTCTTTTCACACACAAAGTCACGAAACAAGCTTCTATGACAAACTTTTTTCTAACATTTTTATCAAATTTTAATACCAAAATGCTTGCCAGATTCTGCTGATCATTTTGAGTATAAAATGTTTCAAAGTCAAAAGATTTACAGACCATGTGAAATTTTGTCTCGCGACTTTTGTCTCGCGGGAGTCTGATGAGGGCTTTAAAAAATCCTAAGAAATTTATTTTATTAAAAAACTTATACATTAAATAACACTTGGTGGGATGACTAGTACGAAACAGAAACTATAAAGCACTGCAATAAATTGAAAAACTTTATTTGATGGAATTTTATTCCTCGTATAGCTGTCAATTTTATCTGCCAGTAATGCCGTTATTATCGATGATACAAATGCAAATAGCTGATCTAAAATGTAAATGAATTACTTATTAATGTATTTCACACTCACTTTTCCAGTTAAAAGCCCCGACGGAAGACCAATAAGTAGTAAATACAAGGATAGGCCAGTGTACCAGGTACCACGCGTAAGATATGTCACCTAGCATAGTCACAAATGAATTTCTAAAAACAAAAAACGTGCTTTCTGCAGTGCTTCCTAGGTAAAGCAACAAAGCTGTTAAAATTACTACTAATAATCTTAACAATTCTCCATTAATGCCTTCATTTGAAATACTAGAAAATAAAGTTGCGCTTAGAAATAAGACTAGAAAAAAATGTAAAAGTTTTGCTTGCAGCTTTAGTTCAATCCTTTTGTCTTCTTGTGTTACAAAATGGGCAAAAACTCCAGCTAAAAACTGCCATAGTCGGCAAAAGAGCAAATTAAAGGCTACAGGAGTGTTGCAGCTCCATTGTAGACTGATTGATGCTACTGTTAACAAAATGATCAGATAGTTAAGTTTTTGCTTAATTTCTGGCTTTAAGAAAAGTTGAAATAATATGGGAACAAGCAAATAAAATTGTACTTCTACGGCCAATGACCAAGTGTGAAGGAAAAATCTGTAGACAGACAACTTAAATTAATTTTTATGAAAGGTTACACAAGATTTGCCAAAAAACGGACAGTATAAATGATATGGTACTTATGCACCTGGTGTCTCCACATCAAAAATTAAGGAGAACTTATTTTAACATCAAAAATTTGTGTGATTACTAAAATAATCGACGGCATTATTCATTTTAAAAATAAGTTGATATGAATTGCAAATAAGTTTCACAGTTTTGGCCAGAAGTTAAAAAATATTCACAGCAATGAATACTGGACAGCGAGAACTTATTAAATCTTTAAAAAAACACCTACATTGAATAGGTTCTGTGGCTACAATTCTTTAAAATGGGTGACATCTATTATTATTTTTGGAATCAGATCAGCGAGAATTATATGTGCAAAAAGTCATGTTCTTAAAATTTTTGATGTTAAAATAAGTTCTCCTTAATTTTGATGTGGGGACCACAGGTGCATAAGTAACAACGATATTATGTAATTTTCATTTGATCGTAAATTGAATTTACCGTACTTATTCTGATAGGCCGACAGTCTTTAATAACCCGACAAACCTTACTTTGAGGACCTATATCTCAGACTGGAGAGTTTTTTGCAAAGCTGTTTTTGTTATGCATTCTTACTCACGTGTTCTTACCGATTCCACTTTCTCGATTTTGAATTTTCACTCAAAAATCTCGAGGTTAACCTTAAAATTTTCTCATTTTTAGTTCATTCAGATATAATCGACCTATTAGGGTAAATACAGTACTATTCAGCGTTGTTTTTCATAGATTGAGGATAACTAATTATGTGGCCGACCGTTAAATTTTCTAACCAAGTCCCAGGGGCCGTTTAATTACAGAGGGCCGATAAATAGAGACGGCCGTTAAATATTGCGACCTATGAAAATTTCACGCAGACAATACAATGACAAAAGATTTTATTGAAATAAAATAGTAACCAACACAATCAAACGCCAAACTCTTCTTCAAATTCAATAGAAGCATTACTAATGTAACAGTTCTCATTCTGTTCCAGGTCTAATATATCGCCTTGGGCAATTTTAACCAGAATTACCGATTACATTCCAACATTATTTGACTAGGGTTGCCGAGGCCTCAGAATTTTCGAGGCCTCGATTCGAACCAAAACTCGAAATTCGAAATTTTCGAGGCTTCATTCCATCCGCGAGATTTTTTTTGATGATTAGCAGGTTAGCCGCAGCTTGCTTTCCCCGAGATCTTAGAAAGTCAGCGAAAAGTAGGCTGGCCTTGGAGAAACATCGCTCAAACGTCACACTGGATAAAGAGATCGCCAAGTATTTGCGAGCCAAGACTGCCAGAATTGGAAAGCGAACCCCATTCTTTGCCCACCACTGATACATTTCGACTCAGAGGTGGAAAAAAGGCAAGTTGCTGTCCACAATAAAGTTGTCAAGTCACTCGTCAATTGCGCGCTTTGCTGCTTCGAGTAGTTTGGGTCAAACATAGTAGCGATCGATTCCATCTTGGCCTTCTTCGGTGCGCTTGAATTGGATTCCTTATTCTCTGTTGCTTCCTTATGCTTGGCTGTGTCCAGATGCTTTGACAAATGAGACGTTGTTGCGCTTCTTCCCAACTTAAGCTCTTCTCCGCAAACGCAAACAGCCTTGTCACCAACCTTCTTGAATGATTTCCACACTTCACTAGACATTCTTTCTTAAAGAAAATAAAATTTTAGAAAGATCAAAACCTTTGATGCAGAACAAAATTTGACAGACAGCATTGGAAAATGACTCTAACAGAATTTTTTTCATGACACGAAACTCGGAAATAAGGAATCGAAATTTTTTATCGAGGCCTCGAAACTCGAAAGAATGATACGACCAGCCTAAAAAAGGAATACTAAAGCTTGACAAAAAAAACCGAAAAGGCGTGTTTTAGTCAGAAAAGGTTGTTTTAGTCGGAGAAAAAAGTATTGCCCTTAAAAATTTTTAATTAAGACATTTTTTAATTTTAACAATTATTTTGTAAATTTTAACAAACCTGTTCAAAATAGTCTCTATGTAAAAATATTTCATTTATATTGCTAGTAAAAGTTAGAGCTGTCATTGCCTCCCAACACAACCTATTTAGCTCATGTGGACTAACGAGGAGTACA
The DNA here is from genome assembly GCA_029231635.1 of Ditylenchus weischeri. NCBI lineage: Eukaryota > Metazoa > Nematoda > Chromadorea > Rhabditida > Anguinidae > Ditylenchus > Ditylenchus weischeri. The sequence continues at coordinate 301,170 of JAMRYI010000107.1, forward strand.
AACCAAGCACAGTGTAAAGTACCATACATAACCACCAAGAAAATAGGCACTATTCTTTTGATCCTCCTTACATAAAATTCTTGAATAACTTGGGTTGTCAGAGTCTCATACTTGCCCAAAACTTGAGCCATTAAATGACCGGAAATCACAAAGAATCTTAAACAAAAAACAAGATTTATCAAAAAAATTAAGAAAAATATTACACATCCACTCCCAAATACCCATTTGTGAAAGTTTTTGGACATATATGAAAAAGTACAACAGAGATAATAGCTAGGGCTCTGAGTGCTTGAATATCCTTTCGCTTTTTACTCTGGCTAACTTTCAAATTTTGAGAAATTGAAGGCTGGAAGTTCATTGTTACATCAGAAAATTAAAGAAATGAATAAAAAATGTGCTAAATCGAATTTTTGCCTATTATTTTTATTAGAAGGCAAAAAAGGCCATAAAACTGACCTCGCCTACTTGTTTTGCAACCTTTTCTCTTTCTGATTTTATCTATGAAAAGCTGTTACATAGAAAGAGACACATTTCAAATTTGTCTATCCCTGACTTATAAACAAACATTATCACCTCTATGGCATTGTTTGACCTACTTAAAAAAGTTTTGGTTGTCTCAGTGGTTGCTTTCGTATTTATTTTTGTATTCTTTCGTCTTAATTTTTATGAAATCTACATCAAAGAGGGCGAGCAAGTGTTTGTTAGTTATTCGATTGGAATTTTGTATTGCTCTTATGTGATATAGTTTAGACTCACAAAGTTTTAGCTCGAGATACATGCGTGACAGATGGCCAAGAATTTAAAGATGCATTATCTAAGCAGGACCTGGGTGTGGCACAAATAGAGAATTGGAGATTAAGCTGGACTCTGTCTTTTGAACAAGATTTTAAGACACAGTGGGACAGAATACCTCAGCACTACAATGCACGTTTTTTGTATTTACTTGATGATAATTACTCCTGCTCACCCTTTGGTCTAGAGATGATGGCTTGACCTTTTCGGGACGGGACGGGTCAGAATTCAAATTTAAAAATTTCGGGACGGGACACGGGACGGGACAGATCAAAAAGTTATATCGGGACGGGACTCCGGGACAGGGAAGATTTTTGGGACGGTCATAAAAATTTCCGATCGGGAATTTCAATCCTATATGCTTTATTCATCTCTCAAACAAAACAAACAATTTAACTAGAACTACTACTAGGACTCCGAATTGTTATTCTCCAGCAGAGGCAAGCTGCGGTTGAGGAAAATGATCATCTCCGCCTTCTTCGGGTCCAGATTCGTCCTCCTGTAGTCGTACACGTCGCGGGCGAGGGAGAAGATCGACTCGCTTGCGACACTTGTTGCTGGGGCTGACAGATACTTTATAGCGAGCTTTGCCAGTGTTGGGAAGGCCTTGTGGTTGTCCTAAAGTACCAAAGAGAGAAGTGAATAACTAAATATAATTCGATCAGTATTAACCTTCCAGTACTCCAACGGATCCAAATCCGGCGAGAGCCTATTCAATTTCATGTAGGCGATAGTCTCCGCGTCGATACCCGTCAACGGAAGAGATGGTAGTTCCCCTAAGTTCTCAAGATCTTCATTTATCTGAATTAAACCAGTTTTTGTGATGATCACGAACAAGTCGAGTCTTCTTGAACCGTGATCGAATCGCTGCTCGAAATTCTTGAACAAGTCGGCCTCTTCCGGGTGGATTCTCGATGTGCTTGGTAAGAGCTTTGTGCTTCAATCCATTATCTTGATCGAACCGGTGGGTCGCATTTCTCGCACAACGCCTCAGTCGACGACAGCTTCTTGAAACTTCAATTTCAGACGTTTGACATTCTTCCGATTGATTCACGTTTGTTGGCTTCCTTAAGATCTGATTCATGTTACAGTCAACCTCAATATAACGGCCCGCAGTGGGACCGGCCGTGGAGGGACGTTATACCGAGGGTCCGTTATATCGAGGGTTGACTGTTATTGCAAGTTGAAGGTAGTTGTTAAAAAATTGAATTTTTTCGGGACGGGACGAGACGGAATTTAAATATTTTTTTTTCGGGACGGGACACCGGGACGGGACAGGTGCCAAAAAATTTCCGGGCGGGATTCCGGGACGGGACGATTCTCTAAAATTAACGGGACGGGACGGAATTGTCCCGTCCCGTCATCATCTCTACTTTGGTCACAATAAAGGTCGAAGTCGAAATAAGGTGCTGCCTGAAAATCGTTATATAATATAGGAAATTATGGGGGGTTCTTACATAAGATTTTCATTTGAACAATTATAATGACCATTTCTAGGCATCACTTTATTTTTGACTTCGACTTTCCAAGGGGTCAATATTTGCATTTACATGTATCTTTTTATTGGCCGATATTCCTTTAGAAACTACTTTTAGGCAATGTGGATAAAAGTCAAACACAGTCTGAATATCTTAGAGTTCGTTGCTGAGCATGAAAGCAATGAAATCAAATACATGATTGATTTCAAAAGCAACAATGAAAAGTGCAACATAGTTACTCTCGGTAATTTTAAGTGTTAAATAGCTGAACACTTTCGATGGCTAACTTAGGCATTGGCTTTAATGTTAAAGCTGAAAAGGCGATTGTAGAACATCGACCTCGATGTCACTTCTTAGGAGCAGATCCTGAAAGAACTGGTAATGAAGAACTATATCAAGGAATCAGGCATTTAAACGCCAGCTTTTCAAATGCACGTTTTGTTCAGACGGCTATAAAGGGCAGTTCAGGCAGTTTTACTGGAGACTTCTGGCAAAGTACACTAGCAAATAAAGCATTTTTTAATAAAACTGTTTAGAAGATGGAACAATTAAAGCTAAAACAATAGAAAGTACCGGAATCACACAATTTTTGCTAAATTATAACCAGGATGAACTAATTGATTTGCTGCTAGTGGATGTGGAAGGATCAGAATACGAAATACTGGAAAAACTAGTTGGTAAGTTAGAACGATTGTCAAATAAATTGTTTTAAAAAGTATTTTAGAAGATTACAAATCTCTGCCCACAGTCTGCCAGATTAATATAGAATTTCACCATCCACCACACCAATTCAACGCTACCTACGAGAGATTTTTCTGGAACTTAGATAGACTTTTGCTAAACGGATATATTTTGCTTAATACAGACTATTATGAGCCTGCTGCATTTTTAAGAGTATTTTTCGTTAACTTTATAGATGATGAATGCGTCAGAAAGTTTTTGTGTTAGAATAATTAAACATATGAATAAACAAGTTCATAATAATTACTGCTAGTTTAATAATTGCTATGAGGATATCATGAAGATGATCTGGATTCTTGTCCAGACTTTCTGTTTCAATGCTTGATTAACTTCTTTCAGTCTCTGATGATAAATAACAACATTGATAGCTTGGTTTCTGTAGGTGATTCATAGGGGAAGCGTAAAATATCTATCGAAAACAAAATAGCCAGCTAACAATATCTAGAGTGCTTAAACATGCAGAAACATAAATAACTATATTTTTCGGTTGGTTATATTTAGGCTAGGTTTTCGAAATTGTTTAAGAGTTCGAAAATTTTTTTTATTCACATATTTTGTTTTTTGCATATTATAGAGCCAGTCTTGTGTTGCCTATATTTCTTTTTTGGTAAATTAAAAGTGCAAAATTTAAAGACAACAAAAGAAAAAGATTACTATTTTTCCAGACCATAATCATGATGTAAAAAGAAGTTTTTCGAAAAGTTGTCGGGGTATAGTCAACCAGACTTTTTTCGATTCACCAAAAATAATTGCGTATTTGCGAGTGTTTTCTTTGACTTTCTCGCAAAAATTTATTTATTTAGCCAAAGCTAATGTTTTTATGTTGAAAACCTTGTCGAAAAATAAACCGACCGTGTGCATCCATGATATATAAACACATAACAAACTTTTTGCTATAAAGACAATGTTATGGCAACTAATGCGGCAATCGAAGCACAACTTTTGGGGGAAATAGAAAATAACCAAAGACGTAGGCTAAATTTGCTTTTTACGCATGATTGCCAGTGGTTGACCCTTTGGCTTTAACAAACAGTACTTTAAACTTTAAAAGAATTATTTGTTAACATTTACTGGTGCCTTTTTGATGGGAATTTCATCAAGTAGGATTTATTCGGTTATTCACGAAAAAAGTTCATAACATTGCAGAATCGTTTAAGGTACAGTCACAGCCGGAATAAAAAATCAAGTAGACGGCAAAAGGTGAAATAAAGCTTGGCGGACTTTAATAATATTGAAATTTTAGCAATGCTCTTTACCAAATGGCTGATGTCAAGGGGACTGGAGAATTAGCGTTACTGGCTCATGAAGTGTTAAGAACTGGAGAAATTCACGTCCTTGATCATAAAATTCAACAGGTAAACTTTTCCTAAAAAAATTTGGCTGTGTACAGGTTGGCCAAAAAAACTGAGAAATCTGAAATTTTTTGTCAAGGGCTCCCGCGCACCGTCTGAAATAAAGATTTTTCAATGTGTAAGCAAGGATGTTGAAATGGCATGGCGAGATCTGCGGATAAACATTTACGGATACAACTATTGCGGACTCATTTTTTGGATATAACATTTGCGGAAATAACATTAGCAGAACGACATTGGCGGCAGGAAATTTGCGGAACGGTGCGGTGCGACTTAAGCGGAGGGATATTAGAAGAATTTAATGAAGACTTTTGCGCCGCAACATTTGCGGATGCGACATTTGCGGAAATAACATTTGCGGAACTACATTAGCGGCAGAACATTTTTGCGGTGGGAAATTTGCGGAAACACATAGAAAACCATATAATTTATTGAAAGTCTTTACCGAGTGCAAGAAAAGTTCTTGGCGTAATTTTAAACTTACTTTACACAATAGCTTTAAACTAACACAGATATTCTGAGTATACAGTTTTGTAGCCCTAGATCTCCTCTTTCTAATAGCATATCAAAAATTAATTTCACTCAACAAAATGACCACCATTTGCATCAATACATTTCTTGAGTCTTTTCGGAAAATTGTCGATAACATTCTGAATAAGCTCTTAGCGCAGCGATTGTTTTGTGAGTCTTGGAGCACGTTTTTGACTGGAGATAAGGCCAAACAAAATAATCCATCACGTTCAAGTCCGGCGAGTTTGGTGGCCACTCTCCAATTGGATTTGCCGGTGAAGGATCCACTTTGATGAAGTCGGGAAAATTTTCGGGAATCCAGTTTTGAGTGTCGTTCTCTTACCTCTTACGAGCCTCTTACACGATATTCGATTGACAATAATAAAGAAAAGAATAAAATAAAACAATGAATAAATGCGGCACGGAAAAGCCCTTGACAAAAAATTCAGGTTTTTCAGGTTTTTTTGGGCCACCCTGTATGTGTTGATGGTGTTCCCGAAAAAATCTGTCTTGATCCACCATGATCCCACCATTCAACCCCCGCCCACCATCCGCTGACTTTTTTCCAAAAGCCTACTTTATCCTGCGCCTAAACAAAAGCTAAAAAATCAACACAAGGACTAAAGCATTTTTTACGGGCATCATCAAAACATATAAAGTCAAACTTTTTATACCCTTCAACTTAAATAAAAATGTATTTAGAAAATCAAACCGTTTTTGTACAATGATGGAGATGGTGCCATGTTGCCTATCGAAGAAGTTTTATTTACTTTTTTTTCTAAAACTACTTTTGACTTATTTTAGGTAATAGCGATCAGGCACAAAGAAAGAACAGGTATTAATAAAAACAAAAATGCTGTAAATACAAAAAAAATTTAAGGAAATGTATTTACGAGTGTAGGGATAGGCTCAACTAATCTAAAGAAATTTGTGTGTTGGAGGCTGGATTGTAGAGGTGCTGTGGGGGAGACCCTCTTACATGTTTGTTTTCTCTCTGGTTTACCAATCCATATGAAGTAATAATTTACAAAACTTTGGCGAACCATTTATTTTGATGTATAACACTTTTAGGCTTCTAGCTTTGCGTCTCTTACACAATTTTCCTAAAATTATTAACGACTTTTACATCTGCGATGAATATTACGGTATGTTTGAGATGAAATAATATAAAGTCGGTTAAACTAAATTTTAACAACCAGGAGAGACAGCTTTGCATATGGGTGTTGTAGGAGAAAACCCAGAGATTGGTATAGATTGTCATTACCGTATATTCTCTATAAATAAAGACCCCTCTTTAATAAAGGCCCCCGTCAATGACCAATATCTCAGCCCCGAAAAATAATTTTGCAAATCTGTTTTTTGCGTTTTCTTAGTAAGCACAAGTTTACCTAATTCCACTTTTCAAATTTTGGTGAGCACGCGAAAATCTCAAAATCGACCCAAATTTTTTCCGACTTTTCAGGGTTGAAAAATAAAGGCCCGGGGCCTTTAATAGAGAATATACGATATATTAAAATTGTTGATCCATTGTTGATTTTTCAAGTTAGACTTCTGCTAAAATAGTAAGTAAATTATATAAAAATTCATAAAATTGTGTAAAATTTATGCATTTTAGTGGAGCGGCAGTAGATGTACGTTGCTCTGGGAACTTTTTTACTTGCATTGACTTAGCTGGTAAATATATATTAAGCTGTCAGGAAAGTTCGTTCATTTTTTCAAAAGAAACTTTTATGATTTTTCTACAAATTTTGTGACTGGTTTTTTAAAGTTGACCCCTCCTTTTGTAGCTAAGAATTTTATCTACAAAATGAAGGGTCAACTTTAAAAAAAAAGTTGATAAAAACTATAGAAAAACATAATTTCATAAAAATTACTTTTGAAAAAAGGACAAACTTACAGGAAAGCCTAATATACAGTATGGCCCAAGAAATTCGCCCGATTTCAAATGGCCATAACTTTTGGCAGACGTCAAATATCGACAAACGGTTTTTTGCAATCGTCTTGTAAAAAATCTACATTTTGTTTGGTATATGATGTCAGAAACACGATTTTCGCTTGGTACCCCCTGTAGTTTGGACCCTGGTCTGTGGATGGTCTATGGATGGGTAAGACCCAAACCACAGGGGGTACCAAGCGAAAATCGTGTTTTTGACATCATATACCAAACAAAATGTATATTTTTTCTAAGACCATTGCAAAAAACCGTTTGTCGAAATTTGACGTATACCAAAAGTTATGGCCATTTGAAATCGGCCGAATTTCTTGGGCCATACTGTATTATAGTGATTACATAGAAGTTTACGCTTTGCAGGCAGTAGAACAGACTCAGCAGGCAAGCTTTTTATTTAGAGTTAGTAATATCCCTAAAAAACTGTCAAGTTTTTTATGGGACTTGTAAAGTCTTATTTGAAAAATAGGCGAAATTAGTGCATATACCGTATTTGCTATAATGTGGGCTTATTTTTCAAACCCCGAAATCAGAAAATTTTCAGGTCGATCGCGCAATTTTTGGGTGCTTAACACTCGCATTACTGTTTGTAACTTTGGTGCGTACTTGTGCAGAATTTGACACTGAACAAGATGGTGTTAACAATTTTTTTTTAATTAAGAAAAAGTACTGGCAAAAAGGCAAATAAAAAAGGTTAGTTTCGGAGGTCGAGAAGTGGCGAATTTTTTTCTCAATTTAATGCGCGTTGAAAATTTTTAACAGGTGCTTCTTATATATCTAAATGACGCTGACATTATGGGCTTTCCAATGATATATAAAAACAATGTAAAAAAGGTTTTTTACAACTAAAAATCAAAAATATTAAAATTAACCATTTGTTGTCTTTGTTGTCTCAAGCGGAATTTGAAATTTCACAATAAGTTTTGAATTAAAAGAGCAATTTCATAAGCAAATCGAGCATGCTGAACACGAATCCGGTGTCAGAATCTCAGGTTTGCCTAGCGCCGAAAAAGTTTTTAGTTAGATTGTTTTTCTAAATAAAATGTATTCATACTTTTTAAGTCTACTTTCTCACTAATTTAACAACTGTTTTTTATGCATGAATATACCATTTTGTGCCATTTTGATCGCTTTAACTATCAGCACAGAAAAAAAAGTTATTTTCTAAAAATTACAAAAAATAAACCTTTTCAAAAATGGTTAATTTTACTATTTTTAAATTTTAGTTATAAAAAACCTTTTTTATATTACCTTTATATATCATTGGAAAGCCCATAATGTCAGCGTCATTTAGATATATAAGAAGCACCTGTTAAAAATTTTCAATGCGCATTAAATTGAGAAAAAAATTCGCCACTTCTCGACCTTCAAAAATAACCTTTTTTATTTGCCTTTTTGCCAGTACTTTTTCTTAATTTAAAAAAAACTGTTAACACTATCTTGTTGGGCGTCAAATTCTGCACAAGTACGCACCCAAGTTACAAACAGTAATGCGAGTGTTAACCTAAATCTAAAAATTCGAATCAGTAGAGCTTTTGAGGATCATACTTTCAAAATATTTTTTCTGGGCTGAGTTATAGGTTCTCAAAGTCAAGGGGCAACCTTATTAGATAGGGGTCCCTTTTGAGAGAAAAGCAGTGCATACTCTTAATATTATAAAGTGTAATAATTTTTCAAGACTTCGAGCATGTTCTGTTGTCCAGGCACACGAATTATACCGGGTAAAACTTATCTTATTTACAAGAAAGACTTTAATAAAATAGAATACAAACATTGAACTTTGCAGACATCTCTATTGGGGGGAGTATCCTCTTTCTTTTGCAGCTTGTTTGTCCGAAAAGGAATGCTTTCATTTACTATGTGCATACGGGGCAGGTAAATAATTTAGCGAAAGTTTTGAAGGTATTAAAACTGATTTCAGATCCAAACTGGCAAGACACTAATGGCAACACAGTAATTAAAACCTAATACTTTTTTATTTAAAATTAATTTTTTAAAGGTACTTCACATTTGCACGATAAGAGGCAACTGGGTAATCTTTTTTACATTTTTCTCTCTTTTTCATTTGTAAACGTTTAGGAGATGTTCGAGCTAGCTTTAAGTGTGGGAGCTAATATCCATGTGCAGAATCGACAGAAATTAACACCGTTAACACTAGCTTCTTATTTGGCTAAGAAAGAGGTGAAATTGTGTGACAAAGCTATGGGACACTTTATTTTATGCTCAGATGTTTGAACACATTGTGGAAGTTGAACGCCAAGTCTATTGGACATATGGCGGTGTTCTATCTGCAGCATACCCACTGGAACACCTAGACTCTATTGAACCTTCTACTGGAAAAGTTAACAGCAATTCAGCACTAGCTATCATAGGTTCGGCTAATTCAAATTAATAGCGCTCTGTAAATAGCATTCAGTGTACGGTAATTCGGCTGAACATCTTAGTTTGTTGCCAAATTTACTAGAAGAATTAGTGCACAAGAAATGGGTCACCTACGGCAGAAAAGAGTATTATAATAAATAATTTCAAAAAGTTATTTTTTTTATAACTGTTTAAGATTATTTCGACAATTGTACACATTTGTAGCCTACTTCTTTCTAGTTTTTGTCTGCTTTTTGATCAGACCAAGTGAGTTTTCAAGTAGCTACAAAGATTGTTGAAAAAAGATGTAAACTTTTAAGTTTTAGCACCATTTGAGCGTAAGTCTCAGAATATGACTTTGATTTGCTTGATGAATCTGCCACAAATCGATTATTTGGAATTAAGTTATCGGGAACTAGTGAGTTTGGCTTAAATAACATTTTTTGTAACTTTTCTAAGTTCTGAATTTTCATTCAGGTGTATAACTTCTTGAACGTGAGAATTTTTATATTGATCAAAGAAGTTATTGCAATAGTTGCAGTATGTGGTTTTTGTGTGTGCCATATTCTACCTTCTGCAAATGCGAGCACATATCAAAAATGTAGGAAAGGCAATGTATTTTTTAAGTTTGGCAAGTTTTTTTAGTGATTAATGATTTTGCTAATTTTAAACAAATTTATGTTTATAGTCAGGATTTCCAGCCAAAGCGATCTTTCTGGTCTCTTGTATTCTTGTTATTGTCAGTGTTTTTCTTCGTATTTTCTGCTTTGACAAACTCGAAGACATAATATGGGAAATCACAATTCTTTTGACAGCTTTGAAATTTCTTTTCTATTGCAGGTAAATTTATTTTGGCAAAAAACTGATAACCATAATCAATTTTTAGGGGTTTTAAATCAGTTGGTCCTTTTGTATTGATGCTTTACAAAATCATAATAAGGGATTTAAGGTGTATTTTTAATTCTTGCAACTAGTTAACAAATGATCAGTTTAATTTTTAGTCGGTTTATTATAATCTACTTAGTGATTGTAATAGGCTTTTCACAATGTAGGTTGTTAAAAAATATAACAGAGAAGTTTTGTAATTCTGTACTTGGGTCAGATTTCTCGAGAAATTGGAAATTGAGTGTTTGGGCTCAAACGAAAGCCTACAATGTGCTGAGTACGATAGCACCAAATTCGACCTCTTATTGTTGGTGATTCGCCGAGCTGTGGCCTTCCGAAGTTTTGTACACAGAAAAACCAGTACATTTCTTAAAATAATTTATACAGTCAACCCTCGTTTATCCGGCACCCCCAAAAGTTCGTTCCCGCCTTGGGTCCGACACTTTCTTTAGCTCAATTTTCGAAGTCTTTTGCCAAATGTGATTCGCCAGTCTAGTCCGAAATATCGCAAGGATTCTGTTTTTGCCGGTCGTTTTTCCAAAATTTTTAAATTTCGTCATAAAGAACCTCGGTTATCCGGCACCCCTTTTTGAAAATCGGGTGCCGGATAACCGAGGTCCGCGGGTCTTTATGGCGAAATTTAAAGATTTTGAAAAAACGACCGGCAAAATCCGAATCGCAATATTTCGGACTAGACTGGCGAATCACATTTAGCAAAATACTTCGAAAATTGAGCTGAAAAAAGTGTCGGACCCAAGGCGGGAATGAACTTTTGGGGGTGCCGGATAAACGAGGTTTGACTGTACTTAGTGAAAATTTAATGACGCATAGTCATTTAAAAACTTATCGATGCAGAATGAATTGCTCTTTCAAATGAGCACAAAAACCTGCAACCTGTTAAAAATTTCGGCGAAAAAATGTGTGTTTTTTTCCAAAAATCAGCATTATTCGAACACCAATTTTCGGCAAAATAACCAAAAAAAACTCAGAAATCGGCCTGAACCCTCCTAAATTTTAGTGCATCAAAAAGAGAATTTAATTCGGCATCTTTTTAGCCAAAAATTCCGAAAAAAGTTGGGGGAAGCAAGACGAAAAAGGCTTTTGAAGTTTGCCAGTCGTCCTAACTCTCTTTCAGTTTTTGACGTAAATTTTTTTTACAAGGCAAACCTGAAATTCTGCCAACGGATTTGTGATCAACGTACCCAAATTGCATGTGAAACTGCTCTTAAACGTAAAAATTGACTGTCATATTTCAGATTCCTCTCAAAACAATAAATATTCAAATAAGTCATACTTTTTAATTCAAATGTTTATTGTCTTGAGAGGAATTTTAAATATGACAGCCAAATTTTTGCGTTTAAGAGCAATTTTGCATGCAATTTGGGTACGCCTATCACGAATGCGGTGTCTTAATTTCAGGTTTGCCTTGTAAAAAAAAAGTTTTACGTCAAAAACTGAAAGAGAGTTAGGACTGTGCGTTATCAAGTTTTTACTAACAAGGAAGCATCAACAGTGGGTCACGCTCTTATAGTTAAACGTAATATACCAAGTTGTAGCATTTTTCATGCTGAATCTTATGGTATATCCAGTTTTTGCGAACGGAGACAAAAATTTCTGGAAAACAAACGTTTAAAAAAACATCCAACTCGAAAATATTTTTAAAATTTTTTTTTAAAAAGTGAACCAGTTTTGTTCTTGCAATTTTTTTAACTTTATGTTTTGGGCTCATTCGAAAGAGGAGACAATTCTAAGCAAGTTTACATTTTACAAATTTGAAACTTTTAGCTCGGACCCCAGGGATATGGCCAATTCAAAGTTTGACCTATGTCGAATTTTTGGAATGTGATTATTTTCATTTTTTTGCATACGCTTTTCAAATTTTATTATTAGGGAACGTCCATAAATTATGTCAGACTGACAGCCCGGTTTTGGGGACCCCACCCCCTGTCAGAAAATGTCAGAATGGGCCGCAACCCCCTTATTAAAATCTGACAGTTTTCTGACACAACTTTAGACTTCCAAATTTCACATTGTATATAATGTTTAATAATCTAAGAACTCAACAATCATTCAGAAAATTTACAAAATTGTTTTCAAAAGGTATTTTTATATTATAGTTGCATACTGAAATTTCAATAGCATACAAAATAGTTTTTTCGTAAATATGTGTTAGCTTGGTCTTGACTCACTCATTCGCCTCTTCTTTTCTAAGGCCTTGTTTTTGATGCTTGAGACCATTTCATTCGCCGAAAGGATATCCAACTTTCGGAGCTTCAGGTATTGGTTCAATTTAGGACTTTGACTTTGCGTTAGGAGATGATGGGCTCGTCAAACCAATTGTTCTTGTCAACGTTGATGGTGGGCCAGACGAGTCTCCACGTTTTGAGAAACCTTTAGCAGCTTGGACATTGATTTTCAGGGTTTACAATGCAACATTTTAAAATCACAATAATCTAAGATTTTTAGGAATTGAAACTAGATTATTTGGCAGTTTTTTACAAATTCTCCTGGCTTTTCGGCATACAATCCAGTGGAAAGAAGAATGACACCGCTTTTAAAGCATCTATCCGGTGTTGTACTACCAGTCGCCACATTTGGGACTCACCTTGATTCTTCAGGCAAAACCATTAATGGAGAATTAGAAAGGCGGAACTTTAAAGCTGCGGCAGAAATACTTTGTGACGTTTGGTCAGAAATCGTAATTTTTTAGTATAAAAATTTAACCTGGAATATTTGAAAATACGTCTAGACAATCAATGGCCACCAAGTTTTTGCACAGTACATCGAAAAAGATGCCGCGGAATTGCCATCTCTTCCTGGAGAACATTGGCTCACAGAGCATGTCCGCCAAAGTCGTTACACACTGCAGATCCGAAAATGCGGAAAAGACTGGTGCTGTGGAGGTTACCGATGCGCAAAACTTCCAAATTTCCTACCATCATTTCTCCCTGCGCCTATCCCATGTGTTTTTGACGCAAGAGAACCAAGAGTAGCTGAAGAGGGTGATGAAAAACCTGAATTTGGAGATTTGGCAGACAGACTCGCACTCAGCAGCTGCTTTTCTCAACCCATTTGCTTTGATCAGTACTGCCCAACTATGAAAGACAAGTATGAGAAAATGATGTGTAAGCATTGTCGGCTTTATATGTCTAGCGTCAAACGGAAAAATGCACATGAAAAGGCTTGCCAAGAATTTGAAATGGATTTCATGGATTTCTAGGATTCTGAAGAAACCGTCATTGAAGACGAAGTAGATTTGGCTGAGGAAATGAGGCAAGTGCGAGCCCTTCAAGAAAACTATCAAAAATTAGAAATGGAAAACTTAAAATATGAGCCATAATAAAATATGGACTATATGTTTTAATCTTATTTTGCTATAAATACAATTATTTTTTATATAACGCGCAAAACAGATAAACAAATACACAAAAAATTAGGTCAAAATTTTCAAAACTGATTTAAACTATTCAAGAAAATTTTCTGTGAAATCTGACATTCCTGTCAGAAAAAGACCATTACCCCCACCCCCTCTGTCAGATTTTGTCAGATTGGGCTGGGAACCCCCCACCCCCCCTGTCAGCGTGACATAATTTATGGACGTTCCCTTACAGCACCTCTACGGGTTATACGCCCCCTTGCTTACGCAATAATACTTTTTGCTTGGCTAGATATTTTTGTTTAAAAATGAGTTTTTAACAAAAAAATTTAGCTTTTTTAACAGATTTTATTTAGAATAAAACCTTTTTTAGGTTAAAGACGTCATGCATCTTTTTTATCAATATTCTAATAGAGCAAGTTGTTTCATAATAAACTATTTTAGCTCTTTTTTCATGGTTTTCTTTTTCTTTTACAATTTTTTTGATTTTTAAAATCTTTAATAATAATAAAATTGTTAATTTATTTGAAATAAAAAAAAAGTTTTATTCTAAAACTTTTTCGAACAAGCCCAAAACTTGAAATTTAAATGGGCAGAAGAAGAGTGGGAAAATTCATATTGGGGAAAAATTCTTGGCGTTATTCGGCAAATATTCCCCCAATTTATTTTTCCCCAATTTGATTTTCCCCACTCCTCTCCTGCCCTTTTAAATGTTGGTTTTCCAGAAATTTTTGTCTTCGTTCGCAAAAACTGGATACACCATAATATTCAGCATGAAAAATGCTACAACTTGGTATATCATGTTTAGCTATAAGAGCGTGATGCTCCCTTGTAAGTATAAGTTGTGTTAAGAAATTTACTGATATTCCTGAGTACCAAACTTCGGGAGGTCACTGCTCGGTGAATTCCCAACAAAAAGTGGTTGAATTTAGTGCTATCTTACTCACCACATCGTAGGCTTTCGTTTGAGCCCAAACGCTCAATTTCCGATTTTCCGAAGTGTCGAGGTGGCATTAATAAAAGAACAAAATTACAAAACTTCTCTTTTGAATTGTCGAACAGTTATATGCTTACAGCTTTTTACATCATTTTCCTTGGCTACCGAAGAGATGACCCAACTTATAACACAAAAGAGGGGTCCATCATGTCTAGGTCTAATGTTTCTATAAATACGAAAAAAAAATTCAAACCATATTTAGTGTTCCGGAATCTTTTATCCGTATGTTTATAATGTCATTGACAGAATTCACAGGTATATTTTAAAGAAAATCGTTAGCTTTGAGTACAGGGTGTATCAAAATTACGCGGCCACCTAAAAAAAATTTGACTAGGTAGGCTTTTGCCCGGTCGATTTCCGAATCCTTCTCGGAAATCTCCAACAAACTATGATTTAATCAGAAATTCAAGAGTAACACTATGTTTATTCATTCTTTTCGGACAACAAATGGACAGGATCATACAAAGTTTAATTACTGACTTGCTGGAATACCCAATTTCTTCCTGGAACATTCTCTTCTGCCCACGGTTTAACGCATTCTTGGAGGCTTCTTTTTTAATAGGACGCATCTAAATTTGAAAATTAGTAGAGAATAACGACAAAGCAGGAAGACAGTGAGAAGACAACAGTTAAAAAAACTGACATACAGAAAAAATTAGAGCATGTTTTTACCCAGAATATTTCTTTGAAAAACACGTATTTTTTTCAACAAAAAATAATGGCCGCGTAATTCTGAGACACCCTGTAGTCGAAGCAATAAAACTATTTTTTATTTCAATTTTAGTGTTGTTTGAACATCTGGAGCAATGTGAACTAGCTGTAATTGGGAAAGTGACCTTTGTAGTATATATTTTGTTTGTCACTATGCTACTCATAAATATGCTTATGTGAGAAATTTTGTCTTTTCAGATTAATTAATTATTGGATTACTTATAAATGTAAAAAAAATTCTTTAAGCGCTATGATGACTAACACATACACCGAGGTTTCCGCGAGCAGGTAAAGGAAAAAAAATTTTTATTGTGTAATTAAAATATTTTAAGCCTTGAATGGCTTCGACAGTGGTCAGCTATTATTTTGTTGATGGAACAAAGGTAGATAGATATTCACTAAGTCAAATTATAATGATTTTTGATTAAGCTTCGACCCAGCCACTAGAATGAAGTATCAACAGCACTACTCCATTCCAATGGAAGATGGCAAACGTATAGCACTATTACTAAAACTCAGAATGAGTGTAAGTGAATGAAAAGCAACTGTCTAAAGATAACTTTTTTTATTTAGGAAAAAGAATTAGAAGACCACCGCAAAATGTTACAAAAAAGTCGAGTCAAGCTAAAGGAGAAAAAATAATTTTTTTTGTGCTTAATAAATGTGATCAGAAATGTTTTGATCAGTTTTTTAATTTTTCGGATGACAGTCAAAGTTAGAGATTATGTAAGTTAGGAAAATGCCAAATAATTCGAAATATTGTATTAGGAGTTTGCCGTGTAATAATGAATTCTTTGTTAATTGTAAACTGTGTCCACTACGTAAAAAAAATCCGCTATAAGAACCACCTTAATCTCAGATATGGCAAATAACTCCATGAGTTACGTAACATGTGTAAAGTTTGCGTGGTTTTGCCCATTGAAAAAAATTTAAGATGTGAACACCCTAAAAACCAAGAGGACATCTGCTAAGGTTATAGAATGTCACTACAGTGGCGATCACAAAGTCAAACGCAAATAGGAAAAATACAAAACCTAAAATGAAAATACTCATCAACAACTTTATTTACGACTATCACCAACAACAAACAAGACATTTGATCTAGCAATGTAATAGTATGACTCAACCACTTATCGCCAAATTCGAAAGCCTTTCGACTTCTGGGCAAGACATTTGTCACGCTCCTCAGCAATAGACAGCTTGATAGCCTTGTCGGCTGGAAGAGAAAGCAATGCAGCACTGCCCCTTCCGATGACGAAGACGTTGCTCAACCTAAAAACAGTTCGTTTTTGAGTTGAGAATTTTAAAATTGAAAATTTACACGTACCCGTGAAGCCACCCGCACCTTACCGTCCACTTTGATGGTACGCTGTTTGCAGATCATCCTAGCTTTATTGTAAGACAGAGCATACTTCAGACGATTGCGGAGAAAGAGGATCAACGGCAACAACTCACGAAGCTTGTGCGGTCCACACATGGTACGAGAAGCGAAGACTCCATCAAGCTTGCCCGACTAAAAATCTTTACATAAATTTTGCTACTCACTTGAAGAGATATTGTAAAACCAACCATCCAGTTTTTTGGAGAAGCAAACCGCTTCAAATGCCTTTTTGGTCCACGAGCCATCATTTATTCTTTTTGACTGCTCTTCGAAAGTTTTCCAACTTTAAGCTTCTTAACTTAAAAAAATAAATCGTGAGTTAATGAGTTAGTCCGCGCAAATTCTCTCATCTCAACCAAAATTGTGTCAATGCAAACAGAAAAACAATGACAAATATATCAGAGAAAATTGGACAGAAATTAAGATTTTCCGTGAAATTATGACAAGTATTATTACGCATGATTTTTAAAAAAGTGCATAAATGCTCTTTTTGGGACAAACGCACCTACGCCTTTTTTGTAGCATACACTTTGTTTTTTTAAAGAATTATTCACATTTCTTTCGCACACACAAAATTTGAACTTTCTCTGCGTGGGATTAAGTACTGAAATATCGGTCTGTATCTTAACATGAAACAAAGCAAGAAACATTAAAAATCAGATTAATTTCAATAGTAAAAGTAAAAATGTAGCGTGAATTAAATATAGCCTGAATTAAATTAAATGAAAATCGAATATTTTTTCTTAATTTAATCTCTTAATCTTTTAGAACTGCTTCATTTCTAAATTTTTCGCTAAAAGAAAACAAAATATCTTATTTTTATATGGCTCTCCCCGTTTACCGCCAAAACTTTTTTGAATTTAACTGTTTTTGGCTTTTTCCTGTTTCCGCCCAAAATCCTTTCCGCCATAACCTGTTAGGCACCATTATTTTTATTTATTTAATTGTTAGATACATGTCTACTTACGTCAGAAAATTGTTTTGACTTTTACTGTAACGTATATAAACGGTTTTATCTGAAGTAAAAGTTTTAACGTGGTTACACAATCTGAGTTAGCTTTTGGCAAAAATTGGTCATAAATCCTTTGATCCTGTTCCTATAGGAATTTTCACTCAAACTTTTTTGCTTCAAGATATTACACCAAAAAATCTATTTTCTATGATACCGGGAAAAAAATTTCTGCGTTATATTCTGACAAAAACGAATTACTGTAAGACGGAAGGTTGATATAATTTACAAGTGCATCTTCATTCAATAAACCAAGTCTAACAATAAATCCTAACATTCTTCCAAAACAGTCACGAGAGCAAGTTTTTTAACATAATCCCATACTTTTTCTTTGCTGTATTTCTTTGAGATTTCCATTCGTTGATTCACCCTTCTCTTATCGGCAGTCTTC
The DNA here is from genome assembly GCA_029231635.1 of Ditylenchus weischeri. Classification (NCBI taxonomy): domain Eukaryota; kingdom Metazoa; phylum Nematoda; class Chromadorea; order Rhabditida; family Anguinidae; genus Ditylenchus; species Ditylenchus weischeri. The sequence continues at coordinate 319,102 of JAMRYI010000107.1, forward strand.
AGCTTTGGTACTTTTCCGGCCATCAGAGATACGACCTTGGTCTCCTGCAAACTACACTCCTTTTTCATCTGTCGCAGCCACTTCCAGAACCTCGGCTTCTTTCCATCTTGTGTCGCCAGAGCATAACGAAGATAATTGTGCCAGGCTTCCAGTGAATTTGTTGTTTTTGAGAAACCCATTTTCGTGAGTTCATAGCAGTTCCACAGTTTCGCAGCAAAAAAAGGCCTTCGGTTTCCCCAACCTATCCATGTCTGCAACATAAACTTACAAAAATAAATTTTAATCCTCGTAAAAAATACTAACGTTGATGAAGTAGTCGAGAAAATTCATTTCTGGCCCACTAACCAAAAACTTTGGTGCTCTGTTTGAGTCGAACGCTTCCTTTTGGATTATTTCATTGCAAGCATGACTTACATCATCAGCTGGAACATATACAAGAGACTTGAGCATCTTCACTAGCAGACAAAATGCGCCACCTTCCTTATACCTCTGAATGAGACCGAACTTTTGCACTTTTCGCGATAAGCATTGAGCGAAATGAAAGAAGCAGCCGTGAAGCTCGACAACTAAGTGGAATGATTACACCGATTATTAATAGTTTAATTACAGACCTGGAAACGCATTGGTAAAGGAGTTCATAAGTCCACGCTCATAATCCACGTGTAGGTGATGCACTTGGAAATTTGGTACGTATTGCTTTAAGACGGAGAAGAATCTGTTGTATGTGCCAGCCGATTTCTTGGGCAACAGAGCATGGACACAAGGTACAAATGTTTCGCCAATTTTAGCATGAATAGAAAGCAGCTGCTTGAAACACTTCGGCACCAGATCGAATGTCCCATCAAGTCCCCAGTATTCTGAATCTTCAAGCAGCTGTAATTTAGACAATTTTTTCAGTCAACAAAACTAAATAAGAAAACCTGGAGCAATTTTGAGGTCGAAAATACAATCATTCGACGCTCTGAAGGCCCCGTGTCGTGGAGCACAAACGGTTCATTTTTGTATAACATCAATTCGCTTGGTATAACCATCACCGCTGGATTGCATGATGATTTCGGATCTACATCCTAAACTTTGTTTTTTGCCAAATACAGAGTCAGTACAAAACTAAGTTACCTGTCTATGGTAGTACACGATTTTAGAAATATCGCTAGAATCAAGTCTTGCAGCAGCTGCTTCTGATACATTCTCCATAACATCAGCAAAGATTCGACGGGGAGTCGACTGAAGTAAACGCTTTAGATTTGAAAGCTAAGCGATAAAAGATACCTGATCTTGACGAGCTAATGAACGTACATTTGACTTGATTTGTCGCACTTCAATTTCGACTCTGTCTGTGCAGTGACTGTGCAAACCGATACTACGTCCAACACACTGATTGCTTGTGTTGGTTTCCATACACATTTTGCATCCTTCATCTGATTTGATGCATCTCCAGTGAGTGATTCTATCTCGATCTTGTTCCTTGAAGCGGAAAATTTCTCCTAGATAAATAATAAAATCATCTCGATAAATACAGAACAGTTAAATAAAACCTTCCATGACAGCCATAGGATTGCCAAACTTGCTCATTACGAATTCAACAGGCACTTCTTCCAGCAGAGAAGCTTCACGTTTTTTTCGGTCGACCACGATGCGCAGCCGCTTCATCTTCTCTTGGGTATACATCGTCGCTCGGCAGTAAGGAATTACTTTCATCAGCGTCGCTCCATTCACTCCAGACTTCGGACGAAGTATCTTCTTCAGCACTCGAGTAGTTAGCATCGATTTCCATTATCAAGCCTTAAAAAGCAATTTATGATCTAGAAAAATACTAAGCTACGATTTAATCGCTTGTAAAATTCTAATTCATAACTAATTATATACAAAACATTTCTCGACGAAAAGCTCACTTTTGCAATGTATTTGTATCATGAACAAATTTAAAAAAGAACAAGTAATGGCGGAAAGGATTTTGGGCGGAAACAGGAAAAAGCCAAAAACAGTTAAATTCAAAAAAGTTTTGGCGGTAAACGGGGAGAGCCTTTTATATAATTTATCTATAGTTTGACTAGAAAAATTCAGTAAGTTGCGTTTTAGTATATAAACTAGAATTTGGGGATGCCGCGATGCGGCACCATCGCTGGCGCCGAGGACCTACGTAAGTTACTTGAAAAGTCAAAAAAATCATATATGCTACCACCAGGATTTGAACCTGTAACCATGCCTTGGTCCCCCAAGGCAATCTAAAATTCACCCCAAAATGCCTTGGTCCCCCTGTGGTTTTTGACCAAACTTTAAAAGGGCCATAACTTTTTTTTGAGTCAGACGACCCCAATTTTTGAAAGTTTTTCATGAAAGTAAATCGATCATTCTGCGTCGAATGGCGTTAACAGATTTTCGATCCAATAAGCGGAACACCCCTAACATCTTTTGTGGCGCACGCCGACTGACGAAAATGGCCATATAGTAACAAAAATGGTGACAAGAAGGCTTAAACTGGACTCTGGTTCATGGTTGATTCTAAATGTTTCATGTATGATGTTTCAATTCCTATGTGTCATGTTCTGTCTGTCGTATCAGATAAACGTGTTGTAGGAATCCTGTATTTATATCATTTGCAGGTGTTTGCTTTGGTGTTCATCTTTCCTTGGTTGTGTGGTGATCTCAAGCGTGTCTGGCTCTCTGAGGACATCAAGCTCTGTGGTAGATTCCAAACGAATAAAGTCTTCTAAGAATCTCACTATTTTATTTGTTCGTTGTTTGTATAATAATTTTTTTGTATGTTCGGTATTTGTTTGTCTCATGTGGTGTCCGTTTGGTCATGCTTCATGTCCAACGTGTCATGTGCCATGTACCATGCCCTCTGTCGTATGCCACATATTTGGTTCATGTACAGTTAGATATGCCTTCGTAGCACCTGCCGCATATTTGCTAAATTTATGGCGTCTACTTTCAGATGCTCAATCGCTCTCAAGCTATCGGCTGTGTATGCCTCGGTGTTGGTCTGGCGAGACATTTGGACAACAGCCGGGTGCATGTTTGGAAAAAAAGAGTACCTATTGCTTTATGTTTTTTTTTGTTTTTAAAACTCTGCCAATACTCAAAAGTGGAGTGTTGCAGTTTTTATTATATAAAGAGTCATGATTTCACATTCATTTTCACTTTCGCGTCGAAACAAACAAAAGTGAAAGAAACACTTTTGAAAAATGCTACCCGTAGGGCCGCCAAGCACTAGTAAGTTAGAAATATAGCCTGTGGGAAAAAAACATTACTATTGGGTATTAAGATAAGTTCCAGGAACGCTTGTGTGACTGTTTTTTTGTAAAATTTTTAAAATCTCATCTCTCAGACTCCCATTATTTTCTTATAAATTGTGGTTTTCCTCAATCAGAATGAAGAAAATCTAAAAGAAAAAATTTTCCATTATTTTGCCTTGGTCCCCCCCCCCCCCCTGTGGTCATTTATCGAAAAAAGCAATGCGCGGTAATTCAAGTGTTTATTGTCTCGAACGAGTTATATCGTTTATGATTAGTTTTGTAAGGAAATCCGGTAAGCTGATCATGAATCTGGTGTTAAAATTCCAGAATTGCTGCTTCTAATTCAAAAATCTACTATATAGTATTTTGATCAGGTGTGTGTGTTTGTGGACACTTGATTTGATATAATTTTGTCGGTGTTTTTGACCATGTTTGGTGTCAAAATGTTGCTCTCGGGGAGGAGAGGTGCATAAAAGTGTTTGTTTGTGGGTGTTTTTCATTTTTGATGGAAAAATTTGAAAAATGTGATTTTAAGGGTGGATTTGGGCAAGTGGGATTTGTAGCTCTAACTTTGGAGCCATTTTTGACCAACTTTTGTCAAGAAAAGTGGAAAAATGGTCTTGGTTGACCAGAAGCATGAAGAAAAGGGCTGTCCGAAGGTGTGTGAACATTGGAATTGATGTTGGAAAAATGTGGGTCTAGGCCTGCCCGAAGAGAGGCAATGGGAGAATTTATTGATATATAGTGGTTTTTTGGCGGATTTTGGACTTTGGAGCCATTTTTGACCACGTTTTGTTGGGAAAAGTGAGAGAATGGTCTTGGTTGACCAGAAGCAGGAGGAAAAGGGCTGTCCGAAGGTGTGTGAACATTGGAATTGATGTTGGAAAAATGTGGGTCTAGGCCTGCCCGAAGAGAGGCAATGGGAGAATTTATTGATATATAGTGGTTTTTTGGCGGATTTTGGACTTTGGAGCCATTTTTGACCACGTTTTGTTGGGAAAAGTGAGAGAATGGTCTTGGTTGACCAGAAGCAGGAAGAAAAGGGCTGTCGAAGGTGTGTGAACATTGGAATTGATGTTGGAAAAATGTGGGTCTAGGCCTGCCCGAAGAGAGGCAATGGGAGAATTTATTGATATATAGTGGTTTTTTGGCGGATTTTGGACTTTGGAGCCATTTTTGACCACGTTTTGTTGGAAAAGTGAGAGAATGGTCTTGGTTGACCAGAAGCAGGAGGAAAAGGGCTGTCCGAAGGTGTGTGAACATTGGAATTGATGTTGGAAAAATGTGGGTCTAGGCCTGCCCGAAGAGAGGCAATGGGAGAATTTATTGATATATAGTGGTTTTTTGGCGGATTTTGGACTTTGGAGCCATTTTTGACCACGTTTTGTTGGGAAAAGTGAGAGAATGGTCTTGGTTGACCAGAAGCAGGAGGAAAAGGGCTGTCCGAAGGTGTGTGAACATTGGAATTGATGTTGGAAAAATGTGGGTCTAGGCCTGCCCGAAGAGAGGCAATGGGAGAATTTATTGATATATAGTGGTTTTTTGGCGGATTTTGGACTTTGGAGCCATTTTTGACCACGTTTTGTTGGGAAAAGTGAGAGAATGGTCTTGGTTGACCAGAAGCAGGAGGAAAAGGGCTGTCCGAAGGTGTGTGAACATTGGAAGTGATGCTGGGGAAATGAGGGCGTAGGCCTGCCCGAATGGAGGCAAATTAAAATTTTTGTTGTCTGGTTTATTGTTTGCTGAATTTTGAAATTTTTAATTCGGTTTTTGCCGTTTTCTTATTTTTTTTTACGCCAGTAGTCCATTCCCGGCCAGTCCAGGCCAGTAAACCCATCTCAGAACCATCTTCTAATTTTACTTCTCTTCTTCTTCCTCTACTTCTCTTTTTCTTTCTCTTATTCTCTTCTTCTTTCTCTCCTACTTTTTATCAATCTACGAAAATACCTATTCAACCTCTTCCATTCAAAAAACAAAAGGTGCCGCGGCAGCGGTACCAGTCTGGCTAGTGAAAATTTAATTTTATTGGGTAATAAAATTAAGGTGGGACCAAGGCAAAACAACGCAATTTTTTTCTCTATTTTCTTCATTATGATTGAGGGAAACCACAATTTATAAGCAAAAAAATATGAGTCTTGGAGATCAGATTTTAAAATTTTTACCAAAAAACAGTCACACGAACGTTCCTGGAACTTATGTCAATACCCAATAGTTTCGGGTTATAAATGTTTGCAAATCGCTACTAGCTCTTTTTGTTGTGAGTCAACTTTGGCTATGAGAGCAACATTATTGTAAGAACACCTAATCTCAGTCTTGACCTGCATAAAAATAGTCTAGATATGTAGATATTTGGTATTTTACTAAATGTTTTTCAATTAGTTCTTCATAAAAAACTTTGTTACTACCTGTAAAATGTCCTCAGATAAAAATCTCACTAGAAGGGCAATTTTGTTAGTTCCCGAGACGTAGCGAGAGTAGACTTTATTTGCTGATAAAATCCATAAATTTTTGTTTCAGTTTAATGATCGGTGATATACTACAACTTAATTTATTTGCGGCTAATGTCTGTGGACTAGCTATTAATATTTTGTTAATATGGTTAATTTGGAGAAGGACCGTGACTGAAATGAAAGCTTATAGCCGAATTTTGCTGCAGACTTGCTGTATAGACATCTGTATGATAATACTGAATTCTGCTGGAGGACCGGTCAGTTAAACAGAATAAAAAACTTTTCTAAAAAATCTTAAATTTATAGATCTATGTAATATTCCAAGGCTATCCAACCATATTCCTTAACGGGCCAGTTTTTCTGGGTCATACATTAAATTACATAGTGATCAGACTATGGCTTTTCGGATTTTACTTTACTACTGCTTCGAGCTCTATTCAGTTTTTATACAGATTTATGGTGTTGTGCAGGTATTTTTTGTAATTATCAAACTTTTTTACTTTGATGAAAAAAAATCAAGCACTTTAGACGAGTAAATGTGAACAACTGCAGTCATTTCTCCATGCTTTTTGTCAGTTCTATATTTTCAATAGCTTGTGTTTATTTGGCTGACTTATCCACACATCCCAGAGATGTGGAACCGCCTAAGGATTTGCCTTTCACTCAATATTGGAGAGATTTGCTAGGTGAAATAGATGATGGCACATCCATCGACTTATCTTTTCTTGCTGTACCGGTTTGTTTTGTTATTTTTTAAAGACAAAAAGCTAGCTCAATTTTTGTAAAGTGTTTTTTTGTTTTTCTAGTGCTTGCGCGAAACTTGGCTTGACTATAGAATCCCCACGGGGAGTGTTCAGGTGAAGGAGATAACATCATATTCGTGTTTCTCGACCCTGATTTCATGAGAAAGCCGCGTGTTTTTTTAGTTCTGCGAAAAAAAAATTTTTCGAACCACAGGGGGGGGGGTATCATGGTTTTTTGGTAGAAATTTGAAAAATTTTGAATTCGCGCCTTTTGAATTTTCAAGGGATTTGAGGCTGTATTGGGAGTGGAAGGGAATAAAAGGGGCCACTGATCACACAGGGGCCACTAAGAAAAAGATGTTGAACATAGTTTTGAATACTGGGGCCTACCGCATAAATAAACTCTGGTATGCATGCCTTTTCATGCATCCAGAGTCTCTTTCGAGTGATTTGTGAAGGGGGCGCAGGGGGCTTGAGAGTTAGAGATGCGCGCACTCACTTACCTTAGACATGATTCCGAGAAGTACTCTTGATCAAAAAATGCATATAGAGGTTCTTTTTGCCACGGCCCAGTTGAAAAACATGGTAAGACAGTCTAGTGATACACATATTTAGTTTTTTAATGTTTTGCCATAAAAGTGGCCCCTTTTATTCTCTTCCCCTCCCAATACAGCCTCAAATCCCTTGAAAATTCAAAAGGCGCGAATTCAAAATTTTTCAAATTTCGACTAAAAAACCATGATACCCCCTGTGGTTCGAAAAATTTTTTTTTTCTCAGAACTAAAAAACACGCGGGTTTCTCATGAAATTGGGGTCGAGAAACACGAATATGATGTTATCTCCTTCACCTGAACACTCCCCGTGGGGGGTGGTATTTTATAGTGCAACCCGAAACTTATATTTCCAAGTCGAGTTGAAAATAATTGACTTGTGAAAAAAATTAAAATTTTCTCAAAAATTCAAAAAATCTGGGAAATCACCGAACTTAAAAGACCCTGTCTCTTCCTCATCATGGCAATTTCAAAGATTTAAATGCACACGGGACCACACACATTTTGTCAATCATAGGGTTGTTACACAGTTAACTCGATTTTTTAAATTTTTTTGGTATCATTTCTTGTTTTTATGCTATATTCACAACATTTTGAACAATTTACCCCACGATTGAAAGCTAAGAATGTTGACTACAGATTAGTAAAAAAGTTTTATGGTTTAGTTCACAAAAGTATATACTTATATATTTGATTAGAAATACGATCAAATTTTTTCGAGTTTTCCGAGCGAAACAAATCGAAAAAACTCGAACGTATTTCTAATCAAATATATAAGTCTTTGTGAACTGAACCAAGAAACTTTTTTACTATTCTGTAGTCAACATTCTCAGCTTACAATCATGGGGTGAATTGCTCAAAATTTTGTGAAAAAATATCATAAAAACAAGAAATGAGACCAAAAAAATTTAAAAATCGAGTTACCTGTGTAACAACCTTAGTCAATCATATTTTCGAATTGTTTTCTGTTTGGAATTTTATTGTTTAGCAAATAAATTGTAAATTTTTTTTTAAATTCAAAACCCTCCACTAGTACAGACCAACGTTGCTCGATGCCAGATCGGACAAATTATCCGAATTCACTGCTCAACAACTGTCACTGACATGATATGACTTACCGTATTCACTCTAATAAAAGGGCACCCTTTAATGAACGGGCACCCTCTAATGAACGGGCACCCTCAAGGACCCATATCTCAGCCCAGAAAAATAAATTTTCAAATCTGTTTTTTGCGTTTTTTTAAATACCACGTGTTTACCTGATTCCATTTGTTAGATTTTGGTTGAGCACTCAAAAATCTAAAAATCGACCCAAAATTTTTCCCACTTTTTGGGGATTTGAAAAATAAACGGGCATGCCCGTTTATTAGAGTGAATACGGTATATAAAATGGAAGATAACGTGTGAAATATAAATGGAAACAACCAAATGATTCGAAAACATTATTGGCGAAATCTATGTGGTACCGCGCGCATTTAAACCTTTGAAATTGCCATGGTGAGGAAGAGACAGTGTCCTTTAAAGGACCATGCTCGCGGTGGTCTGGTGGTTTTTCCTACTCATTGATCTTCTGTACGGATTTTTTAACTTGGTTTCTAACAAAACTACAGTCGAGTCCCGCTAACCCGGCACCACTGGGCCGGGTTAGCGGTGGTATCATTTTATCGGGCCTTAATCATTACAGTCGACCCTCTATATAATCACCCTTTATTCAAACAAAACATAACATTCAAGAAATGGTTAAACAATCGAGAAAAAATGGGTAAGTTGGCTTTGGATTTCATTTTTCTTGCGCTGCTGGTAAAAATATTCATCGAAAGCATCGCTGTGGATGAGCATGACGGGATCGGCACTGTTCTTCTCCACGAATCGGCGGACAAGATTGAAGGCGGTTTGTGCTTCTTGACGCAAATTGAAAAATTTTGTAAACTATGATAGATGCCGGTTTATTGGGGGTAATTTTTATTGGACGGGACCAGTCTTAGGGTGCCGGGTTACTGGGGGTGAAGGGGTTATCGGGTGCCGGATTATTGGGGTGCCAGGTTAGCGGGACTCGACTGTATATCTAAAATTAAATTCTAGGCCTTGTTTTGTTAGAAAATAAGTTAAAAAGTCCGCACCGAAATCCAACGATTAGGAAAAATTTTTGAATTGGCGGGGACCCACCAGACCACCGCGAGTATGGTCCTTTAAACAGGTTCTATATCGATTTAATTTTTTTTCACAAATCTATTCAAAAAATTTTATTTATCCCAAATTTTATCAGATACTGAATCGAAAAGCACTTTTAAAAGGTTGATATTCGGTAAAATTTATTAGATCGGCAAGACAAATTTGAGACGCGTGAGCATACCGCTAGAAAGGAGCGTAGCCAGAAAAATCTGAATGGGGGCTAAAGACCGGCCCCCCACCTCCCACAGAGGTCATTTTACCTACACCGTTTTCCAGTTTTATAGTGTTTGTAATTAACAATGTTTTTCAAAAAATCTGACAAGGAGGACTATAGCCACCTCGCCCTCCCCCCTGCCCACGCTACTGCCGCTAGATACCGCTGAATATATGGTAGCAATTCGACTCATCATTTAAAAAGGTGATCTCTTTGAGGTGTCGCTGGCCCGAACATCGGCTGTACAAGTAAACAATATTTTTTTTATTTAATCAAAGATAATTTTCAGACATCTCCAGAGTGGCTAGTTAATTGCGCCTTTGCTATATGCTTTGAAGGGCTATGCTATTTTATTATAGCCTTTTGTGGCTATCAAATTAGTAAAGCTATGCGAAAATTAAAAGAAATAGGCAGTAGACGAGTGGTGGAAGCAAATCGCCAACTAAATATTGTCTTGCTATTGCAGGTCTGCATACAAATATTTTTATCTACCGTATTTACTCTAATTATCCCCGATCCCAAACTTTGAGGGTATATATCTAGGAGCAGAGTCAATATTTTGCAAAGCTGTTTTTTGCGTTTTCTTAACTCCCATGAGCTCTACCGATTATATTTTTTTGGATCTTGGTTGAGCACCCGAAAATCTCGAGATCGATTTTCGGGAGGTTGAAAAATTATCCCCCATGGGGTATAATTAGAGTAAATAGGGTACTTCAGCTTTTCTTGCAAAACTCTATCATTCTCTCCCGTAGCAATAACAAAAAAATCCGCGGATTTTTTTTCGTTATTACTACGGGGGTCTATTACATTTTTACGCAAATTAAACTAAAGCGGAATATTAGAAAAAGCAAACTCATTTACAGGCCAGTCTTCCTCTAATGGCAATTTTGGTAAATGCGACCTGTTTATTAGCCACATACAACAATAAAACCACCCTTTCTTTCATGGTCTACTTGTTTATGCCTTTGCATTGGCAGCCCCTAGCTAGTCCACTTATTACTATTTTGACGGTCAGATCCTTTAGAAATTACGTTCTTGGCAGGAGAAATCCATTTTCACTAACGTACTCTCAAAATTCATGTAAGATTTATAAGGGTAAATGTTTTAAGCTAATTTTAATTTTTTCAGCCAAACTGCCAGTCAGCACTATAAAGCCAAGCTCACTACTTAATTCCGGATATTAGTTACGTTAGTTATGTTTGTTAACAACAATATGCTCAATAATCATAAATATTGTACTATATTATTATTATTTTTTATAAATAAAAAAAGCCCACACATCTTTGCACTCTTGCAAAATTTTCATACACCGTATTTCCTAGGGTTGGACAATCCGAGGGCGAATGCTCTGGAGCAATATTCGCGATCAAAGAAATTTTGCGAGTATTTAAACAACTGTATTGCTGACTGAGAATTGACTGTATTGGGATAGTTGACTGTAGCACAGTTTGCAAGAGCAGTAAGACAATATTCGCGGCCAGTTCAATATTCACGCGAATATTCCAACTCTAGTATTTTCTCTAATAAGGCGGCCACTTTGATTCAAAATCGTGTTGTTGGCATTGTGTGCTTTGACCCATTTTTACACACTTCTCTTAAACAAGTTACCCCCGAATCTGTAGCCAGTGAGGTGAACTACAAAAAAGATTGTAACTTGCCTGACAACAGTCTTCAAAAAATAAGCCAAAATTACAATTCCACAAACCTGTTTTTTTTTAATTCAGGAGGTCGGCTCATCAGAGGAAATACGGTATTTGCTTTACCAAAATTCCTAAGACAATTAGTTTTTCACGTAATTAAAATTTGATTTTTGCAAAATTTGGCTGGCAAATTTCAAAGTTTATTAAAATTAAAAATTTATCTCCGCAAAAAACCAAACAATAGCAATAAAAAACGAAAAACTTTAATGCATATCAAAATGATGCCTCATTTCCCGAGCATCTACCCTTCTTCCATTTAGCAAATCATTGAGACTTTCTATCTCTTCTTCCGAGTCATGTTTTGTACTCCTTCTTAAGCACAGTTTTATACCACCCTAAACAAATTAAATATATATTTTTTCCAAAAACTCTTTAAAAAAAATTCACAGCAAGTCCTCCTTTGCATTTTGCTATCGGGTTCATCTCCAAAAACTGCTCTTTGGTTAGACCATATTCTGAGCGTAGTTCATAGCAAGAATCACCTTTGATGGTTACATGCTCTTTGATACATTTGGCTTTGTGACCAGTTGAGTGTGCCAAGCAGTATTGCACAATAATTAGCACTAGAATAGTCAATTTAAAACAAGTTTTCATTATTTTTGTCTTCAAATAAAGCACTGAGAAGATCCGACGTAAGGTTGAAAGGAGTTTGTGAACTGCGGTTTAAACGAAATTATCTTTTCATTTCTTCCTTTTTTCTCAAATTACTGAGTATAAAAAAAATATTTTGGTGTTAGTCTTCTTGCTGCCCAACGAAATATGTCTAGCATTTGTCCTTTTTTTCTATTTTCTCAATCAATTATTTTGGTATGCCGGTTTGTTTAACGAATTCAAGTGTGGGAGTAGGCGTGGGAGTAATCAGAAAAAATTCTTTTATTGATAAACAAAAATGCTCTACTCAATAATAGATGGTGTTAGTGAAAAAATAATTGGATTAGATTTTTAAAAACATGTTGTCAAAAAATTTTATCGTCGTCATTTCCGCCATCCAAACCATACATGTATTGCCTAAAATATGTGTATTAGTTCAGATAAAAGTTCGAACCAATTAATTTCTAGCATTTTTTCCATAAAAGTCTAATTTTTAAGAAGCAAATTTTTTACCAAGTAGCATTATCCATCAAATAAAACGGCTTAGGAGACTCGAACCCATTAAAATTGGAGGCAGCAACCAATGTGTAAGCCCCCATATTTGGGTAGTACAGCCAGTCGCCCACCTCTAATCGACGCATTTTAATGTTCGCCTGAAGCCGAAAAAATAAAAAAGCTAAACCAAAAATGTAAAATGACCTCTACTAGGTCAAGTCCATCACATGTAGGTCCCCAAACAATAGTTGCAAACTTTTTATTCTCTTCATCTACATTTGCTTTCTATAATGGATTTTAGTAACATTGAAAATTTTCGTTATTTAGCAAAGTTTTCTTACAAAAAGCGGTTCTCCTTTTGGCTGAACATGGTCAAAAAGAATGCAATTAAAGGAACCATACACTCCATCATTCATGTAGTACATGTATCCATCTTCTTCATCGTCATTCGCTAAAAAAGATAATAAAACTTTGTGTTTTCCACCACATAAATGAAACTTTTTTTTTTGAGTTTTTGTTTTTTATTTATGTTTTTGAAGTACGATTATTTCTGGTAATTTTGCTGATTTTTTATATATAAAAGTTTAATAAAGTAAAAAAAACAGCACTTTTTGATTGTTTCAAGCCATTTCGCGCCATTTCTAACCAAAATATTGATTAAAATACTGATATGCGACTTCAGAGACCTTGGCTATAGATTAGAATTAATGTGAAAAGAGCAACTTTGCAGCTATTTTACACAAACCTTTTCTGCGTTAATTACAAAAATAAAATACCTTCTTTAGTAATTCTGGAAGCAGCCACTTTGGTGACAGCGATTACATTAGTAACCAACGAGACCGGTGCTGAACCAAAGAATCTCCCTGGCTCTGCAATAATATCTACATTCATATCCGCTGGGAAAAACTCATCAATGGCTGGAGTTATCACTGATACTATCTAGACTGCAACCATAAATAAGGAAATAAGTTTAAAGGTAACTTTGTCAAAACTGATCTGCTCAGTCTCATGTCCAGGAAATCCACCTCCAATGTCTAGAATGTGCATATTATTGTGACCTATGCCCTGCCCAACATTGAAAAGTTGGCGAGCTATAAAAATGGCTTCACGGAAAGCGCTTGGATCATTGCAACCACTCCCTACGTGGAACCTAATAAATGGATGTTGATTTTTGTACAACAAAACAAGCATATACTTACGAAATACCGACAACAGGCACACCCATATCTTTAGCTTTTTGCAATAACTTTGGCCCTTCCACCAATGGCGGTTCGCAGCCAAATTTGATGCTTAACGGACAGGTGGCTGTTGGGTCACACACAGCTATGCGCAGGATCATTCTGAAAATAAATATATGGTGTCTCATAATTGCACAATGTTTCGAAAAAAAAAATGTGCTTAATAGTGCTTAATTAAATTCCCAAACTAGCATGAAATAATGTACACGTTGTAAAAAGAGCGAAGACTTCAGAATACGTGTTTGCTTGCCATACAGATGTTTTTATAGCTTGCTCACAATGAGATGTCGGTGTCGAAGTCGTATGTCGAAGTAGGTAGTAGTGCTCACAATGCTCCAAGCCCCTTGAGCCTCCGTAAAGGGCGCAGATCGCTTGGAGTTGAGATGCACACACCCACATACCTTAGACACAAATCACTCGAAAGTGACTTTGGATGCATAAAAATGTATGCATACCAGAGTTTATGCGGTAGGCCCCAGCTAACAAAACTATGTTCGAAATTCATCTTTTCAGGTTCAATAGAAGTGACTAATTCAAAAAATGACCAAAAACCACAGGGAGACCAAGGCAAATGAAAATATAAAATTCTCGAAAAATGTCCTACCCACACCTGAAAACGTGTTTTCTACCCGTTCACGGCATAAAAAAGTGGTTTGGAGCGGTTAAAACCGTGTTTCTGGATTTCCGGTAAAGTGAAGTTTAGCCGAATTATGATCCGCTCAATTGCTTTTTTGTAAAAAGGTTTTCCCCCTTTAGAAAACCTCCAAAAAACCAGTTATTTTTGCCTTTTGGCCACTCCGGAATGGGTTCTGAGCGATTCTGAAAAAGAGAGGGGTTGGTGTAAAGTTTCATATACTCATAACCGAGGTTGCTGGCTCGAATCCCTCTGGGTGTAAAATCACTTAAAATTTTCGCATTATTTTTGGGTTGTTACGAGTGTGGTTCCGAGTGATTTGGAGGGTTTTGAGGCGGTTCGGGGCTTTTAGGTCATTTGAGGTGGTTTGGAGTTATATGGGGTGTTTTTGGGTGATATGGGATGATTTGAGGTGGTTTAGGGTTGTTCTAAACTGTTAACCGAACGGGTTAAAGAAGTATAGAAAGTGTCTTTACTGCACTTCAAGGGAAGTGCACTTCAAATGCTGTCGACATCTCATTATGAACGCCCTATTTCCGGTGTTTTCAAAAATGAGAATGAGAAATTTTTTTCTCAGAGTAAGAATCTAGTCAAAATTTTACAAATTTTGACTAAGAAACGTGTGACCAGAGTCGGAATCGATGCCACGCCAATTTTCACCGGCTTCCGCTGCTATACAGGTGCGCTACCGAGGCCATTAGTTACATAATTTGGTTTTCATTCGTTATTGCTGATATGGCAACCCCCTAACCAACCTCCTTGCAAAATTTCACGTAAAAAAATTACATCACTACTTACTCAGGGTTGGAATGCAACTGCTTCACCTTGGCCAACTCCTCAACGCTATCAAAAGTCATTCTATTGACTTTAAGACAATTAGCATGCTCTATGTAGGCTCGAGTTTTGCATGGGTTGGCATACAGCACTCGACTCGGATCAGCTAGACCTCTTTCTACTATCTTGAAAAATGGTACTTGTTGTATGCTTGTAAATATTATTGGAAATATCAACAATAAACCTGATTCATTTCTGCTCGACTGGCGCAATCAAAGCCTGACCCTAGGTCCGCCAAAACTTTGAGCAACACTGGGTCATTGTTGCATTTAACAGCGTAAAATGGCTAAAGGAAAATCGGATCTATATGCGTTCTCGGGTCTAGAAAAAAAACATGCCTTGGTTCCCCTTGTTGTTTTTTTCGAATTTTTTTTCTCAAAAGTCTCAAAAAGTGTTCATATACACTTTTTAATCATTTTTACAAAAAACCTTTTTCTGGTAAAAAATTACCCTAGGGTTCTACAGATTGTTGTACACGGCCAAGAGTTGGCCGCTTTGCGGCCAAGGCCAAAAATTTTTTACCAAATTTTTTTTTTCGTTAAAATGATTAAGAAGTGTATACAAACACTTTTTGAGACTTTTCAGAAGAAAAAAATTGTTAGAAAAAAAACAACTGGGGGGACCAAGGCATTTTTTTATCTAGACCCGCGAACGCATATAGAGCTGGAAAATCCAATGTATTTGATCATAAAATCCTTATTTACCTGAACTCTTGGCAATTTGTCTCGCCACTCCACCATTCTCTCAACTAGCATGCTCAAATTAATGACAAAGAAAGCAGTGTCACAGTTCTGCAAAAAAACTTAATTAAAGGCACCCTATCTAATGACTCCTTGCTACCTTTTGGTCTTTGCACAAAGCTATTTTTTTAGCCAACAACTTATTATCCATGCAAGATATATCGTCCACGACAGTTACTTTGGAGTCGCCAAGCAGCTCGTAACGGTGCGACACCATCTTTTTAGTTTTGATCTTTGGGTGGTAAAGATATCAGGCTGTCTGTTTTATAATTCTTTTCTCACCAAGGTGGTTTTGGTCTTTGGTCACACACGCAAAGATGATCTCGATTCACAGTAGCAGCTGGCTGTTTTTTCTAATATGAGAAGCGTTTTGGTTCATATTTTTTTTAATATTATTTCTTACATAATTCAAACAGCGACGCAAGATATGAGTCCAGTGCTGGCGACACTCCCCCGCCGCAATTCCAGTGAATTTGATCGTTGCGGACTTCTATGAACTGTTCGTTGATATAAATAAACCCGGACAGCAAGTCGACAGATACTTGTGCGGGCACAACAAATGCAAACTATAAACTAACTAGAGATTTATTATTCTAAACTAGAAGATGTTGTTGCCACAGATGTGGCTATTCGTTGGCGCCGAGGACCTGCGTGGGGTATACACGTAAAAAAAATGATGCATGCTACCACCAGGATTTGAACCTGTGACCATGCCTTGGTCCCCCAAGGCAATCCAAAAAACACCCAAAATTGCCTTGGTCCCCCCTGTGGTTTTCGGGACCTTTCAACAGGCCATAACTTTTTTTTGAGACAGTCATACCCAAGTTTTCATAATTTTTTCAGACAGTAAATCGGCCACGCTGAGTCGAATGGTGTAATCAGATTTTCGATCTGATTGACAGAATACCCCTAATCTTTTTTTTTTCAAAGTGTGACAGACAGATCCAGCGCTATAGTAAAGGGGGACTAGAAGGCGCCGCCCCGCTACGCGGCGCAAAACGGGAGTCTGCATACTCAATAAAAATCTACAACTAAATTTCTTATCAACTATAACTCTCTGTAAGTATTGTACCTATTATATAATTTTTATGTGACAAATATTCTTAAACAGGGCTCCCAGGTATTTTCCTTAAAAATAAGTAAATTGGCTTTAAATAAGGAATTTTAGACTTTTTTGGTGAAATATGCTATTTTATCCACTGCTCATTGCTCTTTTCCTGCTAAAAAATAATATTTTGACGTAATGTTCCGAAAAAAAGGGTACCACTACCAGGGTACAACTACCAGGGTACCACTACCAGGGTACCTTTGGATACCATCCAGGTGGTTTGGGTACCATCGAGGTGGTTTCAGTACTATCCAGGTGGTTTGGGAACCATCCGGGTGGTTCGGGTACCATAGAGGTGATTTGGGTACTATCCAGGTGTTTTGGGCACAATCCAGGTGGTTTGGGTACTATCCAGGTGGTTTGGGTACTATCCAGGTGTTTTGGGCACCATCCAGGTGGTTTGGGTACTATACAGGTGGTTTGGGCACCATCCAGGTGGTTTGGGTACTATCCAGGTGGTTTGGGTACCATCCAGGTGGTTCAGATACCATCCAGGTGGTTTGGGTACTATCCAGATGTTTCGGGTACTATCCAGGTTGTTTGGGTACTATCCAGGTGTTTTGGGCACCATCCAGGTGGTTTGGGTACTATCCAGGTGGTTTGGGTACTATCCAGGTGGTTTGGGTACTATCCAGGTGGTTTGGGTACTATCCAGGTGGTTTGGGTACTATCCAGGTGGTTTGGGTACTATCCAGGTGTTTTGGGCACCATCCAGGTGGTTTGGGTACTATCCAGGTGGTTTGGGTACCATCCAGGTGGTTTGGTACCGCTGGTGGTTCCGGAGCCCCATATATGTGGTTTGGGTACCATCAGGTAGTTTTGGAGTACCATCGAGTGGTTTGGGTACTATCCAGGTGGTTTTTGGGTACTGTCCAGGTGGTTCGCCCCATTTACGTGGTTTGGGTACCCGCTGGTGGTTCGGGCCCCATATACGTGGTTCGGGCCCCATTTACGTGGTTTGGGTACCCGCTGGTGGTTCGGGCCCCATATACGTGGTTTGGTATTATCCAGGTGGTTCGGGCACCATCCAGGTGGTTCGGGCACCATCCAGGTGGTTTTTGGGTACACTAACTAATCCTTTCGAGACAAAATAATAGTACATGCTACCACCAGGATTTGAACCTGTGACCATGCCTTGGTCCCCCAAGGCAATCCAAAAAACACCCAAAATTGCCTTGGTCCCCCCTGTGGTTTTTGGGAACTTTCATGTATTATAACTTTTTTGAGACGGTCTACCCCATTTTCGGATTTTTCACTCAGTAAATCGACCATGCCGCGTCGAATGGTGTAATCAGATTTTCGATCTGTCTGACGAAATACCCCAAACAATTAAGTGTGACCCACAGACAGACAGACAGACAGACAGAATCCAGCGCTATAGTAAAGGGTGATTTGTTTATAAAAATAATTCTTTAGCTATAATTTTTATGGGTCATCCATTTTTGGGGGGCCAACATGCTTTTTGGGGCAAATTTTCATTTTGCTAGATTTTATTAAATTTTCTTATCTTTTTTTAAAATGAGAACACCATCATGTAGCCCTACGACTCTAGTGTCTAACGAAAGATCATTTATTAACTTTCTGATCCAGAGTTGACAGCGGTCCTAAAACAATTATTGGATCATAATGATTACCGCTGTAATTAATCCAGAAAAGAGAACTACATTTTGGTTTGAAATGAATTTCCACCGTCTTCTCCATTGCCTCCTTCTCAGATGAATTTTTCTCCTCCAAATCTTTCAACTTCTTGGCGTATTCCGGATGCGAAGAAAGGTGGTGTTCCAGATTTGTTGTTTCGAGAATCTTCGTCTATATGATCTTCGCTTCCGGCTCCTTTGGGCAGGCATTGCATGGGGATAAATGAGATGCGGGAAGTCATTGCTACAAGACGCATTCACTCCAAAATTATAAGTCGAATAGTGACAAAGAAAATAAAAAACGACTGAGCACTCCTGTAAGGCAGCTATTGCAGATGACGGTGTAAAAAAATGCAGAGAAGAGGGATCAATGAGTACGAACTTAGCAAGCGCTGCTCGGCGAGAAATAACAGAAGATTCCCCAGATTGTGTTGAAATTATAAGTTCTAGTGAATTTGAGTCTGATTCAGAATATGAAATGCAAGATAGTGACTGAATTTAAAATTTATGCGATAAACAGAGAGATAGTTACCGAAACACAAACAAGAATTTGGAACACACCGATCAGTTTTTTGCAGTTATGTCTCAGATTTCGTTTGGAGAAGGAAATTTGCAGGTCCAGATATTATCTTCTATTTATGGTCTCAGATTGTTGAACTGTATGTTTGTAAGTGATGTAATAAAGAATTTTCAAAAAATTGGAAGAAATTCGAAAATTTCGAGGTGTGGTGTAAACGAAACAAGTACCAAACCTAAAAACACCACACAAAGAAAAAATACGGCGAAGATAATAAAAGAAGACTTATCTAATAGACAGGACATGCAGCAGACATCAGAAAACTCCAGAGCGACAAAAAATGTTTTTGAAATAAAATGTCCCGAAGCGAGAAATATTTGGGTCCCCGTCAATTCAAAATTCAGCAATTGCTGGGCCTTGCACGAGCATGGTCCTTTAAGTTTTAACAGAATACAAGAAAAAAAGATAAAAAAGACTAAACACAAGAAAAAAAATTCCGAAAAAATAACAACAAGGAGACCAAGGCATATCTTTTTCGGGGCAACCCCAATACATATAGAGCCAAAATTTCTCAATCATCAATCTTTCATAACAAATTAACTAAAATAAAATGTTCTATCAGTTTCCTAATATTTATTCAATGATAATAAAACTGTAGAGTACTCTTTGTCTCGGTGCTGTTCGCATAAAGCAACTGATAAATAATTAATGAGACTGATTTTTATTAAGAAAACTGATAAAAAGTTCAATGTGATTAAAAAAGTAACGAGTGTTTTCAGACATTGAATAGGACAGGAATCAACATACAGGGTGGTGCGAAAAAAATCGGACACTTTTAAAAAATTGGCGTACGTAACTCCCTGCCCAGTCGGCTTCCAATTTTTGGGTGGCAAGCCCTCGGAAAACTCCACAATAATGGCTGGCTGTGATGAAGATCACTAGAACAGAGCTCCTAGGTAGCTTAAAGAGCCATACCAGTCATACAGTGAAAAAATACAGCGGGGACCAGCAGTGTTTTTCTACCTTGAAATTTTTAATAAGCGTTCTACCTCATCCGATAAATGTTTTCTGCCTAATTTTTAAAAGTGATGTAATGGTCCTCAATACCAGATTTTACACGAGACAAATGAAAACAGGGATGATTTTTAAATAATTGCTGGTCCCCGCCTTAATTTGCACTGTAACGGGCTGGCATGCCCTCTAACGATTTTCCTGGGAAAATCGATGGGGCAAGGAGCTACCTACACAAAATTTTTTTTTAGTGCCCGCGTTTTTTGCGCCAGGCTGTAGTACAAAAAAGATAATAGAGCAAAAAATGGGTATAGACCAGGGCTCCCAAATGTCCTTATTAATAAGATTTGTCCTTATTTTGGGACCCCAAATCTTTTTTTTTTCAAAATTTTACGAGTGTAGCTTGAGTATAGTGTAGCTTATACAGAGTCTAAACTCACCTCAACCCTAACAGCTGTAGTTTGTAGAGAATTTATTCAAACAAATTGTAAACAATAACATCAAGCAATTGGTTAAATAAATGAATTGTTTGCCAGAATAGCAGTGATAAAGCCTTTCGTCACATGAATTTACTCATCATTATTAGTCCATTCGACTAAATATAAATCAAAAAGTTACATTAAAAATTGTTTTGCATAAGAATGCTGAAGTAGTCTTAGAACAAGAAATGTCCGCTAACACTGTCTATGCGTCTCTAACCGTGTCTGCTTCTCTAACTTCTCTAACATGAAAATGGTGTCTCTAACATTTTGCCATGGCGAAATTTGCCAATGAGTCGTGGTGGTGCAGTGGGTAAATTGTTCGACAACCCAAGTTTCACATTGAGGGTTCGATCCCGGGTAGCAACAAAATATTTTACTCAGGGTTTGAAGGAAGAATGGTTCGGTTTTTCCGGGGTTCGGGTTGGACCGACCAAGTACAAAATGTTTCGGACCACCATTGTGTTAGCGTAGTGAGTGAATTGAAGGTTTAATCCCATCAACAAATGTTTTGAAAACTCTGAACCTAGCTGGAATGGATACAGTCCACCAAACAGAGTACAAGCCACTGCATGGTTGACTCCTTTGGATTTTTTTGGTAAGGTCTTTTTGTTGACAATTAATCTCCATAATTACAGAAGATGATTACCGTGAATTCTGTATTAACCCACTCTCTAATAAGCCCCACGTCCCACTTTGAAGACCTATATCTCAGCCTAGAGCAAATATTTCGCAAAGCTGTTTTTTGCGTTTTCTTAACTCCCACGAGCTCTAGCGATCCCGTTTTTTCGATTTTGGATTTTCACCCAAAAACTTCGAGAATGACCCCTAAATTTTCTGATTTTTGGGGTTTGAAAATAAGCGCCCATTGGCGCTTAATGAAAAAATATACGGTATAATAAGTGTAATTACCTTAACCACCATAGTGATCATCATAAAAATCTAAGTCATCATCCCCGTGTGTGGCCATTCAAAAGATTTTTAATAGAATTAAAATTTTCATAGCAAAATTTAACCATCTGGTGAATATTGAAACTAAACCCGTTACTTTCCGA